>JAJGOT010000915.1:112500-125000 GCA_022457155.1 Cladopsammia gracilis
TTTCCCATCCGGCCCTCCCACTTAGTCAATAAGTACATATTCTTCATAGCATATAACATCCGCTTTCCGATATTTGGAGTGTTTTGGTAGTAAATAATCCATAATTGTCTGGGATCACAAATCTGATTTAGTATTTTCCCAGAAAGCATCGGTGACATGTCATGTTTCCAAGGAAACCATGTGTTGACTCTCATATTTACTCGTGGCAAAGCAGACGAGTTATAAATTCGGCTGTGACTTTTCTTTTTGTGTGTCACATTAGTGCATGCCAATCTATGCACGCATATTTTAAATTCAACGGGTCTGATTGGCTGACACGAGACCTCGTGATCTCGCTCTTGATTTCAAGATGGCGGAAAAACGTCTCCGTGTGTTGACTTGAGAAGGAGAAGGAAGAATTAAGCAACCGAATCATGTCTTTCCAGCGAAATTTTGAGTTCAAAACATACACCCCAAGGCAAGAAAAAAAAAATACAACTGAGTCGAGCCTCCTTAAGCTTATGTTTCTCCTAAAATCATTCTAAACACTCGGGAATCGATACTGCAATGGGTTAAGACGCCACGATTTCAAGCTGTGTACAGCTATTTGTTTCTGTTAAAATCAAACTTTAAAATGAAAATATTTTACTTCCTTGCAGTAGCCTGTACACTTTTAAAAGACATGTTTAGCCTCCTTCATTAGCATAATGATAACTCTAGTTTTTCGCAGTTTCTTTTACTTTTTAAGTCTTATTATTAAAACAAATCAATAAAATTTCAATGTTAACGAAAAATACAAAATGACGGATTTGAAAACACACGCTATCCAAGTTATATAATCATAACTTCACTGCTGTTAAACTGATTATAGATTGGGTATTCGAACTCTCCATCCCTGACTTCACAGGTCCAGGAAGACCAAAAGCAAAACAAAACAAAACCTGATTAAACAGACCTTTAAACCGAGAAGGCTAGTTGGCCCAACAGTGTGAGCCGTCAAAGCTGAAGTGACATTTGCCGTAAATATCGCCATGACGATGAGGCCTAACAAAATCCAGATGATGGAGAAAATCCGAGCCACAATCGACTTTGGAGATTTGTCGCCATACCTGGGTCATAACAAAAAATACGTTCATTAAAGAACTAACACGTTTATTTTCACAAAAAAAATTATAGATATGACTAGATTTGAAAACGGTATTGTAAAGTTTAGCCAGTCAAAACGACTAAATTAGCTATAACGTAACGATTTTCGTTTTTAAGTCACACAATTTTCGCGTCTTCGTTATACAGCTTAATATATATATATATAGATAGGCTGAGCCTAACAGCGTAGCTCTCTGAACAGAAAGCCGATGATAAACTTATAAATGTTGAGCCACCTAGCACTGGTGATACAAACAAGGAATCAGAGAATTAACTCTGTGTATAAATTATAGTGCTAAGGTCAACCCATAAATTTCCCTGTACTGAGCGTTAGCCCTAGTAAGGAAATGAGGGACCACACGAGGGAAAGAAAAAAATCTTTGACCTCGGTGGGATTCGAACCCACGACCTCCGG
Source organism: Cladopsammia gracilis (assembly GCA_022457155.1). Classification (NCBI taxonomy): domain Eukaryota; kingdom Metazoa; phylum Cnidaria; class Anthozoa; order Scleractinia; family Dendrophylliidae; genus Cladopsammia; species Cladopsammia gracilis. Next base: position 114,041 of record JAJGOT010000915.1, read on the forward strand.
ATTAGATCTTCCGTCGCTCTACCGCTTGAGCCACGAGGCCGTACGGGAGCAGATCGTGGATAATAAGGTGGTTATTGGTGGCAATGAGAATATGAAGGGTACATATTTATGGGTTGACCTTACCACTATAATTTACACACAGAGTTAATTCTCTGATTCCTTGTTTGTATCACCAGTGCTACGTGGCTCAACATTTATTTGTATACCCTTCACATTCTCATTGCCACGAATTGTCACCTTATTACCCACGATCTGCTCCCGTACGGCCTCGTGGCTCAAGCGGTAGAGCAACGGAAGATCTAATGCGGAGGTCGTGGGTTCGAATCCCACCGAGGTCAAATATTTTTTTCTTTCCCTCGTGTGGTCCCTCATTTCCTTACTAGGGCTAACGCTCAGTACAGGGAAATTTATGAGTTGACCTTAGCACTATAATTTATTCACAGAGTTAATTCTCTGATTCCTTGATGATAAACTTAACTAAGGTGAAAGGTCGGAAGCACAAGAATTAAGATTGACGACCGGGCTCTTTTTCAATTTTAGCAATTCTCAAAAACAGTATTACGCGACCGTCTGCACAGTACATTTAGACCGTACAAAAGTTCACAAAAAAACGAAAACAAAATTTCCCGAATAAAATGCAATGGTTGCGTATCAAAAATTACCCGAGAAACTGATTTGGAAATCAAAATTGCAAAAAATACAGAAACATATTTACATTTTAAAAGGCGACGTGAGTGAAGTTAGAACTATATAAAATCCAAGTCTTGTTTTGTTTACATAAAATCGCTTTTCAACCTATGTAATGAATGAACAAACACATAAAAATGGACAACACAATCTTCTTTCGAAAGATTTTATTCAAATCTCCGTAAGTTTATGTTTAAAAGCAAAACGCGAACCATCGCGCATCGAAGCCGAGCTGTCTTCGATGAAAGAAATCAAAACGACTGAATTTGAGCACGTTTTATAAACAATTTTCCTACTAAACTAACGAGAACACAAATAAAAAGTCAATCACAGATTGATATCAACATAAATTCCCATCGAAAATTTACCTTTAAGTCCCTCGACTGCTGGAAATTCTTTACATCTCCGCTTCTTCAGTTCTGAAATCCGACCGAAGTGAGAAACATCTCCCGGCATTGCTCCCGCATTGATAAAAAACGTATGAAGTTTCTCGAAGCAAGATTTTATCCCTGAAAGCTCTTCTTTTTCAACTATAGCGGCTCCTGAGTATCCCTTATTTAGTATCCCTGTCTTGAGTAGCAAACCGCGAAAAAATGCAGGGAAATAAGAAACGATTTTCTCCGCTAATTAAACACAGCAAAACGTCAAAAGTGTTTTCCCAGCTGACGTGACATTCGGCTGTGTAGACGAGCGAAAAACAAAGCCTCGCTTTGGTTTCAAAATTGCTAAGATCCCGGATGTTGTGTGGCGTCATATGCGCATGTTTTGCAACGTCATACGCGCCCGCGAGCCAGCCTTGCGCGATGTTCCGACGCGCGCACGGACACACATGTTACGGACGCGCGCCCGCGAAACTTTCCGCTAGCCATGACCATGAAAAATGACGGGCATAGGTTCTATGAGTATGGGGCTCCGCAGCGGGCCTTCGGCTAAAAATTTCAAGTTTAATAAAATAGTTAACATATTGAAATCAGGACATTTTCGCGATATCCAAGCAAAAAAAAAATCAATTGATGTAACGAAATTTCATGCAAGGAACAGTTTAGCACTTTCCACAAACGCTATCCCGGTTAACGTTGAGTTGTCGGGCGTTTATCAATTGTCAGAACTGGCCGCTGCCGGGCCGTTTAATTCGTAAATTGTATAAAAAAATCAACAACAAATCTGGTGCCACTTCCTCCATTATAGCACGAAGCTGAATTACCAGAGAGGTGAGATCGGACGTCAGCATATAAGGCGCAAAAAGGGCGTATACCATCATTTTGATGGACTTGTAGGAGCAGGTCTGCAAAAAGGTTCATTCTGAATCTCAAACTAACGTAACTCAATTGCCTTACCCCACTGTGGTCATAGAAATAAAAGACCACCAGAATCCATCCCATGATCCTTTGATGAATGAACGAGGGAACTCTTCACTGTTCCAGTACGTGTCCTGTTGGGTAACAAAAAAAGGACAAATAATACAGAAGACATAACCTCGCATTCATGACTGATCTTTTAAGATCTGACTGTCAGATAATCAATGGTCTCAAAACGTTCACGTAACAATTTAACAGTCAATAATAAAAGTTTGATTCATAAAAGTTCATTCATATACTTCATTTGTCAAATCAAAGTCCGTTGACAAAAACAATATCTTGCAGACAGTGACTATTGTTGCCGTCTTTCAGCTTATTTGTTAATTTCTAACAGCATGCAATTAAGTACATATACACTGTATATAGTAACTAATTTGAATTGAAGCAAAGTACGACTGTATACTGAACGTACTGTCAAGTGAAAAACTATAGAACGACTTTCAATCAGATGCCACATTTTTTAAAAATTCTCCTTAAAGTTGAACTATTTTCGTGTTTCGCTCAAAGGCCGATTATTTGTGTAAAATAACCCGTTGTTTACTTTTAAAATAATAAAAAAAAACTAATCGATATCTGAGATATAGCTGAGCAAATTACAGTGCTGTATCTGTAGATTGAAAACATAATTGGGGCTGTCGAGTGAATTGCTATTTTTTAACAGTGACGGCCAAGTTTGTGTGATTTATTCGGGTCTCAGCGACATATAATTAGTCCTTGTTATTACTGCTACTCATATTAGAAAACTTTGTTGTACGCTATTAACTAAAACTTACCAGAGCCCACATGATAATACCAGCAATAGCTGTAAGGACCAAAGTAACAGCAAGCAATGGCCACGACTCCATAACTTCGTACATCACAGCGTTGAGCGCGTTTGCTTTATCCTCAGTTATGAGGAACTCTGATCCTGGATAATTGCCGAGTTTGAAGAATATAGACCCGTTGTATCGTTGAGTAGTAGGAGTCTCGAATATTGGAAAAGCCATTTGTACTGTGTTATTCCTCAGGAGCTCTATCATCTGAAACTGGTTGGCAGCTGGATGTGGTGTTACGCTTGTGTCATTGTTTCTAGCATCGCCCAAACAATCTTTGATAGGAAATATTATGTCTTGCATCATTAATTCTGTGTAAGGAGGCTTATTTATCGTTGCGAATGTGAACTCAAGACTGGACAAGTTGTCTTCCGCTATGCTGTACTTCAAGTGAAAAATGCAGATTTCGATAACTGTCATAGTGACAATTGAGGACACTTCCTGCCTTTTCTTCATTTTATTTCTGTAATAATAAGTGCAAGAAGGAATAAATGATTCTATAATCTTTATTTAAGAACGGCCACGAGCATTGCTTTTCAATTAGCCGTGACCCCAAGCTAACCCAAAATCTAATTTAATCTAATTTCTTAAAAAAAATAATAAAGTTGTCTTGAATTGGCTCAAGCCAATTAAAGCATAAAGTCAGTGGTTTTGGAAGATTTAGTTAACATTCCAGTAACTGGTACTCCGAGAGAGCAGAACCCGTTATGAACATCATACATCACGGTGGTTTAAAAGTGCTTTTTTGCGTCTTCTTTGAAGGTCATCCAAATTTCGTTACGTTTTGAAATGTCTGTACTAATTTATCTGATAACTTTTCCCAGCATTTATAATTATTCCCACACAATGCTACAGTAGTCGAAATAGCACTGTACGAGTGACTTATAGACTGTGTTTAAAGAGTTGACAGTGACAAATTCTCTCCCTGTAATCATTCAAAATTCTTAGAGACGTAATTTCTATATGATTTAATCATTCGCTTGTCGTCGAATTTGAAGGACGGGCAGCAAGTTGTTGGGTGCTAGTGATCACCATGAATTCACTCAGTTTTCGCAGTATTAAGGTTCAGTTTGTTGGAAATAAACTCTCTCCTCCGCAGAGGCCTCCCAGTCACGCTTCACGCTTGGCAAAAAATCGCGCGGAGGCTGGGTAGAGGTAAAAAGTAAAGCGCGCGGGGAATTCTGGGAAGGGAGAAAAAAGAAGGGAGACCTCTGCCTGATTTTGTGCGGTTCTCTGGCAGGATTTGCGGTTCTGTAATATTGGCTAAACCAGACGACGATTTTGACGATTTTGAATGTTCTTTTAAAGATCCGAGTATAGAGGGTTAGTAGATGCAATTTGATGAAGTTTCGATCGTTATTAACGGAGTTTTGATCATTCGTGCTTTTTCGTAATTGTCCGCCATTTTGGATCTAGTTCTCTTTCTATCAAACATACGCTGTGTTTCTCCCTCTCACAAACGATAACATCGAAGATGATGCTGGTTGCCAGCCACTTTAATAGTAACACCCCGGTTAAGAATAGAGCCAGTGGGTCTGCAGGAAAGCATTCGTTGATGCCGAATACAAAGTCTTCGAACGAACCAGTTATCCATTGCAGATACTTGCCTTTCTGTCTTTTGTTTAGAAGTTCTGTTTTTTTGCTATTGGTCTTTTTCAAGGTGACAAATTCCCAAGACAAAGCCTGATGATCATCAGTCTGTTAAAATAGTTCACACAGTTGTTTGAAAATATAAATTTGAGTTCAAACAATCATTTCAGCTATATTTGTTTCTGCATGGACTAAATGGTACTGTATGTTAAATTCAGAGCTTGTTTTATTCAAAATTTTGCAACAAATATTATGTAGGGGCGAGTGGCTTAGTTTTCCTAAATATATACAATAAATATACTGCTACAGTGTATCCTAGAAATTTGCTCATTAAATGGTTATTTATAATTATGATTGTTTTCATGAATGAGTTTACTCTTAAGAGGAAATTATTAGTCTCTGGTTTGGATGTGAGAGGGAATTTGCAATTGCTACACTTTTATCCTGTCTGGATACGAGAGGGAACTTGATGGCTGTACTTCCCAGTCTGGGTGTGAGAGGGAACTTGCATGACCCTTTTTTGAAACTGTTTAAAGCGAGGCTTTGCATGGTTAATCTATGGGTCATAGCTAATATGGCTGCGGTGTAATTAAAGGCCCATTGTGTGTGATAATAGCGGAGCTCTGCGGGCCGAAGGCCCGCGCGGAGCGCCATACTCATAGAACCAGAGAACCATAGAACCCATGCCCGTCATTTTTCATGGTCATGGCTAGCGGAACGTTTCGCGGGCGCGTTGTGTGCCCGCCGCCGACGCCGCCGACGCTGCCGACGCCGCTGTCCCTTAGGGTTAACTCGCGGGCGCGTAGACCGTCGCAAAACATGCGCGTATGACGCCACCCAACAACATTGCAATTTCACGTCACCTGGGAAAACACTGCTGTGTTTAGCGGAGAAAACCGTTTAAATTAAAGTCGTTATTCTCCTGAATTTTTTCGCGGTTTGCTTCTCAAGACAGGGATACTACTTAAGGGATATTCAGAAGTCGCTATAGTGGAAATAGAAGAGCTTTCAGAGATAAAATCTTGCTTCGAGGATAGGAGCAATGCGGGAAGATGTTTGTCACTTCGGGTTTCAGAACTGAAGAAGCGGAGATTTAAACAATTTCCAAGCAGTGGAGGGACTTAAAGGTAAAACAAAATACATTTTTCGATGGCAATTTATGTTGATATCAATCTGTGATTGACTTTTTGTGTTCTCGCTAGTTTTCGGGAGAATTGTTTATAACGCGCTCAATTAAATTCAGTTGTTTTTATTTCTTTCATCGGAGACAACTCGGCGTCGATGAGCTCTTAAAGGTTCGCGTTTTGCTTTTAGACATAAACTTATGGAGATTTGAACAAAATGTTTCGAAAGAAGATTGTGTTGTCCATTTTTATGTGTTTGTTCATTCATTTCGTACGGTAAAATTTATTGATTTTTTCACATAAAAGCATACTCCTCCTCCACCGTCTGTAGTTCTGTCACGTCGAACTATATCATAGCCTAGGATGTTAACCTCGTTGTCGCTAATAGTTTCATTCAACTTAGTTTCATTAATCGATAAGATGTCTATTTCGTTATGTGCTAGAAAGATTCTAAGTTCATCAATGTGAGTAGTTAATTTAAACATGGAAACTCTTGAAAACCTATGTCTAGAAATTCAACAACCTAGATCTAAACCGTTTGTTGTTGTCACGTGGTACAGACCTCCTGATTCTTCTATTGGTATCTTTACACCTTTCGAACATTTAATTGGGATTCTTGATTTGGAAAATATTGAATAATATATACATAGGCTTAGCCTAACAGCGGAGCTCTCTGAACAGAAACGATAATGATGAGCTTAACTTAGGTGAAAGGTCGGAAGCACAAGAAAAATTAGAATTAAGATTGACGACCAGACTATTTTTCAATTTTAGCAATTCTCAAAAACAGTAAGCGTATAACGCGACCGTCTGCACAGTACATTTAGACTGCACAAATTACACAATAACTCACAAAACAACATTTTCTCGGTCTAGAATAACTAGTATGACTAATTTCCGAATAAAATACGCGGTACATCTGTTGCGTCTGGAAAATTACCCGAAAAACTGATTTGGAAATGATGAGTTGCCAGTAGCTCAATTATGAGTCACAAGCTTCACAAATATTCGGATGACACCACAAAGCAGAAAATTTCTGTTCGGTCATTCGAAAGAAATAAATTTGCAACTGTGTTGTGATGTCATTCCTTATGTCCCTTACAGTGGCCCGAGAGTTCTCGGTGCCATTGTGAAAAGTTGCCTTATTTCGAAAAACCCATATACCATAAGTATGGTCTTAATGAAAAAACGCGCTCGCATGTCATTCTCATCGTAAGCAGAAGTCCATAGGTAAAAGAAAATAGTATTAACATTAACTAAAAATCTAGTATTGAGTAGTGCCGATAGGGTGGGAGTGAAAACACCCCACACCCTTCAACAGGTTCAAATTTTAATCTAGCTTGGAAAGGCGTGGTAACCAGTTATCCGGTTTCAAATTTGCATTACCATTGCTAGACCAGACACCCAAGATTCGCATTCTTGACACCAACGTCAGGCCATAAGGATTGTCCGGATATGAGCACCAAGCTCCTAACCTCATGGCGTTTAATTTAATCCCTGTACCTGTCTCGTATTTGTGAAGTGAGGTAAACAATTTGTCTAAAGAAAAAAATGTACTTCACAAAACATGTGGAGTCATCCGCATATTGGCGAATTTTAAAACGCTTTCCTCAGGCTTCTGGAAGGAGAAAACCTTCAATAGTATCATCCTTTCTTACACTGGTAGCCAAAACATCTGCGCATAAAATGGACAAAAGTGGAGACTGGGGATCTCCCTGCCTCACCCCCGACTTGAGTGGAATTTCTTTCGTCAAAAAACGATTAGCTATAATTTTTATATTTGCTTGACAGTGAGTGTCACGCAAGAGAAATAAATAAATTCTCAAAAATCGTCCTACTTGGGACGGAACAAGTTTGATCTTCTTGAATAATCGAAAGTAACACTTTTGAAAGTCATTTTGTAAGAGCTTTTGAACAAATTTTGTAATCAACATCGAGTAGCGAAATGGCGGGGTCACCAATTTTTCAGGTTTTTCCTATCATCTTTCTTATAAAGTAACCTAGTCACGCCTCCTTGCATTGAATCACTGATCAAAAGAATTGTTTTCCAAACTATTAATAAGGTCAAAAAGATTCCAGAATTTAGCGTAAAATTCTTGAGGTAATCCGTCTGAACCGGGGGGTTTCCCTGAAGAAAGTCCACGCATTGCGTGGGTAATTTTAGCCAAAGATAAAACTGATTCTTCGCAGGATAAAATTTCGCTCTAATCTGTTTTCAAGTTTGTTCAAAAATTCGGTTTGGACTGATAAATTAACAGGTTCTTGCGAGTACAAATTACGGTAAAAATCGAATGAGCCGGAGTCTTGTTAAAAGACTTTAACACCGCCGGAGTTATAAATAGAATGAACAGTATTTTTCTGAGCCGTGTTGCTTCGAGCGTAAAAAAAGAATTTGCTAGGTTTTTTACCTTCTTCAAGCCATTTGACTCTGCTACGAATTTGGTTTCCTCTCATTTGGGATAAATTAACGGCTCGAATTTCTCTTTCGAGCGTTTCTATGGGGGTTTTTGCTAAGTTATCTCCTTAAATAAGAGCCCGTTTTGCTTCGATCAAAGAAATTATAGTCGCGTGGCCGCGATTAAATATGCGTTGTTTACTTCGACCAAAATCTATAGCAACTAATGTTATAGATTCTTTAAGAAAATCCCACCAAGCTTGAATGGAATTAAATGCTTTCCGGTACAATACATGTTTCTTAATAATTTCTGAGATCATATCGTAAATATTAAATTCTAAATTTAGCCTCCAAAGTCCTGGTCCACGGGAAAATGCATTATGCAAATTGCGGATAAATCAACAGAATCATGATCGGAAAAAACACAAAGCAAAATTTCACATTTTAGAAAGGAATCATACAAGTCCTGAGCAATAAAAAAATTATCCAAACGTGTACCGATAGTTTTATCCGCGTTAAACCATGTGCTTTGTATTTCTCAGTCGGCCGTTTTTTTTTTTTTTTTTTTGCGCCAGATATCAATAAACGATGAACACTTGTGCAGAACTTTCAACTCCGTGGAAATTGTAAGATTTCCTCCAAACTTATCAGAAACATTTTCAATGCAGTTAAAATCGCCAGCAATAATTTTAAAAGAGTTCTGAAAAAATATTCATGAATTGTATCATAAAAGCATTTACGTTCACTTGGATTCGTGGGTGCATAAGTATTAACCAAATTAATTTTGGTGTCGTCGAGTTCACGTTAAAACACTAACAATTCTACCAGAAGAATCTTTTTTTTCCATTGTAAACATTTGAAATCAGTATTTTCAGCTACAAGAATGGCAATTACCGCGCCATTTAGCTGTCAGAGAATTTATCGCATTTTGACTTGTCGCTAAAGTTTCTTGTAAACAAATAAAATCAGAACGGCAATTTTTCGCAAAATCAAAAACAGAGCGTTGTTTGGCTTCATTGCCAAAACCACGGATATTCAAAGATGTGAATTTAGCTCTGAATGTAAAAACTTGGAGAAAATTCTTCTGGTAAAATTACATAGGCTTAACTAAGCAATTTTTGCAAATCACATTTAGACAGTTACTTGCTTTTCTGTTTATGTTGGTTTGTCCGATATCCAGTGTTTTTCCTCTTCGGCAAAGGTTGTTCGCCGTCATATTCAGAACGTTCGCGAGTTTTAGGGTCCGTTTTCTTTGCTTCAGGAATTGGCGTATCTTGTTTGTCTTTCTCCGTGATTTTTCCACTGACGAGTACAGGTTGTGTTGGTTTTGACGCGGAGGCAAGCTTTTGCGAACTGCCCTGTTTGTAGCCGCGGGGAAGCGCGCGAAAAACAAAGCCTCGTTCCCAGTTCCTCTCTCTTCATATACGTCATCATCGATGATGACGTAACGGGTGGACAGACGTGCACACGGACCGACGCGCCCGCGAAACATTCCGCTAGCCATGACCATGAAAAATGACGGGACGGTTCTATGAGTATGGGGCTGCGCAGCCGAGCCTTCGGCTCGGCGAGTGCTCCGCTATTATCTAATGGGAGACCTAAACTGTGATGTGATTGCACAGGCCTCCCAAGCTACATACGTGATGTATGCGACAGCTTGTGTATACAGAGAAATGTATGGTAAAATCACGGATTCTCTAAAATTGGGTAAATAACTATCTATTTTGAAATAAAGTTTACCTACTTCAAATGTGTTGTTTACTTGCGTCTTGTACCAAATTTGAAGCCATTCCGACGCCATTAAGCGAAGTTATTCGAAGTCGTTGTCTCCCCTTCTAAAAAGAAGGAAAGGCAGACCACTGCCGTCGATCGCTGGCCAGAGGTCACTCCACAAATCGCTCTCTCCTCAAAAGGAAAAGTCCCGAATCGCAATAAAACCAACAGTCCCATAGAGCCCAATAAATTTCACTCCACATACGTGCGCTTCGGCGGTCGAAAGACTCGTAAAGAACGAGATATTTTGCTTTAAATTCGCCTATTCGGCTTTCCAGATATGCTTGTGACCGACCTGGCGACAACGGTCGTTGCGCAACGACACGTACCTGGTTTCATCCTCAACTCTGATTGGTCCATTTGAACCAAGTCACGCGCTGACAACACGACCCTCCACCGGCGGGAAAGGTACATTTTGTCACGAATCAAGTGTCACACTGGGGCTCCCAAGGGATGTTTTCTGAAAGCTGTATTGTTCGCAAAAGCCAATCAAAGCCATGTTTATATGTTCAAATTTGTATTCAGTAGTTTTCCCTGAGCTTCACTGAACCCCATCGTTGTGTTGGCTCGATATGTTTTTTTAAATTATAAACATTCGGAGTCCTAGTGTGACACTTGATTCGTGACAAAATGTACCTTTCCCGCCGGTGGAGGGTCGTATTGTCAGGGCGTGACTAGGTTCAAATGGACCAATCAGAGTTGAGGATGAAACCAGATACGTGTCGTTGCGCAACGACCGTTGTCGCCAGGTCGGTCACAAGCATATCTGGAAAGCCGAATAGGCGAATTTAAAGCAAAATATCTCGTTCTTTACGAGTCTTTCGACCGCCGAAGCGCACGTATGTGGAGTGAAATTTATTGGGCTCTATGGGACTGTTGGTTTTATTGCGATTCGGGACTTTTCCTTTTGAGGAGAGAGCGATTTGTGGAGTGACCTCTGGCCAGCAATCGACGGCAGTGGTCTGCCTTTCCTTCTTTTTAGAAGGGGAGACAACGACTTCAAATAACTTCGCTAAATGGCGTCGGAATGGCTTCAAATTCGGTACAAGACGCAAGTAAACAACCCATTTGAGGAAGGTAAACTTTATTTCAAAATAGATAGTTATTTACCCAATTTTAGAGAATCCGTGATTTTCCCATACATTTCTCTGTATACACAAGCTGTCGCATACACCACGTATGTAGCTTGGGAGGCCTGTGGTGATTGCTACAAGATATGAC
>JAJGOT010000915.1:127500-137500 GCA_022457155.1 Cladopsammia gracilis
TCGCTGTACAACCCCATACAGCCCTGTATACCCCTATACAACACCATACAACCCTATACAGCACTGTACATCGCAACACAGCCATGTACAACCCTATACATCCCCGTACACCCCCATACAATACTGTACACTTCTATGCAGCACTGTGCACCCCTATACAGCCCTGTATACCCCCATACAACAGCGTACAGCCCTATACAGCCATGTACACCCCTATACAGTGCCGCACACCCATATACAGCCCTGTACTCCCCTATGCAAGACCCCATACAATACTGTACACTTCTATGCAGCACTATACACCCCTATACAGCCCTGTATACCCCCATACAACAGCGTACAGCCCTATACAGCCATATACACCCCTATACAGTGCCGCACACCCATATACAGCCCTGTATAACACCATACAACACCGTTCAGCCCTATACACAGCACTGTATATCCCAATACAGCCCTGTACACCCTTGTACAACTCTGTACAGCCCAATACAACCATGTATAAATCCCATACAACACCGTACATCCATATACAGCACTGCACATCCCAATACAGCCATGTACACCCCTATACAGCAATATATACCCCCATACAATACTGTACACCCATATACAGCACTGTACACCCCTATACAACACTGTACACCCCTATACAACACTGTACACCCATACACAACACGGTACACCCCTATACAACACTGTACACCCATATACAACACTGTACACCCCTATACAACACTGTACACCCCTATACAACACTGTACACCCCTATACAACACTGTACACCCCTATACAACATTGTATACCCCTGTACACCCCTATGCAACACTGTACTCCCCTATACAACACTGTACACCCATACACAACACGGTACACCCCTATACAACACTGTACACCCATATTCAACACTGTACACCCCTATACAACACTGTACATCCCTATACAACACTGTACACTCCTATACAGAACTGTACACCCCTATACAGCGCTGTACACCCCTATGCAACTTTGTACACCCCTATACAGCCCTGTATATCCCCATACAACACCGTACATACCTATGCAGCACTGTATACCCCCATACAACACCGTACAGCCCTATAAAGCACTGTATATCCCAATACAACCCTGTACACCCTTATACAACTCTGCACAGCCCTATACAGCCCTGTATATCTCCATGCATCACCGAACAACTCTGTACAGCACTGTACATCCCAATATAGCCCTGTACACCCTATACAACACCGTAAAGCACTATACAGCACTGTACATACCAATACAGCCATGTACAGCCCCGTACACCCCTATACAACTCTGTACACTCCTATACAACACTGTACATCCCTATACAACACTGTACACTCCTATACAACACTGTACACACCTATACAACACTGTACATCCATATACAACACTTTACACCCCTATACAACAGTGTACACCCCTATACAGCTCTGTATACCCCCATACAATACTGTACACCCATATACAGCACCGTACACCCATATACAACACTGTACACCCCTATACAGCAATGTATACCCCCATACAACACTGTACACCCATATACAGCACTGTACACCCCTAGACAACACTGTACACCCATATACAGCCCTGTACACCCCTATACAGCAATATATACCCCCATACAACACTGTACACCCATATACAGCACTGTACACCCCTATACAACACTGTACACCCCTATACAATACTGTACACCCATACACAACACGGTACACCCCTATACAACACTGTACACCCATATACAACACTGAACACCCCTATACAACACTGTACACCCCTATACAACACTGTACACTCCTATACAACACTGTACACCCCTATACAACATTGTATACCCCTGTACACCCCTATGCAACACTGTACTCCCCTATACAACACTGTACACCCATACACAACACGGTACACCCCTATGCAACACTGTACTCCCCTATACAACACTGTACACCCATACACAACACGGTACACCCCTATACAACACTGTACACTCCTATACAACACTGTACACCCCTATACAACATTGTATACCCCTGTACACCCCTATGCAACACTGTACTCCCCTATACAACACTGTACACCCATACACAACACGGTACACCCCTATACAACACTGTACACCCATATACAACACTGTACACCCCTATACAACACTGTACACCCCTATACAACACTGTACACCCCTATACAACACTGTACACCCCTATACAACATTGTACACCCCTATACAACAGTGTACACCCCTATACAACACTGTACACCCCTATACAACATTGTATACCCCTGTACACCCGTATGCAACACTGTACTCCCCTATACAACACTGTACACCCCTATACAACACTGTAATCCCCTATACAACACTACACACCCCTATAAAACACTGTACACTCCTGTTTTTACAGCACTGTACACCCCTATACAACACTGTAGTCCCCTATACAACACTGTACATCCCTATACAACACTGTACACCCCTATACAACACTGTACACCCCTATACAGCAATGTATATCCCCATACAACACTGTACACCCATATACAGCACTGTACACCCTTACACAACAATGTGCATCCATATACAGCACTGTAGACCCCTATACAGCAATGTATACCCCCATACAACACTGTACACCCATATACAGCACTGTACACTGCTATACAACACTGTACACCCATACACAACACTGTACACCCATACACAACACGGTACACCCCTATACAACACTGTACACCCCTATACAACACTGTACACCCCTATACAACACTGAACACCCCTATATATACAGCACTGTACACCCTTATGCTACACTGTACTTCCCTATACAACACTGTACACCCCTATACAACACTGTACACCCCTATACAACACTGCACACCCCTATACAACACTGTACACCCCTATATATACAGCGCTGTACACCCCTATACAACACTGTACTCCCCTATACAACACTGTACATCCCTATACAACACTGTACACCCCTATACAACACTGTACACCCCTATACAACACTGTACACCCCTATACAACACTGTACACCCCTATACAACACTGTACACCCCTATACAACACTGTACACCCCTATACAACACTGTACACCCCTATACAACACTGTACTCCCTTATACAACACTGTACATCCCTATACAATACTGTACATCCCTATACAACACTGTACACCCCTATACAGCACTGTACACCCCTATACACCTCTATACACCTCTTATATGCTGATGATTTAATTATTTTGTCGAGATTAAAAACAGGATTGCAAAATTGTTTGCAAGTATTGTCTTCATATTGCAATTCTTGGATGTTAAGCATTAATTTAAAGAAAACAAAGGCTATGATATTCCAAAAACGCGCAAGAAAGTCCAATAATTGTACCTTTTACCTAAATAATGAAACTATTGAAACTGCTCAGAATTATACCTATTTAGGAACCCGAATATCATCAACAGGAAATTTCACATTGGCAACTGATCACTTGAAAGAAAAGGCCATGCATGCTCTTTACAGTATTAGAAGACACACAGATTTTAGTAGATTAAAACCAAATCTTACATCAAACATCTTTGACACAATGATTTCTCCAATCCTCACTTATAATAGTGAAGCTTGGGGCTTATATACCAAACAAGACTTTAAGACTTGGGATAGATCCTCAATAGAAAAAGTTCAATTACAATTCTGCAAACGCTATTTAGAAATAAATAATAAGACCTCGAATTTAGCATGTAGAGCGGAACTAGGTCGATTCCCTCTCATTCTTACCATAAATCAGATAATTCTTAATTATATTCTATATCTTAAAAGCAAAAATGACGACTTTATAATGAAACAAATTTTCTTAATATCATTAGATCTCCATTCAATTAAAAAAACTAATTTTTACTCTAATTTATTAAACATGGTTGAATACTATGATCTACAAAATTTTAATCTTGACACACTGGATGAAAATAAGATCATGCATTATGTCAATCTTATGAAGCAAAAGTATATTTCCTACTGGAAAAATGCTTTACAGAACTCAAGGAAATTAGAATTTTACAATAGTTTTAAGGATCAATACATAATCTCCCATTATCTAGATCACACAAGGAAATCAAATAAAAGGAAAACTCTAGTCAAATTAAGAACAGGTAATCCAAAACTCATGATCGAGCTTGGTCGATATAATCAAATCCCTAGAGAAAATAGATTATGCCCTTTATGCGAATCAAATAATATCGAAAACGAAATTCATTTTCTCTTTCAATGCCCAAGATATTCAACTTTAAGAGATAAATACTTTAATCAAATCTACCAACACTTGCCGAATATTCAAAATACATCCTCAACAGAAAGTATCAAAGAATTGATGAACTCTTCCAATTATTTTGTTAATTTACTTTTAATGAAAATGATATCTGCATGCTTTGAATTACGTGATAGCTTAATATTGTCAAATCAAAATGAAGTTTTGTAATTATTTAATATTCTTTTACTGTCTTTTGTTATTGTTAAAAGTATGCTTTTGCAATACTGTGACTCAAATTAATATAGTCATGCAAATAAAGCTATTATTTACTTTACTTTACTTTACCCATATACAACACTGTACACCCCTATACAACACTGTACACCCCTATACAACAGTGTACACCCATATCCAACACTGTACACTCCTATGCAACACTGTACACCGCTATACAACACTGTACACCCCTATACAACACTGTACACCCATATCCAACACTGTACACTCCTATGCAACACTGTACACCCCTATACAACACTGTACACCCCAATACAACACTGTACACCCCTATACAACACTGAGCACCCCTATACAACACTGCACACCCCAATACAACACTGTACACTCCTATGCAACACTGTACACCCCTATACAACACTGTACACCCCTATACAACACTGTACACCCCTATACAACACTGTACACCTATATCCAACACTGTACACCCCTATACAACACTGTGCACCCATATCCAACACTGTACACCCCTATACAACACTGTACACCCCTATACAACACTGTACACCCCTATACAACACTGTACACCCCTATACAACACTGTACACCCCTTTACAACACTGTACACCCCTATACAACACTGTACGCCCCTATACAACACTGTACACCCCTATTCAGCAATGTATACCCCTATACAACACTGTACACCCCTATACAACACTGTCCACCCCTATTCAGCAATGTATACCCCTATACAACACAGTACAACCTTATACAGCCCTGTTCACTCCTACACAACACTGCACACATCTGTACAGCAATGTACACCCCTATACAGCCTTGTTCACCACTATACAACCTTTTAAACTTTGATACAACACTGTCACACACATGTACATCACTGTATATCACTGTACACCCCTATATAGCACTGTACACCCCTATACAGCCCTGTACACCCCTATACAGCCCTGTGCACCCCTATACAGCACTGTACACCTCTATACAGCCCAGTGCAACACTGTACACCCCTATACAGCTCTGTTCACCCCTATACAACACTGTACACTCCGATAAAGCTCTGTACACCCCTATACCACACTGTTCACCCCTATACAACACTATACAGCCCTGTACACCCCTATTCAGCCCTGCATAGTCCTATACAACTCTTTACACCCCTGTACGACACGATATAGCCCTGTACAATCCTATACAGCACTATAGATCCCTATATGGCCCCGTACACCACTATACAGCCCTGTACACCCCAACACAGCATTGTACACCCATATACAGCACTGTACATCCCAATACAGCCCCGTACACTCCTACACAACACTGTACACTCCTATACAGCACTGTATACCACTATACAGCCCTGTACAACCTTATGTAGCACTCTTGTACACCCCTATACAGCCCTGTACACACCTATAGAGTAGTCTATGCCCCTATACATCACTGTACACCCCTCTATAGCACTGTACACTCCTATACAGCATTGTACTTTTCTATTCAACGCTGCTGAGTTGGGTATGTCCGGTGTTGGTGATATTCCCAGTCATTTTTCAAAATTTATATCACGTTTCCAAGTTTTGTTTGTCGCAAATAAATTATTAATTTGGATCTGAAACTGAATACTGTCATCAGTCTACCAAAATTGCATGGATGCTTTTTTTTTTTACTTTTGTGTCTTACAGCTTTGAAATATATATGGTGTTGTTTAATCATTTGTTTGCCTCCTCCGGTACAGACTTCCGTCAGTGGTAATGATCCATGCATATTTTCATGCCAAATGGTGATTATTGTTTATATTTATTTCCCTATACCAAACATGGGGAAGCGAAAGTCTGGTCTTTCCAGTCCACCATCTCTAAAACGGCAAAGAGGCAGTCAATTTTTGAGAGAGAATAGCATTGAGAATTTAAGTGGAGGTTGGAGTCAACTTGAGAGTTGTATATTAGATATGACAGAATCATTCCTTTTCTCGACTTGTATTTTACCATCAAAAGAGAACATTCATACTCTATATAATTATGTGATTCAAAGTAATTTTGGAATAAAAAATGTTGTCCAATTGAACAAAAAATCGCTTGCACAAGTGAGTGGAAAACTTGACTACAAAAGAAAACGATTAGAGGCTATCCTAAGTTTTATTTCAGATGAACAAAACATTGAAGAAAACTAACAGCTAGTCTCGGTCGCTACCATTACGTATACCAAGTAGATAGAATAATACTTAAGAATTTTGAATCTTCTGACATTTGCAGTTTCTCGTGCTCATCGGAATTTCAATTATTAAGATTATGTTTGTAACTTGTCATTTTGTATGGAATAGTTTAACGTGAAATAAATCTTAAATATGAAATCTAGTGTTTTTGTGAATTCGTTATTTTTCTTCAATACACCTTTTTCATAAACTCTTGCCGCAGCTAGATTATAAGAAACGCAAACATTGGGAAGGGGGAGGGAGGGGCCGCACCGGGCTGAGATTGGTGATAAGACACACGTGGAAAAATACCCAAATTTGGAGAACTCGGCACTCGTAATTCCTCATGGCATCGTAGAGTGTTAGGACGATAACCTTTGGTCAGAAATGGACGGCCTGACAAGTCAGCATGTAACTAGAATACCGCTATTTAATGACTTGTCCCAACAGTTTAATTTCAACAAAGGGTTGCACACAATTTCCGAATTAACAAGGATGGCCGACCAGTTCTGACAAAAGGAAAGCGCCCTTTGAAGCATTAATGGACACATAATGTCTAAGTCGAATTATCCATTACTCATTCTATTGAGGAGATTATTACTGCAACTAAAGTCATCCTTTCATACAAACAAACCTCTAAAGAAGACATTTTAAAACTCTTAAATATGAATGGCAATAGTTGGCGTGTGGGTATGAAAATATAAAAAAATTCAGCCTCCCAACCATTTTTGTTCTTTCCTTTTCCTAACCACCAGTGACAACCGAAAACTACTAACAACTAACAGCAACTACCAGTAACAACGTAGTAGTGAGTACTAGTAGCTACCAGCAACTACAAGTTACGACAAGCAACTACTAGTAACTACCGACAACTAGTAGTAACTACAGACAACTACTTGTAACTATCGAGTACTACTAGAAACTACTGACAACTACTAGTACGTAACTATCGACAAATACTATTAACTACCGACAACAACTCAAGGTTTCTCGATTGTTTCAGAAATAAATGGAAAACTCGCAAATAAATAGCCAGACAATCTATTTTGCTCGTGTGCAAGACATAGTCAAGAAGAATGTACTAAAATCAAAACAAGATGAAATCAATTAAATTAAATAAATGTTTTCCGATCGCGAATAATCAGATGTGATTATGAATTCAATATTCAATTCCTTAATATTGGGCAACTAAAACTATATTTCTTACGAGTGAATTCAGTTGCATATGGGTGTACATTGCTGTATATGGGTGTACAGTGCTGAATAGGGGTGTACAGTGTTGTATAGGGGTGTACAGTGTTGTATAGGGGTGTACAGTGTTGTATATGGGTGTACAGTGCTGTATAGGGTTGTACGGTGCTGTATATGGGTGTCAGTGTTGTATGGGGGTATACAGAGCTGTATAGGGGTGTGCACTGTTGTATAGGGGTGTACAGTGTTGCATATGGGTGTACAGTGTTGTATAGGGGTATACGGTGTTGTGTAAGGGTGTACAGTGTTGTATTGGGGTGTACAGTGTTGTATAGGGGTGTACAGTGTTGTATAAGGGTGTACAGTGTTGTATTGGGGTGTACACTGTTGTAAAGGGGTGTACAGTGTTGTATAGGGGTGTACAGTGTTGTATAGGGGTGTACAGTGTTGTATTGGGGTGTACAGTGTTGTATAAGGGTGTACAGTGTTGTATAAGGGTATACAGTGTTGTATAGGGGTGTACAATGTTGTATAAGGGTGTACAGTGTTGTATTGGGGTGTACACTGTTGTTAAGGGGTGCACAGTGTTGTATATGGGTGTACAGTGTTGTATAGGGGTGTACAGTGTTGTATTGGGGTGTACACAGTTGTAAAGGGGTGTACAGTGTTGTATATGGGTGTACAGTGTCGTATAGGGGTGTATAGTGCTGTATAGGGGTGTACAGTGTTGTATAAGCGGTGTACAGTGTTGTATATGGGTGTATAGGGGTGTACAGTGCTGTATAGGGGTGTACAGTGCTGTATAGGGGTGTACAGTGTTGTATATGGGTGTACAGTGTTGTATAGGGGTGTACAGTGTTGTATAGGGATGTACAGTGTTGTATAGGGGAGTACAGTGTTGTATAGGGGTGTACAGTGCTGTATATATAGGGGTGTACAGTGTTGTATATGGGTGTACAGTGTTGCATAGGGGTGTACAGTGTTTTATAGGGATGTACAGTGTTGTATAGGGGAGTACAGTGTTGTATAGGGGTGGACAGTGCCGTATATATAGGGGTGTACAGTGTTGTATAGGAGTGTACAGTGTTGTATAGGGGTGTACAGTGTTGTATAGGGGTGTACAGTGTTGTATATGGGTGTACAGTGTTGTATAGGGGTGTACAGTGTTGTATAGGGGTGTACAGTGTTGTATAAGCGGTGTACAGTGTTGTATATGGGTGTATAGGGGTGTACAGTGCTGTATAGGGGTGTACAGTGCTGTATAGGGGTGTACAGTGTTGTATATGGGTGTACAGTGTTGTATAGGGGTGTACAGTGTTGTATAGGGATGTACAGTGTTGTATAGGGGAGTACAGTGTTGTATAGGGGTGTACAGTGCTGTATATATAGGGGTGTACAGTGTTGTATATGGGTGTACAGTGTTGCATAGGGGTGTACAGTGTTTTATAGGGATGTACAGTGTTGTATAGGGGAGTACAGTGTTGTATAGGGGTGTACAGTGTTGTATAGGGGTGTACAGTGTTGGATATGGGTGCACAGTGTTGTATAGGGGTGTACAGTGTTGGATATAGGTGTACAGTGTTGTATAGGGGTGTACAGTGTTGTATAGGAGTGTACAGTGTTGTATAGGGGTGTACAGTGTTGTATAGGGGTGTACAGTGCTGTATATGGGTGTACAGTGTTGTATGGGGGTATACATTGCTGTATAGGGGTGTACAGGGCTGTATATGGGTGTACAGTGTTGTATAGGGGTGTACAGTGCTGTATATGGGTGTAAATTGTTGTATAGGGATGTACAGTGCTGTATATGTGTGTACAGTGTTGTATGGGGGTATACATTGCTGTATAGGGGTGTACAGTGTTGTATAGTGGTGTACGATGCTGTATATGGGTGTACAGTGTTGTATGGGGGTATACAGAGCTGTATAGGGGTGTACACTGTTGTATAGGGGTGTACAGTGTTGTATATGGGTGTACAGTGTTGTATAGGGGTGTACAGTGGTGTATAGGGGTGTACAGTGTTGTACAGGGGTGTACAGTGTTGTATAGGGGTGTACATAGATGTATAGGGGTGTACAGAGATGTATAGG
>JAJGOT010000915.1:142500-152153 GCA_022457155.1 Cladopsammia gracilis
GCTTCCAAACGTTATGCTTGCGCGTTTGCCTCTGCTGTTGCAAGAACGCTAAAATAAGGTTACAATCGTGTTGACATGTCATAATTTGTATAATTTATGCTCGTAGTTAAGGACCGCAATGCATGCGTGCATTTACCATCATGCCTTATGGGTAGAGAAGAGCATGTGCTCGGGTTGTAATGGCTACCGTTCTGAATTAAATGTTGTTGTGTTCAGTTTACTTATTTGTGACTTATCTGGTCTACCCTGCCTTGGGGCAATCAACATGGTGGCAGCCTCGGGATCTATTTAACGAAATGGCGTCGGCAGAAACCGGACATTATAGACTTCCGCCCCAGCTAGAGGTGAATTCGGGAAATGTATCTGAGAACTTCAAAAGATGGAAACGGCAAATGGAAGTTTATTTGGCCGCTTCTGGTGCTTCGGAAAAGGATGAAAAGGTACAAACTGCGATTATTCTGAATTTTGCCGGCCCTCAAGTTCTTGAAATATATGATAATATTGTGTGGGTGAATGCTGATGATAAACACAAGCCCGATAAAGTCCTAAAAGCCTTTGAAAAATATTGTAACCCAAGAGACACTGAAGTACTCGAATCTCACAGATTTTGGAACATTCCGTACCAAGAACCATTTGACAAATTCCTAACAGAGCTCAAGACGAGAGCCGCGTCCTGCAACTTTCAAAAAAAAAAAGAAGACAGGATGATGATAGACAAAATAGTTTTCACTGTGACAGGAAAGCTTCAAGAGTTACTTCTCCGGGTAGACGGTCTGACCCTCGAGAAAGCGGTGAAACTATAGGCCTACTCGTACAAAAATATAAAGATCATATACACTGCCAAACAAAATCTTGGAAAAAAAATCCAACTTTTTCATTTAAAAATGGATACCTGATCTGAATCAAACTAACATACATTTTCCTTGACTTATTTATACAACAATGAACAAAGGCATCGAATTAGTTAATTAAAAATCACTTCTCGATTTCACATATTACATAAATTTGGTTAATTTATCTGCCACTGTTGTGGCAGTTGCATAGTCAATTT
Source organism: Cladopsammia gracilis (assembly GCA_022457155.1). Classification (NCBI taxonomy): domain Eukaryota; kingdom Metazoa; phylum Cnidaria; class Anthozoa; order Scleractinia; family Dendrophylliidae; genus Cladopsammia; species Cladopsammia gracilis. Next base: position 143,552 of record JAJGOT010000915.1, read on the forward strand.
TGGCTCGAAAGCTTGGCAAACGACATCCAAAACTGTTTGGTATCCCAGCCAATTTGTTGTTCTCCTGCCTTAGTCCAACCGTAAGCGAAGGTCCTTCTCAATAGCGCATTTTTCCCATTTTCTCCAACTATTTGTCCGGCTCCTGAAAACTTGGATGTTCCACTGACAGGGAACCGAACCCTCGTAGGCGACTTTCTAGCAGGGCTGATTAGTTCTGCTTTCTAGGCCCGAAATGCTCTCACACTTTTCCACCTGGCAACATTTTAATTTAACCTGTCAAAACAAAACTAAATAGTGTTACTGATGAGGCTGTTGACAGATTTACCGGTGTAGAAGTTAATTATTACCTCAAAAATTTCCAGAAAATAATGTATCACAAACGAATGCACAGCAAATGACAGAGTTGACAATATTTACATTGGCGTCCGCCATTTTGATTCTCCCAGAATTCCTTTCCAATCGTAGATGTAATGGTTTCCATGCTTCGCGCGTTTCTTTTCCTCCCGCGCGCGACTAGCTCCCGCGCTTGCTTAACCAATAAATTTCAGAAATTTACATCTACCTTACCTTGAATTGAGTTGTCGGAATTAGGGATGGACCATTAGAAAAGTGATGGGGGGGGGGGGGGGGTGGGGCAAAAGCAAAAAAAAAAATTTCCCCAGTAAATTATTAAGAAAAAAAAAATATTCCCACGCATTATCGCAAAAAAAAAATCTGCCCAAGGACAATTAAAAAATAAACTATTAAAAAAAAAAAAATTCCAGCCATCGAGTGAAAAAAAAAAAAAGATTTCCACCTTAGGTGGACAAAAAAAAAATTTCTTGCCTCTCCCAAAGTTCCCACCCCCCCATCACTTTTCTAATGGTCCATCCCTTAGTTTTCTTTTCGCAATACAAGCAGGAAGCCAGTCAATGGCTACAAGAACGATTTCAAAAATTCCAGGCCAGCTTGATTGACAATCTACGCCACGAAGGTAAAGCACGTGAGTGGTAGCCTAGAGGGAGCCACGAAGCCTAGTTAGGCTGTACTGTAAAGTGGGAATGTGTTTCAATTTCAACAACAGCAACACTCCGGCTTTGGCTTTGTTTGCCGAATTTTTCTGAACATGAGTGCGCGCGCGCCCGCGCGCGTGGGCAAGAAGTCACGTGTTCAAAACATGTGGCGGCCATGTTTGCTCGAGGGAGGCAAATTTTCCTGCTGGAAGCAGCTGCAAATCATTTGCACATTCCTGCTTAATGGTTGATAACAAGAAATCCTTTTTACCTTTGTGACAGAGAGCCATCATAGTAACATAATCAACGGAAATTTTGCAATCTTGAGCGTATAGGTTGAATTAAATTCTTTGCTTCATCAAACTGTCAAGAAGATGACATATACAGCATATACAAGTTGTAAAGAAGCTTCAAGTTTTCAAACGTTCAGTTACGATTGGTTGTAAATAGAATAATGTTGGATGGCTAGAACCCAGCTTAGAGGTTGTATGTGGGAGAAATGGCCCATTTTTGGTTGCTCTTTCACGTTGGGTAAGTAAGCTTAAAAGTTAAGTTAAGTACATTTGTATATGTTGTGGTTCAAATTTTTACTTGGTTTGAAAATTTTCAAACCAGTTCAATTTTATTTTTCCTTTGTGTCAGATTCATTATCATATTCTGAGACAAAGGAAAACAAAAATCAAACTGGTTTAAAAAATTTTCAAACCAAAGAAAAATTTGAACAACAACATATACAGTTACATTGCCTTTGGTTAAGCTTATGATCTTTTTAAGCTTACTTGCTCAATGTAAAAGTGATAAGCAATAATTGGGCTTAACCCCAAAATGCTTTTCAAATTATTGTGATCTTAGTGATCCAAAAAAGCTCTCACTGTTGTTATAAAACCCTGAAGGAGAAGGAATGCCTGCACCATTACAGTATATCAGTATTGACTGCTGATCAGCAGTGTTTCTTTTTTTATGATGTTGCTCATATTAAATTTTGATTATAATATAAGGCACAACGTCATCCTTTCAGCAACACTTTGTCCATGAAATATAAGTAAACCTATAGAAATAGCTGTCAATGTTTTGAAGATGAATGAGTGTACCCTCCTTGGGGATGGACCATTTTAGTTTTAGGGTGGGGGGTTGGGCATTTTGTTTTAGCAAGCATTATTTTTTTTACCATCCTGACGCTGTGCAAGAATTTTTTTTGTGATTTTCCCATACTTTTCTATTCTTTATCTGTGCGTGAATTTTTTTTCTTGGTATTTGCCCCCCCCCCCCCCCCCTCAAAAATAAAATGGTCCATCCTTTATAGGGTTCAGCAAATATAATTGAAGTAACTAGGGCATGGTGCATAACTATTGAAGCATGGTGTTTTACTGCATGGGGCCATACCCTTGCAGTATATAATCATATATGGGAACTAAAAAAGAGATTTGGGGCAATGAAATTATTATATATTCAAGAAATAGTAAAAGTGAAACCTTTTAGGGCAATTTTAAGGTGTGCAGGCCTTTTTTAAGCCTAACGACTTCAGGCGACCTTAACCCTATTCGGCCTGGGCTTTTTTTGAGTTCCTGAGCCTGGGGGGGGGGGGGGGCACATTGTGCCCCCCCTTCGTAACTTCAAGAATATTAAGGCTACGACAATGAAACCTAGAGGGTACATAGTACGTCAGAAACTGTCTCCTTTGCGGTCCGCTTAACGGAACGATGACGTCATATGACGTAGTTATAAGGTAATTAGTTATACGGCCGCCATCTTGGATCCGCCATCTTGGATTTCTGAAATTTTTTAAAACCTCTTAAAAACCGTCCAAATTGAGTCAAAATTAATCAAAACCAATAAATAAGTGCTAAATGACGTAAAAATATAAAAGTTATACCAATAAACATTGTTTTTCTTCATTCAAAGGTACAAATATGCAAATTTCAAAAAAACATGGCTGTCAAAACCTTGTTGCCATGGAAACATCAAGTCACGTGATCAAAAAATTGTCATACAAAATTGTTGCTAGATAAATTTTAGGAAAAGTCACAAAGTTTGATGGCGTTTGAATACATATTAAAGAAGTTATGAACGTTCAAAGTTAGCGCGGGCACTTTGTGCCCCCCCCCCCAACCCCTCCCCCCCCCCAGGCCGAATAGGGTTAAGCGACAAAGGGCGACTTAAGGCGACTTTAGGCGACTTAAGGCGACTTAAGGTCCCAGAGTAGGCCTAACTATGTAGAGCCTTTGAACAATCCAACATGCAAGTTAAAGAGTTCAGAGACAACCCCAACCCCTAGCCCCTGAAGAAGCTTTGTTTTGCAAAGCGAAATATTGGGCACTATTATATTCCACTTTTATTTTATTTTATTTGCTTCTGCTTCTGCTTCTGTTTTCCTGCCGTAAGGATCAGTTTGCCGTTTTTTGCTTCACTTCAAGTATTAATACTGATCTAGGTCTGGAAACCAGATCCGGCCATTCTCATCGGTTTGTTGCAGTGATCGTGCATTCTATGTTTCTTTTTATACGACCCCTTCAAACCCCACGAAGGTGAATAAAGTGGCACAGAGGTCCGATCAGAAATCGCCTGGTAGCAAAAAACAGACCGGTGGAAACAAAAACGCAAACAAGGAAGAAAAACTGAACATAAACTGTCAATTTTGTGGCTACGAACATGAAAAAAGCAAAGAGAAATGCCCTGCATGGGGGAAAACCTGTAACAAATGCAAGGGTCGAAATCATTTCAAGGCAAAATGCAGGAAAGTGAACTCAGTGTCGAAGTCCAAGGGTGATGATAATGATTCTGATGATCAGTGGCTTATGGCTGTAAACCACAGTGGAAGAGTGTTAATGCTACACTGATCATAAATGAGCATGATGTCCATTTTCAACTTGATAGCGCAGCTGATGTCAATATTATCTGTCAGAAGCAACAAGTGTCCCCTTCAACAGTACGCCTAAACATGTGGAACAAAACTAATCTGAAACTTCTTGGAGAAACCCTACTAAAGGTCAGGAATCCTCGTCATGGTACCGAGACTGAGGTAAAGTTTATTGTGGTGCCGAATGGTTTTACCAATCTGCTAGGACTTTTCACATTTCACCCAAAGTCCTTCCATGTAGAAAAGTTCCCATAGCAATTCAAGATTCAGTAAAAGAAGAATTGAATCGACTTGTGGACAAAGGTGTGCTAGTTCCAACGACTGAACCAACCGAGTGGGTCAGTCAAATGGCTATTGTACACAAACCCAATGGCAAACTACGCATATGCATTGATCCTCAACCCTTGAATGCTGCACTCAAGCGTGAACATTACAAACTACCAGTACTAGATGATGTACTCCCAAAGCTGAAAGACGCCAAGGTATTTAGCAAATTAGATGTGAAGGAAGCTTATTGGCACGTCCGACTTGACGAGGCATCCAGCAAGCTGACCACAATGATTACGCCGTTCGGCCGATACAGATGGACGAGGCTACCTTTCGGACTGAAGGTCTCAAGCGAGACATTCCAACGCAAGCTTGATGAAGCCTTAGGAGACCTGGATGGTGTATTCTGTGTCGTAGACGATGTAGTCATCGCAGGGTATGGTCGCACAGAGGCCGAAGCTCGAAAAGACAATCAGCACAAACTGACTGAAACACTAAAGAAGTGTGCCAAGAAGAACATTGTCCTGAATGAAGACAAACAGGAGATTGGCTTAACTGAAGGTGTTAAAGTCGTTGAGGCTAAAATTCAAGCGATTCGTGATATGCCGGCACCCACCGACGTAGCAGGTGTGAAACGTCTATGCGGCATGGCACAGTACATGTCAAGGTTCCTGCCTGATCTTGCTGGAACACTTGAACCGATCCGTGCTCTTACGAGAAAAGACATCCCATTTGTGTGAAACTGAAGAGAAACTGAAGAGTAACCTCTCTGAATCCCCATGCTTAGCCTATTTTGATTCGTCGAAAGAAGTGGTCATTCAAGTGGATAGCAGCAAACATGGGATTGGTGCCGTACTGCTAAAAGGAGGTCGTCCCATAGAGTATGCATCACGCGCATTGACACCATCAGAGAGGAACTGGGCGCAGATTGAAAAGGAAGCCCTATCTGTCTTGTATGGTCTTGAACGATTTGACCAATGCACTTATGGCCGAACTGTTAAAGTAGAGAACGACCATAAGCCTTTTGCTTCAATGTTGCGCAAGCCTCTGAGCATGGCCCCAAAACGTCTTCAGGACATTATGATGCGTTGTAACAGATACAGACGTTCATTTTGTATTCGTCAAGGGTACCGACCTAGTCCTCGCAGACACACTAAGTAGAGCGCACCTGGACTCTGATGAAGATAACCGGGATGACCGTGCTCAAATCAGGAACGTCAACGCATTTCATGACATTCCAGATAAGCGACTCGACGAGATATGCGAAGCAACCTTGCGTGACACTGGCCTACAAACTGTGGTGACATTAGTGATGGAAGGATGGCCAGCAGACAAGCGCGACACTCCTTTAAACGCATTGCCCTACTTCGATGTACGCGACTTTTTAAGTGTCATGGATGACATTCTAGTGAAAGGAGAAGCAGTAGTGATTCCCTCAGCGCTAAGAGCAACCATCAAGAAAAGACTTCACAGTGCCCACCTTGGTCGTGACAGCATGTTACGTCGAGCTCGAGGAACAGTGTTTTGGCCTGGCATGACCAGCGACATCAAGCAATTGGCTGACTCGTGTGAAATTTGTCAGCAAATGAAGCCTCGGAACTCACAGGAACCACTGAAGCAACATGATGAAGGTGATGTGCCATGGCAGAAAATCGGTCTTGATCTATTTGAAATCGCTGGCAAGCACTATTTAGCGGTGGTAGACTACTACTCCAACTTCATAGAAATCGATCTGCTGACAACGATGTCAAGTGTACGTGTCGTCACCTTACTTAAGAAACATTTTGCCAGGTATGGCATACCACTAGTTGTAGTATCGGATGGAGGACCGCAGTTTGTCAGTGGAGAATTCAAAGCATTTGTAAAAAACTGGGGTATAACGCACGTAACTTCGTCACCAATGCATCAGAGAGCAAATGGAAAAGCGGAATCGGCTGTAAAGATCATGAAAACTCTTCTTGTGAAAACTCACAAGGAAGGCGGTGATCCTTATGAAACGATGCTGGAGCAAAGAAATACCCCACGTCAAGATACAGGCCGAAGTCCGACAGAAATGATGTTCAACAGAAAAACACGCAGTTTCCTGCCTAGTCTAAACAACACGCCAAATGACACTATTATCAAAGAGAAGCGCGATGCACGTAAGCGCAACGTCAAGCGAACCTATGACCGGAAGTCGCGACAACTCTCAAAACTAAATGTGGGACAGTCCGCATTTTTCAGACATATTGAAGGACGAGACTGGCGAAAGTTGGGCCAAGTTACAGAAGTCCTGGGCCCCAACACCTACAAGGTCAAGGGTCCGGATGGAGGAATTTACAGAAGAAATCGTGTGCATGTGAGACCCACCAAGATCACACCGAAAGCTCGTGATACCTCTCCCCTGGATGAATTTCGCACTCCTGACGCGAATCTACCAGCGCCGCCGCCGCAAACAACACAAGTTGTTAACCCACCTACACACTCAGGTTAAGGACAATCAACCGCAGAGTATGCAAGACAAAGTTGCGCGCACGGACATTTTGGATCAGTCTCTAAGTGCGAACAGACCCAGAAGTGTGATCAAACCTCCAATCCGTTTCAAAGACTATGTGTCCAAGTAGAGACTATTTAGTAGTTCATTTATTCGTTGAAACACCAGTTGACGTTTACAGAAACTGAGAGATTTAGGTAACTTTATTTTTTTGCTTTTCCAAAGAAAGGAGGATGTTGACATGTCATAATTTGTATAATTTATGGTCGTAGTTAAGGACCGCAATGCATGCGTGCATTTACCATCATGCCTTATGGGTAGAGAAGAGCATGTGCTCGGGTTGTAATGGCTACTGTTCTGAATTAAATGTTGTTGTGTTCAGTTTACCTATTTGTGACTTATCTGGTCTACCCTGCCTTGGGGCAATCAACAAATCGCACCCTATTACTTGAAAGCTTGATGCAACCGAAAACTTTGCTGAATAACCGAAAAGATCGGAAGCTCCCAGCAAATGTTATAAGCAAAGAAAGAACAAGATGTTTATAGTGCGTAATTTATGAATTTCAAGAAATTTAAGTTTGTTCGACTCGTGAAAAAACTACCGATTTGTTTTCTGGTATTTTTAAGTATGATAACATTCAGTATATGTACAAACGGCCTTACCTAGTTTCGTGTGTATAGTCTAGACGAAACTCGGCGAATTTGGGTCGTCAAGTTTGCCACTTCAGTCTTCCATTTTCTAAATGCTTTGAAAACCCCTCGTGTTCCGTAAATTATTCAAAGTTGCCGCATTCTGGGATTATTTGCCACTTGGGAATCACCGATCATCGTTAATACAATAGGCCATTTGCACGATTGTAGTCGATGTACAGTCAATGACTACAATCGTACAAATGGCCTATTGTAGTAACGATGATCGGTGATTCCGAAGTGGCAAATAATCCCACAATGCGGCAACTTTGAATAATTTACGGAACACACGGAACACGAGGGGTTTTCAAAGCATTTAGAAAATGGAAGACTGAAGTAGCAAACTTGACGACCCAAATTCGCCGAGTTTCGTTGAGACTATACACATGAAACTAGGTAAGGCCGTTTGTACATATACTGAATGTTAACATACTTAAAAATACCAGAAAACAAATCGGTAGTTTTTTCACGAGTCGAACAAACTTAAATTTCTCGCAATGCATAAATTACGCACCAAAACAGGTTGTTATTTCTTTGCTTATATTTTTTGCTGGGAGCTTCCGATCTTTTCCAGTTATTCAGCAAAGTTTTCGGTTGCATCAAGCTTTCAAGTAATAGGGTGCGATTGTAGCCTTGTTTTAACGTTCTTGCAACAGCTGAGGCAAATGCGCAAGCATAACGTTTGGAAGCTTAAATTCAGTATTTGACGGTGCAGTAATTTTTGTCCAGCCGATGTTGTGGAAAATTGCTCAAAGTAAAGCTTGAAGTCTTGAAACTTATTGAGCTTTATTAGAAAAAAAAAAATCTGTCGTCGTTTTATGAAAATATTCGCGTTTTCTTAAAAAAACGGGGTTTTCTAAAAACGCTTGTAACTTTTAATCGTTTATGTTATATGCACTAAAATTTAAAGTCCTGAATAATTTGAAGACTCCTCTATCGCCCCACCAAAACTTACAAAAATCGGTTAACGCTTACATGCCGAAAATTCGATTTATAAAAGGGAGCCTCCGCGCCATTAACTAGCCGCGGGCCACCTTAAAACAGAGCGCGAGCGTACTGGCAAGTACGTCATGTATGGGTCACTGAAACCCATGTGCTCTTTTGTGGGCAGTGACTTTGATATGCATCATATTAATTTGCATAATTATACCGTTGGTCTGTCTTAGGTAACCAAACTACCTTATAGAGAAGGATAGAGTCATGTATGATCTTGAATCTTCTTTTACAAGAGAGGTAATTACCCACTTCACGCTTTAATATCGTAGATATACATCTCACATAGTACGTCCAGACAATTGTTATCGGGATATATAATTGAGGCGA
>JAJGOT010000110.1:0-30000 GCA_022457155.1 Cladopsammia gracilis
AAAGGGGGTTGTCCAGTGCGCAGGAGGAATACCCCCCCCTCCCCCCTCCCCCTCCCCCCTCCCTCCTCTCCCCCCCCCCCCTCCTCCTCCCCTCCCCTCCCTCCCCCTCCCTTCCCCTCCCCCTCCCTCCCCTTTTTATCATCTGCTACGCAGTCCATCGCTCAGTCAGTTTGGCCGGTTTTAGAGAAGTTTTACCATAAAGTTGCGAAAGTTACGACTTTCTATAAGTAACAAAAAAAAATCAAAATCGAAAAAGTCACTATAAAATTTGATAATTGTTTTAAAAATAAATCTTGAAAATTAAAGCCCGTACTATTTTCTGTTAAAGCGCGCGAGCGAAAAAAAGACAACAGAAGGTTTAATGAGCACAAAAAAAAAAGGAACGTTAGGTATTTTTCTATGTAGCTGTTATTTAGTTGGTCACGCAACGCCTCTCCAGAAGGTTGAAAGGTTGAACAGCCTGTTCCAGGCGTTTAGATTGTGGGGAGCAGCGAAAGGCGGCGCGCGGCGCTATAGGGTCCGATCTTTCTTTCGCGCGCCACAAACTTAACGCCTAGAAGAGGCTAAAGGTTGAAGTGATCAGGCGTGCGTTTCTCGAAGCTCCCGAAGACTTTTCGGGCCCGAAAGCAGTTTTTTAAATGTAGTTTCTAACGAAAGGCGTTGAAGTTTTTAGCCCACAAATCAGCCAAAGTTGTGTAGTAAACGCAACATTTTATTGCTTAGCTTTCAAAATCAACAAAAACCGAATCTTTATTGGTAAACATTCTCACGTAACACAGCTTTTCGGGACTTTCGAGAAACGGGCGCCTGGACTCAAATTAAAGGGGAAATGTCACGGAGATTTTGTGTTTTCATCAAAACTGCACTAAATATTAACTAGCTACCTTTGCTTACACGGAGGCGAAAATATGGAGCCATTCCTCGCAGGAACTCTCTCCTTCGCAGAGGCTCCTATCAGTAAAGAACAGTAAAAGAGAAAATGGGAGCGCGGGGAACGATGGGAAGAGCGTTTACCTTTTACCTCTACCCAGCCTCCGCGCGTTTTTTTGCCAAGAGCGTGACTGGGAGGCCTCTGCGGAGGAGAGAGTCGCAGGAAATACAAACCATAATCAGTTTCTAGCGATTTTTTTCCCAGACATACGGGGAGAACTTGAAAAAATTGGCCAATTGTTTTCAAGTTGGAATCCATTTCCATCCTGGCCATCCGCAGCCAGTGACAACCAATACTAGTTTCTGTGCACTCTAAGAGTATTTGTTAACAAAACTGGACCATTATTTTTAGATTTCTAGAGTTACAAATATATTTTTTGGCTTTTCAAAGTTACACTTAAAAAAGGTGACGTTGCCCGTTACAAATACAAGCTGGTCAAAGACGTTTATCTTTATTTATTTTTTTCTCTAACTTGCGATCAGAGCTTATTTTTCAAGGTAAGTCGCTCGAAAAAATGGTGCCTTTTTTTTCGCGTTTCCACTAGGAAATACCCTGGGCGCTAGAGGATTTACTCGTGCTCTCGTCTCTCTCATATTACACGCCTCTTATGTCTTAGCTTCGCCGCTCTTTGTCGGCCTCCGCGAAAGCGTACTGCGAGAGAGCCTTTGCCTTTGGTACCCAGGGTAATTAGGGAATGGTCTTGCAAGCGAAACAAAAATAGAGCCTGATCGAAGAAAACGAAAACGGCTGTAAACAAAGCAACCTGCCCGCACAAATACATCTAATGAAGGGTTTACCTTTCTTTGTAATAAAAAAAGTTTATGTATGTTTTATTATCGTTTTTGACGTAATCGAGATTCTTGGTTTGCAACCATTCCCAAAGGAATTAACGAACAAAAGGCATGGCGGCCATGTTGGATGATACAACAATAGAAGCTAATGAGAAATCTTTTTTTGTTGACTGTCATGCAACATGGCCGCCATGACGTTCCTTTGGGAATGGTTGCAAACCAAGAATTAGCGATTACTAGGCGACTACCCAAAGGTAAATCTCAGTTTCAATAATAAAAAAATAAACACCGTGGAAATTGCTTTATATGATTGGTATCCACCCGTTGAGGTGTAATCTATCAGAAAACTCACTGACGGATACCTACTTTTAAGGTTGAAGCCCGAAGTGAGAAACGAGCGAGGACGACAAGCGTTGAGTGAGTTAAGCAGACTGTATAACATGGAGCCCGCGATATGTAATAGTCACCTACCTTGGTATGTACTTGGTGTATCCCTTATTTTGTATTTAAACACTTAGTTTTTATTTCAGTAGAAATAAGAAGATAAAAACAGCAGAATGGGGAATCGAACCCGGGCCGTATGATCTACTCCATGCACACTATCCACTGTACCACCGAGGACTAGCTGCCGGAAATTGTAATTTTTAAGGGATATAAGATAATATGCTGCCAGCCCAGACCATATATAAGAACTAACCCTTTCGATACACTGGAAAATAATACTGGAATCAGTGTTTAACCCTAAATACTAAAATCAGTGCTTCAACCCTAGATACTGTAATCCGACCCTAAATTACACTGCAATATATCTAAATACATTACAATAAGGGATACATGAAGTACCATACATTATGATCAGGGATACACCAAGTACCTAGGCCTGCCTTTCCCGTTGGGACGGCGTTGGAGGGAGGGGCGAGTGGGTAGTTAGACAAAAGGTGTGTGTGTGGGGGGGGGGGGGGGGAGGGGGGGGGGGGTTGATGGAGCAAAACGCCTAGGAGAGGGGAGGTCCATCATCATCATCTTTATTTAAAAAACACGGTAAATACATCAGGCATTAACAATTTAATATAAACTACTACTTAAGAAGAAACTATGTATGTAAATTAATCTTCTATTAAAAATATAACTAACTATTAAAGAAAAGTAAACTAAAATAAAGCCTGTTTTACATGAATGCCGTGTCGGAATTAAGGTTACAGTGTACCTTCGGGGGTGTCTCCAGTATAACAGCTCTAGTGTCTTAACATTACACTTAACATACCTAAACCCAGATATCAAATTAAAGCTTATAGAGCTGGCTATCTAAATATGGAAACCATTTTGTAATAAAGTGAATTGTCGATTTTTTTACGACGTCTAAATTCGAACGTCCGAATCAGCTTTAAAACGCTATAACTCAAAGCGATTATTGTATTTTGCTAATTTGATTTGTTCTCGGGTTTCCGGACACGAAGCGCTAAAAAAACGTGTCGGCGATTTCCCATATTCAATTGCAATGAAAAGTTACAGAATATTTTCGAAAAATGGATTAAAAAAATTGGAATGATCGCACGGAAATGGCTCTTGACGTAAAAATTTTCGGAAATAAGAAATTCGCCGACACGTTTTTGTTGATTATATGTTAGCCTAACTTCTGTCCAAATTTGAGGAAAATCGAACAAATTTCCTTTGAGTTATAGCTCTTTAAAGTGTCCCCAACAAGCGAAAAATTAACTTTAAGAAAACAGCGCTTAAAAAAACATATCGCCTCATAAACAAACTCCGCCCACAAAAGTTATACTGTCATTTCTCCGTCAATTTTCACTATTTTTCGATAATGTTTTTTTTTGAATGAAAGTTCATTCTGTAAACTTTATTTTGACGCCAAAAAAAAATTTTCGACAAATTTTCGATCTGAAGGTACACTGTAACCTTAATTAAGAATCGTCGGTAATTAGTTAGAGATGTTGCCTGCCTAGCAGCTGAGGGTAGACTGTTCCAGAGGACTGCACCACTACCGGACCTTTCGTATTCGTATTTCGTATTCACAAAATCATTATGGTAATCGGCTCTTGTACGCGCCCACTTTACTTGAAGTAACATCATTATTATCATCATCATATCATCATCAATCTTTATTTTTATATTCACGAATATCCTATCATATAGTTATGGTCTTCCTAAGAGTCGTGATTAACATTAACTACATTAAACTAAATGTTTTAACTATAGAACTACTAAATTACACGTAGGAATAAAATGCTATAAAAACTTAAATGATCGTTGTTTCTTTATAATCTTTCCCATACAAAGAGGTTTTAAATTCGTTCAAGTTGGGCCCCTGTCTGATCTCTAAGGGTATGTTGTTCCACAGAACAGTGGGCCGCTGTCTGATCTCTAAGGGGATCTTGTTCCACAGAACAGATCCCCTGTAGTGTAAGGTACCTTTGGCATATTCACTTGTTGGTCTGGGAATGTAACAATTTGACTCGGAGTTTCTAAGATTATGTATGTGTATATTTGAAATATTGGTAAAAATCTGCCTCAAATACAATTGGGAAAGATTATTATGGATTTTATACATAAAACCTCTATTTGTTTATCAGAAAAATTGTTGCATGTCGTTTGCTTACAACACGGCTGTGACATGAATAGACTGCTAGCAGTCCCTCTCTGGATAGTCGAGCGGGTGTAGAATCTAAATCGAATGCTGTGCAAAGCTCCGAAATGGGCTATATGTGCACATTGAACGGTCAGCGGTTATTCAATTATAGTAATGGCTTTTACAGTTTAAATCGTTAATGTCTTGGTATCGCATAAGGGAGGACTTAAAGCAGTCAACACAAGCGTTCTGAATGTGAGGGAGCAGATGGTTCCACTCTGGGGCAGTGCGAGCAAAGAATTATGCTCTGTGACAACTCTTGAGCGCTAGGATATTCCTGAAGTGGTGCCTAACCTTGAGGTTGTCTAGTAGCACGCCCGCTCATGACCAGAATCTGACTTTCAACGTCCACAAGGCCGTGAACAATCTTATATATCAGGGATAGGCTGCTTCGAGGCTCTGCCATCCGAGATTTCATATCATTTGCGTGACACTAGATTCTCTTTTGTAGTCGCCTTTTACAAAACGTGCGGCCCTACGCTGCACTTTGTCTAGGGTTGTCACAAGACGCGGTGCTCTGATGGTTAGACAACGAATATTCCTATTGAAACCAGAGTTTAGTGCCGACCTGATGGGTTTCTTGGCACAATAAAAAGACCAGTCTCAATCATACAAAGATTGTCCTTCGTATATGCGACCAGTCTCTCGTTTTGCTTCAAAGAAGTGATCATGCATGCGCAGCAAACGCAAAACTTGCGAGCAACGATGTCCCGTGGTGCGTGGCAGTGAATTCTGTATTGCATTCTTGTGAAAAGCCCGCGTCGCTAGGCCTGTCATTGTTGATCTAAGGGAAGGAATCCTAACAGACTGAATCCGGACTATAGATCTTAAGTTCATGGAAGCCCCAGGGTGGGTACTCGCCCAAAATACCCATACGGGTATGTGCCGCCCAAGGGGGTCGTGATTTTGGGACTCCTGATCTGGAACGGCGTATCCATTTTAGACAAAGTAAGCAAAGCTGATACTACGTAGAACATTTAACGCGACAACGACATGATATAGCCCAAACTGAAAGCCAAAATGCAACCGTGGACAGCTGTTTCGACCTGATTGAGTCTCGTCAGCACGGTCTAGCAGCAAGAAGATAGAAAAATCAGCGCGAACGCCAATTTTCTACCAAATTGCACGTGGTGATGACCTCAGATGAGCTCTAATTCAAATGTTTGCCAATCGGCCAACGTCACAAGGCGTTTCCTTGAGCAACAGGCAAAGAATTTGAAATATCATGTCGTCGTCGCGATAAAGAGAGTGAGGATAGACATAAACCATCCTTCAGCGAATACATGTATATGGCCAATACCATATAAAAAAGGTCTTAAAAAATGAGCAGCATATCGGACCTTAAAAGACCCCGGGGGGCGGGGGGTACTCTCATATATGAGCTATATAGGTATGTGCCGCTGTGAAGGATGTGGTTTTCAGGCAGTTTAGTCTGGGATAGGGTATAGTAATCAGAGATTTTTGGTCTAGAATAGGGTTGCAAAATGCAGCTAAAATGGTCTAGTATAGGTTAAGGGTCTCAGAGTCGCAGTGGCACACCCCCACCCATATATTTGCAGAGTATCCCCCGGGGGGGGGGAAGACCTACGGTCTCAAATAATACAATAGTAGAACAAGGAGCAAAGGACCGCGAACGAAAATGCTGCTGGAGTACGTAGAATCTGTAGAAGATTTAGAAGATCCCGCGTTAAATGTTCTACGTAGTATCAGCTTTGCCTACTTTGTTTGTATTACTATTTTTGGCTGATGAAATTTTCTATAGATCCTACGTACTCCAGCAGCATTTTCGTTCGCGGTCCTTTGCTCCTTGTTCTACTATCCTTTTTAGAGACGGAAGTTTCCTAGAACGGGGTATAATATTTCGAACACACGAAAGCTTCAAATTATCAGAAGCCATTTTTTCTAGAACGGGGTATTAACATGTGACCTATTTCAAGAACGGGATATCATTTTGAGTGTAAATTCTTTCTAAAACGGGGTCAAAATTTGGAGACCTGGGCGCTGGCGACACAAACCCACCCAAAACATACCCGAGTACCCCCTTCCCCAGGGATGGAAACCCACCTCCGCACCCCCGGGACTTGATGGCTATGCTACATGGGACAACCAACCGACACGCGACAGGTCACAGAAACCACAATTAACCAGCAATTAACCAGCAATTAACCAGCAATCTTGAACCACCAGCAGCAATCTTGCAGCAATCTTGAACCACCCAGAGACCACTGGCAAACCCATTGCCCGATTAGTGTTTACTGGAGGCAATCAAAAATTAAAGAAGTAACGGGGCATTGAGAGTTCAGATACCACTAACTTTCTCCAGCCGAAAGCCCATGGGAAGTAGACTGCGAGCAGTCTCTCCTTTTACTCATGCGCGTAACGGCATGAGGTAAGGTTTCAGCTCCGTTTTGGGCACCGGCTGCGGTGCCCGCGCTACTCGCGGCTCGCTCATCACGCTAAGGAAGGGAAAAGAGAGACTGCTCGCAGTCTACATGGGAAGCTGCATTGCCTATCCTCAAAGTCCCTGTCATCACAACCATCGTTGTATGAGACGGGAAGCGGGGTCGGGGCAGGTTGCAGCAGAAGGAAACTGGGTACAGCTGCTGGGTAAGAGTAAAATTCAGGAAGGACTCTGGGACAAACAAACACACGGAAATAAACCGTTCGTAGTAGCAGGGGTGTATATAGCCTGCGAGCAGGCTCTACTATTTTGGTTTCGCGCGCGAGTGCTATGCGAGCGGCGAAGCCGCGAATTACATTCTTCTCGCCGGCTTCGCCGGCTCACCCTGGCAGCTAAGCCGCTGAGATACTCGCGCGATACCCCAAACAAGTGAGCCTGCTCGCAGGCCAGGGTGTATACAGGAATAGAAGAAAAATCTGCAAAGGACCGCAAACGATAATGCTGTAAACGATAGCCAAAAAATGAACAAACTTAAACGACAAACTGCAAGGCTGATCTCAGTAGGTAAAAAGGTAGATTTCCTTTCTTGGGGCTCGTCAGCGCGGTGTAGCTTGTAACAAACTAAGAACAATTACAAGAAAGTAGTCGTAAATAGATTGCACAATGACCCGTACACAATATCAAGTTCCGTACCTTGGAACCAACACGCGTGCCACATCACGTCGGTTACGGGGAACAAGCCGTCCCAAGATGTCACAATGGTGTCTCGCAAAAACTGAATGTACATGGCAAGCCAATGTTAACATTCAAATGCATGGACAAAACCATGCTGAAAGAGAACCAGCATATCGGATCAATAAATGACCTACGGTCCCAAAAAAATATGAAAATAGAATCAAAATCTGCAAAGGACCGCAAACGATAATGCTATAAACGATACGTAGGATCTACGAAAGACCTTATCAGCGAAAAAAATGAACAAACATAAACGAAAAACTATAAGGCTGATCTGACTACGTAAAAAGGTAGATTTTGCGAGACACCAATGCGACAGAAACCGATAAAGCAGGGTAGCAACCGCGGACAGCTGTTTCGCCCTTTCTTGGGGCTCGTCAGCGCGGTGTAGCTTGTAACAAACTAAGAACAACTACAAGAAAGTAGTCGTAAATAGATTGCACAATGACCCGTACCTGACAATATCAAGTTCCGTACCTTGGAACCAACTTGTCACCCGCATCAGGGGCGGTAGATGGGTGGCTAGCCACTCCCTTTAGACCGTCGGTTCAGTATAAGAGTTTTCTTTTTAATTTCAACGACGAACAATTTTATAGGCTTAGGCATATACCCGTAGCCACCCCTCATACTTCCTGTATCTGTCCCTGGGTAGAGAGATCTTGGGACATGGAGGAGAGAAACCACTGACAAGTCCAAGATAAAAAAAGTTCTGTATCACAAAGAAAGCTAGAAATGTTGGTGTAATCATTGATAATAATTTGTCATTCAGCAGTCACATCAATAAAATTTGTAAAAAAGCTACTCTTGCCATAAGATCGATAGGACGCATTCGGAAATATCTCCCGTATGACGGACTTAAAATGTAAGTTAATGCCGTTGTCATTTCTCGATTTGATTACTGTAATAGTCTTATGAACGGTGTCCCTAAATAACAAAGGGATAAACTTCTTCAGCGAATTCAGAATACTGCAGCGCGTCTTGTGATGGGCCTAAAACGTTCAGACGATGCAATGCCTTTATTAAGGTTACAGTGTACCTTCGGGGGTGTCTCCAGTATAACAGCTCTAGCGTCTTAAGATTACACTTAATATACCTAAACCCAGATATCAAATTAAAGCTTATAGAGCTGGCTATCTAAATATGGAAACCATTTGATAATAAAATGAATTGTCGAATTTTTTACGACGTCTAAATTCGAACGTCCGAATCAGCTTTCAAACGCTATAACTCAAAGCGATTATTATATTTTGCTAATTTGATTTGTTCTCGGGTTTCCGGACACGAAGCGCTAAAAAAACGTGTCGGCGATTTCCCATATTCAATTGCAGTGAAAAGTTACAGAATATTTTCGAAAAAGGGAGAAAAAAAATTGGAATGATCGCACGGAAATGGCTCTTGACGAAAAAGTTTTCGGAATTAAGGAATTCGCCGATACGTTTTTGTTGATTATATGTCAGCCTAGCTTCTGTCCAAATTTGAGGAAAATCGAACAAATTCCCTTTGAGTTGTAGCTCTTTAAAGTGTCCCCAACAAGCGAAAAATTAACTTTGAGAAAACGGCGCTTAAAAAAACATATCGCGTAATAAACAAACTCCGCCCACAAAAGTTATACCGTCATTTCTCCGACAATTTTCACTATTTTTCGATAATTTTTTTTTGGATGAAAGTTCATTCTGTAAACATTATTTTAACGCCAAAAAAAATTTTTCAATAAATTTTCGATCTGAAGGTACACTGTAACCTTAAGGGGCTTACACTGGCTTCCATTTGAAAAGAGGATGAATTTGAGATTCTCCTCATAACTTACAAGATTATGAACGGCCTGTCCGCAGACTACTTGAAGCCTCTAATTGAAGACAAGTCTATCATCCGTCACGAACTTTAAGATCATCGTCACGTTCACTGCTCTGTCCTCAAAAAGCCAAAACTGACAACTATGGTGGTAGAGCTTTTCCGTTTGCGGCACCGAAACTATGGAACTCTTTACCAGAGGATATTAAGAAAGCGAAAAGACTGTTAGCTGCTTTAAAAACAAGTTGAAAACTTATCTTTTTAGGAAAGCATTTTCATCTTGGTACTGTAATTAGACGTACATAACTAGATAGGATTTTTCTTCTTTTTTCGTATTTTATATATGTGAAAATTATTGTAAGGCGTATTGAGCATAGGAAATGCGCCATATAAAAATGTATATTATTATTATTATTATTATTATTGTTATTGTTATTATTATTATTAACCCTTTCGCTGCCAAAGTCGACTTTTGTCGACATTTGGAGCAGCAGACATTGCACCACTTGTGACGTCATCAGTTTGTACGTTGCCAGATAATAGTCCAGTTTTGAATTCGCTATGACCGCTGAATTCAAACACCAATGACACATTGATACAGGGTTAGACTCGACCTGATGTAAAATATTCACAAATACCGGCAGATTGTAATAAATAAATAAATAAATAAATAAATAAATAAATAAATAGAAGGTGCGTGAAATTAGAAAATTAAACAATTAAATAGACAGAGCTCTGAGCAGGTCATCTTCTCGCCTGAATTTGTGAATATTTTACATCAGGTCGAGTCTAACCCTGTATCAATGTGTCATTGGTGTTTGAATTCAGCGGTCATAGCGAATTCGAAACTGTACTATTTTGATGCTCAACTCATCCATTAGGCAGCCTGTTCCAGGCTCCGAAATAGTGGGGAACGCGCGAAGTAAAAAAAAAGGGAAAAATCGCGGGGGAACTGATTTTTTCCTTTTTTTTTTACTTCGCGCGTTCCCCACTATCTCGGAGCCTAGAACAGGCTACTCATCCATGCACACGTGCCTCCACTTTGAATATGGACCAAATTCTATCAGAGCTATTCGAAAAAAACATGGTGCAAAATTAGGTGGTAAATTAGATCAATACACCTTCAATTGAACAATGTTTCATTTCCAGCGTTTTTAACGCTTATGCCAAACCTTTTCTGGCCGATAGAAAGGTAATAGAGAGTAGAAGATAGGAAGAGAAGAAAAGAGGAGAAAAAGGGAAAGTAAAAGAAGCAAGAAATAATCAGAAAGGTTCCGCAAAAAAAAAAAAGAAAGAAAAAAGAAAACAAGTCTTTTTTTTTTGGCTTTTGCGCATGCGCTTAATCTAAATATTACACTTTTCAAGACGGAATCTAGTTCATACTGTAGCGCGAGTGTAGCAAAGTGCTTTTGTAGCAATGTTTATTGACATTTGGCAATGTTGCTCCCGAGAAACCGATTTAACGGTAAAAAAAAATACCCTTTTTTAAAAAAATTCAGCCGTGAAAGGGTTCAAGTATATGTTTTTATCTCGTATTAAACGAGATTTCGGAATCAGTACGAAAAAAGGGACAAAAGTTGTTAACAAAGGTTTCTTTGTTAAATTTTGTGGACTTTTGTCCGGGGGGGGGGGGGGGGGGGGTTCTTTCTTCTTTATAGACGCTATATTAAGGCATTGAGGATATGGTTGGTTAAAGCGGTTAGGATTTCAAGAAGGGCGTCACATACCGTCACTAAAATTTTTGAGGAACACCCCCGGTTCTATTGTTAATTTCCCTAGGGTATTGAAATGTCATGAACTTGTCATGTCTTACGTTACGTCACCACAAAGGTATTACAGCTCTTATTAAGTTTCGATATCTCACGTTAGGTATCAATCTTTCAAATTTGTTTTTAAGTTTATGTGTCCCTAAGACGTTCTAGGCTGTTTGCGTTTTATGCTTTTTGTTTCCTGTGTGGATGCGTCGGAGACGTTCTACGCTCTTTGCGTCTTATGCTTTAGAAATTTCACGTTGTATCTTTGTCCGCTTTTTTAGGTTTATAGCAGAGTTGTTTTTAATTCAACTATTTTAGAGCTATGACCTCATCGCCTGACAGATTGTTTCTTATCTGGGATTTATTGTTTCTGTGGTTTTAAGCACAGATAAAATGTACACATGTTAAATAAAAAGAGACATTTTTCGCGCTCGACGAAGCTAAGAAATTTCATCCTGTATCTTTGTTCGCTTTTTGAGGTTTATAGCAGAGTTGTTTTTCAATTGTTTTAGAGCTATGAGGTCATCGCCAAATAGATTGTTTGTTATCTAGGATTTATTGTTTCTGTGATTTTAACCACAGATAAAATCTACACATGCTAAATAAAAAAAAAACACGCGACTTTTTGCACGGGAAAGTTTGTTATGAGTGGTTTTAATGATGTCCACGCAGCTATAAAGCGTAGCGAATACAAGCTAAAAACTACTGATCCTATAGTTCATATAACCCTATAACGTACACACGAACGTTGGAGGAAATGTTGTTTTCAAGTTTTGTTTCCTGTGTGGATGTGTCGGAGACGTTCTGCGCTCGTTGCGTCTTATGCAGATTGTTTCTTATCTAGGATTTATTGTTTCTGTGGTTTTACGTACAGATAAAATGTACACATGTTAAATAAAAAGAGACATTTTTGTCTCTCGACGAAGCTAAGAAATTTCACGTTTTATCTTTTGTCCGCTTTTTGAGGTTTATAGCCATTGTGCGCGCTCGACGAAGCTTAGAAATTTCACCCTTTATGTTTGTCCGCTTTGTTTCTTACCTGGGATTTATTGTTTCTGTGGTTTTAAGCACAGATAAAATGTACACATGTTAAATAAAAAGAGACATTTTTCGCGCTCGACGCAGCTATAAAGCGTAGCGAATACCGCAAGCAGGGGCGGATCCAGCGTTTCTGGAAACCAGGAATCAGTTTCCCAAGCAAGGTTGCAGTTCAAGCAAATTCTCTTTAAAAGTAAAATATTTAATGAAAATCGACAGTTGGTAGGGGAGGGGGAGGGAGAATGGCAACAACAGAATTTTCAGTTGTTTATCATTACGAATTTATTTGATTTTCAAAAAAACATAAGGCAACTGAGGTTGTAGTCCATTCATCAACAGTGTAGTCTATTCATCAAGGTCACTCCAAAGCTAGCGAGAACATCACTGAAATTCAAACTACTGATTATTCTTCCAAATTTTTTCCTTAAAAAACATCACAAGCCTAACACAAATCCTGCTCGTCACTAAAACCATTTTAACCTATCTTTAGAATATTCAATAAGTCTACCCCAACTACGTCCCTCATAGACTTTTCTCACCACCCTAGACGCAATAAGACCGCCGCCACCTAATACCTTTGACTATCAACATTCTTTTTTTTTTTATTAACCTCACATTCTAACGCATTAACGAGATGGCTTTCAGGTTTGAAAGTCGCAGCGTGTGGGTTGCCTGTGCGTTCCTTACCTCAACAAAGTGCCACGTCTTCGATCTTGTGGCGGTCAGCGGTCATCAATTATCAAAGATGGCGGATACGGTAGGGACACTTTCAAAATTGGGTCTCTATGTTTCTCGGGTTTTAATTTGCTGGGAACATGTTTGTGCTGCTTTTTTGCTTTTTATCTAAATATTATAAATATTTATCTTAATAACTTTAGGATCATATGGATGGCACAGAGGATGTAGCGTTAAATTTTGGAGAGGAAGATGAAGTCTTCAACAGAAAAAAGAAATTTAGGTTTGCAATTCAGTTGACAGTCATGCATTTAGTATGCTTAATGTTCTCATGAACGATACTGTAAGAACCAATTCTTTTTTATGCAGCTTTTCTCTACATTTATCTTCTCCAAACGATACTCGTTTACTGAACAAAGCGAAGAGAAAGTATTTTTAAACTTCAGTTCACATGTCTTAGTTTGTTATTGTATTTTATTTAGTAAGCTAATAGTTTTTATTGGTTTCCTGGTAGAAATAGCCATCTAAATATGTCACAACACGCTGCAGTGTTTAATAAAAATATCAAAAAGACAAATATGCAAAATAATCTTTGATAATTAAATCAATTTGATTTCTGAAAACGTTGTTCCTTTCTTTTCAGAAACCCTGTGGTAACAGTGTTCCATCTCCTTTTCCGCATAGCAGCAATCATTGCATACCTTCTCTGTGGCTGGCTCAGTGATAGTTTTATCACTAACTTTGTTGTCATAGTGCTGTTATTGTCATTTGACTTTTGGACTGTCAAGAATGTAACTGGTCGGTTATTAGTGGGGCTTAGATGGTGGAACTACGTCGACGAAGATGGGAACAGTCACTGGGTTTTTGAGTCCAAAAAGGTATGTTCGGGTATGTTTTGGGTGGGTATGCATCGCCCCGGTCTCCAAGTTTGGACCCTGTTTTAGAAAGAATTTGCACTCAAAATGATTCCCCATTCTAGAAATATGTCAATTTTTAATACCCCATTCTAACTTCAAATGGCTGCTGATAATTTGAAGTCTTTTGTGCGTTCGAAATATTATACCCCATTCTAGGAAACGTCCCTCATGTATACCCTGTTCTAGATCAGGAGTCCCAAAATCATGACCCCGTTGGGCGGCACATGTACCTGTATAGGTATTTTGGGGGACTACCCCCTTCCCCCTGGGGTTTTAACCCTTTAATCCCAAATATCAAAATGCAAATTCTCCTTCCTTGTCTCCATACATTTCTTATAGAAGAAGTGGGGAGAAGTTGTTAAAATATCAAGAGAATTCATCTTGGGTGATCATGACCTTACCGGTAATTCTCATGACCTATCAGATTGATTGACACTGTCCTGGCTGAAATATTGTGTTTTCATGATAATGGCCAGGAGCTTGCTTTATCATCTTGAAATTGGAAGAAACTATCACCAAAAGTGATAGAAGCAAAGAAATATGAACTAAACAGTCAAAAAAATGGCTAGAAAAGTCAAAATTTTGCTAGAATGGCAAGTTTGATTTCTGACCGCCTGTCAATAAATCAAATTTCATGAATTGTAATCCACTTCAATCCTTGCAATCCTGCACTTAATCTTCAAACTACTGCTTTTGTTTTGCTCTATAGAATCTTTTTGTCCAACTAAGTTGTATATTTGGTGGTATTTTTGCGATATAACGTGGAAATAAGCTAAGCGAAATTTGCCTATTTCGGCGGAACAGTGTCCCTCATAAGGGTTAATGTGAAGGATGCAATGTTCATCATGTCATGAGTGTGGGATGAAGAAAAATCATGAGTCCACAGCTCTCTCCTCCGCAGAGGCAGCCTCCTAGTCACGCTCCACGCATGGCAAAAACTGCGCGGTGGCTGGGTAGAGGTAAAAAGTAAAGTGTGCTCCGTTCCCATTTTCTCTTTTATTGTTTTTTACTGATAGGAACCTCTGCGGAGGAGAGAGAGTCCTCGGCAAAAATCAAAACCCATGAGCTTCCATACACTGATCATAATTATGCTCTAACCACTGAGCTACAAGAGACTTTGACTTGTTAACTAAATTCATACATGAAACACATCCTACTAAGATCAGCAATGTCAAAAGTGTCATGTATGTATGGTGATTATTTTTCATGGTTTAACCCCTTCACAGCCACAGGCAACTATAGTCGCCTAAATACCCACAAGTGGCCAAAGACGACTATAATCCTCTTACGTTATTTGGCCATGGAGACAATGAGATTTGAGGATACTTGGTCCTGTAAGGGTTAACTTGGAAATACTACGCTTTGTGATTGGTGGAAAATATTACACTTCTTTCTCGACCAATCAGAAGTAAAGCAAAACCAATAGTGACTTGCTCACACGTCATGCATGTTCACACACTTCGGACAATGGCTATGTGAGTGTGTTTTAAGTTCTGATTGCACATCAGATTTTCTACGTCTGTTGTGATTGGCCAGAGTGATTGTACATGTACATTGGTTTTGGTTTTACAATTTTAACTCATTGACAATAATAATGAAAACCACTCTGACCAACATATTGAATGTTAATTATGTATTATTTTGTATGTTTTGAATTTGTAACAGAATGACAAGAATGTGACATTTGCTGAATCGCGTGTGTTTTGGCTTGGTCTCGTCATTTGCCCCCTCATTTGGATGTTCTTTCTAGTGGCTGCGTTGTTTTCACTGAAATTTAAGTGGCTGGTAAGTTAACTTAAACTGCTAAGCTACAAGTTACTGCTAACTTCTGAAAAGGCCCCCACTTCAGGGCAGTTATTAGCAGCCGGCAGCCAGCAACAATGGCCAGGAACTGCAGTGAAGGTGACCAGCAATTCAAAGTTTGAAAATGACTCAAGGACAACAACTACAACAACAACAGAGGCTATTTTGAGTTTATGCCTATTTACCTTGTGTAGCCAGCAACCTCAAAGCTTAAAGGGGCTATGTCACAATTTTTAGTGTCACTTTAAAAGGCCAAAATACATCTTTGTATCAGAGAAAACCCAAAAATAAGGGTCCAGTTTTGTTTACAATTATTTTACATGTACTAGTGCTCCAAGAGTGATTCAAAGTATCTTGGGATGCAGCTGGCCAGGATGAAAATGGCCCAATTTTTTCAAGTTTATTGCTTCTGTCTTAGAAAACTCGCTAAACTTCTGATTATAGTCTATTTTCTCTTTGAGAATTTACTTATATCTTCCTCTTAGTGTTCTGTAAGCATTTTGTGTATGACAAAGGTACTAAGTTTTAATTTGGGGCAGTTTTGACTCAAAAAACTTATAATCACCATGGCGTAGCTCCTTTAAGGACAGCCCTGCACTTCCACCCCCTTCCAGCCCCTTGAAATAGAAATAGTATAGTCTAGTAAACATGTAGTCTAGTATAGTCTTTCAACTGCTAGGGTTATTATTGTGTATGTAGAAAAACATTGAAGGACCCATTGCAAGAATGGCAGAGATGACAATCACCCCCCACCCCCATTCCCCCACCAAAAAAAAAAATAATAATAATAATAATAATAATAGAAAAAGAAAAGAAAAGACCAAAAGAAAAAAATCATTACTAGTCCTTCCTCGGTAAAGCTCTTCAATAACTGGCACTTACACAATCCCTCTTGTTCAGGACTAGCCTCTTAAATGAACAAGAACTGTAAACCTGTTGTAATGCATTCTGCTGTTTTGATGCTTTCTCAGCTGGTTGTTGCTGTTGGTCTTACCCTGAATATCGCAAACCTTGTTGGTTACATTCGCTGTAAAAAGGATGCAGGAAAGAAGATTAGCACTTTTGCTGGGAACTTCTTGGGAAGGCAACTGCTCAATCAGGTATTTTATTATAATTCAATATACAGTATTCAGTAGCATTTTAGAGTGCAAATACACATCAAAACAAGAACAAATATTTAACTATGATAGCATGATATCACCTAATTCTTAGCCGACGAGGCTGTAGGCTGAGTCGGCTAAAATTAGGCGATATCACACAAGCTTGAGCGCAATAATAGTTTTATAATTCAACACACTGATGACAAAGCACAGTTTGAAGAAAAAATATCAAGGCCAGTCCGTCATTTTTGCATTCACTTGTCAAAATGTGAAATTTACCTCCATTGTTGGATATACGTCATGTAGACATAGTGTACATCGAGAACTTTTTTACCATATTTGGGCAGTGTATCAATGTGTTGAATTATAATGTTTGGATATACGTCATGTAGACATAGCGTATATCGATACCTTTTTTACCAAATTTGGGCAGTGTATCAATGTGTTGAATTATAAAAACACATAAGATGTATATGTTGTAGGTTAAAATTATTTTAGGTTAAAATGATTTCAAACTAGGTTAACTTTTATTTTCCTTTGTCTGAGATTATGTTAATGAATATGGGACAAAGGAAAATAAAAATTAACCTAGTTTGAAATAATTTTAACCTAAAATAATTTTAACCTACAACATATATACTAAAACAGTGGATAGCATAAATTGTTGGCATGCTCTGATTGGCTAGTCTGAAACTCAGGATAGCAAGTGCTATTCACCTCCAAGCAATTTGTGCGAGAAAATTGTAATAGTTGACAGGAGTATTGGAGTTAAAAGTCATCATTTTCATGTTATATTATCTCACTATTTTAACACATTACTAAAACAACTATTCACCTCAGTGTTGGTGATAGGTGGTGGATATTTACCGATCCGCTATCACCACTAGCCACCTCCACTTCGGTTCACGAATAGTTTTTAAGTATTACACTCTTCTGCCCCCACATTAGAAAAATGCTTTGAAAAACTTAAGGATTTGAGAAAAGATTGCTTTCGTCTAATAAACAATAAAAGAGATAAGAAGGCTTGAAAAATAAAAAAAATAAATATTAAAAATACCCAGCTGTATTACACATCTTTTCACTAATTAAAAATAACTTCTACATGTGTATTCATGAAAATGACAGTATTCTGATTGAGAGCTTTCTTATCAGTGACAAAGTTTTTTGGTCACTTGTAACAAGCTTCATTGATTTTGTGGAACTGGCTAACTGAATATTTTGGATAAAGAAACCTTAGAATGGAATAGCCGTTTGGAGTCCTTTAATAAGATATAATTGTTTAATTACCATTGAAAATTATTTGTCACAAATAATCTAAAATATCATAAAAGTGCATTTAATTAGTGTTAAAGTGGATGATAAAAGTAACGTATTTGTCAAGATTTATTGTAAAATTATTTTAACCCAAATTATCTTTATTTTTACTGTAAAATTTCAACTCTCGATTCAGTTTGAATCTCTGGCAGTCTTTATCATCCTTACCTTTGTAATTCTCAATTCTGTGTGGCATGGCTATATTATTGATTCAGTTTGATGAATCCCTGACAGTCTTAATCATCTATACTTTTCTCAATTCTGTGTGGTATGGTATTATTATTTCACTCAGCAGGTTAACCCTTCTCGTCGTCGTCAACCTCCTGGACGATTCTATGTACAAACACCTAATTCTCTTCCTCGAGTCTTGTAAGTCTCTTCTTATCAGATTCTACAAAATCTGTTTTCTAATATTCTCAACATGAAACTCTTATTATTCTCAACATGAAACTCTTATTATAATTATATAGCATCTCAAAAATTGACCCTTTTTGCCCACAAACATGAGAAAATATGGTGTTTCTAATTATAATAACCCTTCAGTACATGAACCTTTGACTCATGTAATGAATTTTGAACTTCTGACTCCTAAGTCTGTCGATGAAATTCCAGAGTGTGTCCATTCAAATAAAAGCTCTTCAGTTGCACTTAAATGTGATGTTGTTTACAATAAACAACATACTCTACAATAATAAAGTGCTATTAACTATTAAAGTGTGACCATTCAGCTCAAAGCCATTGAGCGATTCTTTCCAATGGTGCTGTTTCTTTCATGCTGCACGAAACGGTTCTAACTTTTGAGTCTGTAGAATAAAATCCTAAAATGAGACGTCACTCAAGCAAAAGCTACTGAGCTCTGTTTTCCTTTTCAGTTTGAATATATTAAGAAGATCTTAGGAGTTTAGAAGACTGATAGAAGGAGAGTAACTAATGTGCGAGCCTGCGAGCCGGAGCCATTTTTTGCGAGCCTCGAGCCTCTTCTTGCGAGCCACTGTTTTTTTTGCCATATGTGACCTCTCACGGGAAAACGATACTAACGGCTATCTGTTAGAGCCGTTCAAGCCATTCGTTTGCCGTTTATCAGCCGTAATTTGGCGAGCGAAACTACAAGGATAACAGGGAATTCTTGGAAGCGCATGGTCTGTATTCAGGTTTCAAATTACCCTTTTGACATATGCAAATTTGGTATCTACAACTAAGTACACTGACAAACTTAACAGGGCTAAATTTGTTTTTCTGCCATATAACTTTCCCTGCAGTCTTTGAACTTGATTATTATCTTTAGTTTCATTCAAGATTTATTTTAACAATTAGTAAACATAGTTCAGAAAGAATTTTACACATGAAGTTTGCGTGACTAATCACTATAAATGCACTTGGGTCTCGTGGCCGCTTGCTTACATACATGTTCATCAATCTCGACAAACAGATGGTTTCATCGTCCTTTCAATGTAATAAAGTACTCAGTAAAGGTAAACAATTAATAGCGTGCAATTTACTTCATTTAGCGCGTTCACAGCCAGCCGTTCGAAACTTTTCTTCGGCCGTTATGTCGTTCACAGCCGTTCGAAATAATTTTTTCGCTGTGGCTCAGATGGCCGGTAACCGGTCAAGGTTTTCAAAACACTAAATGGCCGGCTGTTCGAAATAATTATTTTGCCGTTCAGGCGTTCACATTCAGCCGTTCGAAATTTTTCTTCTGCCGTTCAGCCGTTCATGGTAACCGTTTTAAAATTCTGGTTTTCATATGTCGGTAAAATGCCAGACGATCGCGGATTTCACTGTTTTCCGACCGTCACAGATTATATTTGACTGACATATGAAAACACTCGGACATCTATGCCGACCATCTGGGATGGTCGGGGACAAATTTCCCGACGCGTCCCAGATTTCTGCGATGATCGGCGATTTTCCTGACATATCAGCAAAATCTGGGACAATCGCGACAGCAAAATCCTCGATCGTCTGGGATTTTCCCGACATATGTTAACAACGGCTCGGTCACCCGTTTTTCATCCGTTCAGTCGCCGTGCGGGTTTTGCCGTTCGAACGGGATATCCGTTATATAAGTATCGTTTTCGCATTAGTCTTTCCATTTTCTTTCATTTTACATTTTTAAAAAGAAAAATTTCGTGGCTCGCAAGAAGAGGCTCGAGGCTCGCAAAAAATGGCTCGGGCTCGCAGGCTACACATTAGCCACCCCCTGATAGAAGGGTCATTTTAGACAGGCAAATGTCATCTCGTCATGCTCTCATCAACTGTTTACTTGGCAATAGGAAATTATGTGATTTGTCAAATCATCATCCTTTTTCTTCCCTCTAGCTCTACCTTGGTTCTTCTTGCATGGGAATGTTAAACAAATCATCCAAAATAGTCTGGCCTTATCTTTTTCTACATCTTCCTTCACTTATAGTTATTAACAGTAACTACAGGTGTTCTAAGACCCCGTCCACATGACGTATACATTTACGTGCATAAAAGCATATTTTTTTTATCTAAAACGCTCCCGTCCACACAAAGACAGCAATTGTTTCCAATTTGTTTTCTGCACCCGTCCACACATTAACACTAAAACAATACATAAACACTAAACATTTGCATTGAGCATGCATAGATAAGGACTGGATCCAAATCTGTGATGTCAGCATAAATATGAAAATATCACGAGTAAACGGCATTTTTGAAAATATTCACTTTGGAGAGCGTTTTCGGAAATATTTGTTTAGGGTGAACGTTTTCATCGTCAACATGTGGACGGGAGGCCTAAACACATAAAAACTTATGCGTTTACAAACATAAATGTATTTGTGGATGGGGCTTAAGATAAGTTTCATTTTTAAATGCAAAAGATTAATTTCATACAAATTAATAAAATAAACATTGCATAAATAAGACAAGTGTTAATCAAAAATTGTATTAAAGAACACTGTTATCTACAAAATTTAACCAACTACATGAAAACAATTTAAATTTATAAAAAATAAATACAGAAATATAATTCATTTTTAACTACAATATTACAGCGATTACCATTAACACGTGACCGATTGCTCTTTTTCTCCGAAGGTCAAACTCGAGTTTGGTGGACGTCAATCAAAGAAAAGCCGTTAACATTGTTTTTTTTTTTAATTTCAACTGGATTCCGAACAATTTTACCAAAAAGCAATTATAGTTTTAAAGAGAAGATTTCATTCAACATGATATAAAAACTAGAGCTTTGTGCAGCTGCGGTTTCATGAGTTGTGATCTGCCAACTATTCATCATGCATCACTGAGTTGTAAATTATCACGTGCGGTGAAATTTAAAAGTTTTATTCCAAAAATATGGTTTCTACAAACAGAATGTTTTCTTTTTGTATAAACTAGCTTGAAAATTGAGTTTGATTAAGTTTTACCTTCTCTCAGCTAGTAAAATTGTCGATTTTTAGCTCTGTTTGCTTGAAATCCTGTCAGAGTCTAAAATACTTTTAACGGCTTTCCTTTGATCGACGTCCACTAAAACTCAACTTTATCCGACTGTTTTGAAGGTGGTGGGTTGCGTGTTATTGGTAACCGCTGTAAATTGTAAAGATTGAAGTGAAAGAGCCCATCAAACAGTACATTTTAATGATGATGTTGTTCCTCCTTCTGTTTTTCCTGAATGTACTTTTTTACAAAACTTTGCATCAGTTTTAATTCACATTTGAAGCATCCTTTACTCTGGAATCAAACGATCAAGATTTGTTAAATCATATGTACTTATTGACTGAGTGGGAGGCCCAGATGGGAAAAAATTTGGTTTGAGGTTACGGTGTGTGCACCAAGCACAGCAAGGTCTGTGCGCCATGACCGATAACCAAATACAGTCAACTCTCTCGTAAGCGGACACCCTCAGGAATTGAAAAAAGTGTCTGTTAGTAGTGCTGTCCGCTTATGAGAATTATTCCGGCCCATAAACGGACACCGAAGAAAAATAGGGTGGATGTCCGCTTACGGGAGAGTTAATAAGTGGGTGTTAATTATGTTTTATTGGGTAGACAAAAATAGCAACTGAAGATATAAAGCGAAACTCTTTATAACTTTTCTATATTTAACAAAAAGGTTAAACGGGGCTCACGGGTCCATACATGTAGCTTTGGTGTTTCTTAAAAATATCCCATTAACAAACAAGTATATTGTGACCAGAGAAAGTTTGCTTATATATTATTATACATGGGGTGTCCGCTTAGGAGAGAGCGTAAACAAAAGAAAAATCCAATTTTCATTTTCAAAAGTGTCTGCGTCCGCTTACGAGAGAGTGTCCGCTTACGGGAATGTGTAAAGTACAGACTGAGTTTGACTGGGAGGTAAAACGGGGATTTGAAAAGGCGTCCATAAGTAGAGCTGTCCGCTTACGAGTGTTCGTTAGCGGAGAGTTAACTGTAATTATTTTCCCATCCTGCACAATCTAACTTAGTCAATAAGTATTTTATCGTATGACCAATTTGGAGTCAAAATGCTTTTGTAGCATTGCCATACGGCTTTTTCCGGCCCTGCTCAAACAGTTATATTTTTGTACTAAATAGTTTTGAAAAGAATGCATACAAATGCGGGGCCATATGGGTCATATGATAAATTAATAATATTGTTTTTTTCAATGGCTATTTGATTAGTTTGTGATCAGATAGCCAACTTTTCTTTTAATTTACAAATGTCAATGTGATTACTAGTAATTGACAGAAATTAATTAATTTCAATTATTAGGTAACCATTAATATTGATTCCTTTTATTGATTGATTTATTTGCAGGCCATGGGCACAACAGGCACCCAGTAGCAACAGAGAACTACCCAACTTATAACTTAAACAACTGTTGTATAAAATATATAGTACACAGTTGGACCTCCGTAAACGACCACCAAAAATGCAAAGCTAAGGTGGTCACTTACAGGAGGTGATCGCTTACGAGAGGTCAGACCACATTATTACCAGTATTAGTTGTAATATCAATACATACAAAACACCTATCAGTGGAGACTGTTTTATCATATAGAAGTTATGATGCATTGAAAGTGGTCATGGTCGCTTACGAGAGGTTTCAACTATAATGATGGTTGCATATGAGAGGTGATCATGCATGGATCAGGTTTGACTGTAGTTAACAAATGATGTACTTATTGACTAAGTGGGAGGGCGGGATGGGAAAATATTTGGCTTGAGGTCATGGCGTACGGGCCGAGTGCAGTGAGGTCTGTGCGCCATGACTGAGAGCCAAAATAAATATTTTCCCATCTGACGGTCCGACCTAACTTAGTTGTTAAGTATTTAATCATATGACCAGTTTGGGAAAAAAAATTGCTTGAAATTTTAACACATGAGGCCGGACGCTTTTGTAGTAGGGCCGTATGGCTTTTTCTGGCCCCGCTCACGCAAATGCATATGGCCCTCATATGGGACTTTCATCAATGGTTTTGCAAAGAAAAGGCTTGCAGGGCCGTACCGGTCATGTGATAATGTACAATATCTCTGAACAGTTACTCAAAGCGTCATATTTTTTGTAACATGAGAAAGAAGTGTAAGTTAAAACAATCATATAAATTTTTTAAAACTGGTGTTTTCAACATAACATTGAAAGCAATTAATATTTTACTGGTAGACATTTTAAACTTGATTATTGATTTAAAACTCTCATTTTTTTCCCATTTTTGTAAGTTTCATTAAAAGGAGGAGGCATCAGGATTGGAACAATTATTTTAACTGGATTTAAATATTATTGACCAAAAATCACTGCATAACTGTCTTTAGTTATTAGTTTTAAAAGAAAATAACGTAAAAAAGTCCAGGTGTTGTTTATATTGAGGTACATGCATTTATGGTAGTTTTTTTCCCCCAAAGGCAACTGTAAGTTTGAAGTGCAGCCAGTACAGGCTCTATATCAATAGACATTTTGAGATCAAAGCTTCAAGTCTGTGCATTAGACTGAAAGGTGCTACATGTACATCTATGTCACATTAATATTTATAAATCAAATTATAAATCAAAATCAATTTATTGTACTTTGTCCATACAATAGTTTAGGGTATTTTCTTTTATCCTACCACAAAACCAAAACTTTCAGTCCTGTCCGGAGGAGGGGGGGGGGGGGCAGGGGAGGGGGTACATGACCAATATTTCAGTATAGGGGTGCCGCTGAGGGTCTGACAAAAAAAAAAACGGTGTAGGACAGCACCTACTGGAACCATGCCCTGTTTAGGACAGATTCAGACCCTGTTTTGCACAGACTCACATTAAATTGTATACCTTGTTCAGGACGAAAAGGCCAAAAACCATACCCTGTCCAGTGGCACATCCCATATAGGTCATATAATGGAGTACCCCCCCCCCCCCCCAATACTAGCCATATGCTGGTGAATTCTTTATGTCGGTATAATCATGTATCACTTAAGTTTGTGAGAACACTATTTATTTAAAAACTTGTAAACTGAAAATTATTAAAGTATATTGCCTTCTTTGTTTTTGGAATCATTGGTTCGTGTTTCTGTGGTACTCCTTTATCTCTTTGTCAATCAGGCTGTGGGATGGATACACCTTGTTCGATGGTTTAGCAGATAATATGTGCAGATATTTTACGAGTTGCGTAGTATTTTTTCGAAAAAATGTGAGCAATGAGTAAAATATCTGCGTGTATTATCTGTTAAACCATCGAATTAGGGATTTATTATTTGACTAAAATTCTTTTATTTAAATTAGCTTGTGTCTTTACACCTCAACACTAAGGTGTAATACAGCAATCTACTGTGTAATACGCTTGGATATTTTGCGTGTTCTCTTCTCCTTATATTTATTTACAGAAAAAAAAAAACAGAATCCAGCAAACACTGACTAAGAAGAAGTACTTCTCTAATATTTGGGATGTTTCTAGGGACAAGAATACCCCTCCCAGCCATAGTGAAATGAAAGGAAATACTTATTTTTGCCTTCTACTCTCGTCATTTTTCATCCAGAAATTTCTTTTTTTCGTCTTCTTTCTTTCCTCATTTTCAATCAATCAATCAATCAATCAATCAATCAATCAATCAATCAATCAATCAATCATCTTTATGTCTCACTGTCAGTTATCCCTACACTGTTAGTTATCCCTTTGCCACCCCCGGAAGAGACCTGACCCACCCCTCTCACAGAAGAATGGCTGGATGAAAAAAAAAAGTGAGAATCTGGAGCGAGTTTGTTTGGCGGCGACTTCAACATGGCGGCTTTCGGTGAGAACTTCTCGAACTTGAAAACACACGAAATTTAGGCAAATATTAAGCGGGCCAAATGAAGCAGCCTGTATATTCTTCTTACGGATATGGAGAGCATGTTTGAGTCCTTAATCAGTAATGAATTTGGGGGTTTTCAAAGGGAAACGATAAGATTTGGTGTTTGCTGGCAACCATTCCATTCGTAATGTCGGGCGGGGAAAGGAAGTCAAGTTACCCGAAAGGTTCGGCTGCTGCATCAGAAGTACGACGATCATGGAGTTGGAGGAGACGAGAAGGGCTGGTAAGATGAATTTCTGGTGCCATAATGAACTATTAAAGCTGTGAATCGAACCAGTTTAATACGTTTGTAGTCGAGGTATGGGACGTTCCATGCACCGTCAAACTCTTTGGCAAGATCATCGCCCCTATACTTAATTATACATTGTGATTCTTGCCCAATGCATGGTTGCTTGTTTTGTTTCAACTGTACTGGATCGTATCAAGTAACTGAATACATATTTAGGCTTACATTTGGGACTGTAATAAGGAAATTGTAGAATATGCAACTTGCTTCTTCCTACAGAGAATTTAATCTCATACCCAGATATTCTCTTTGGAAAGAATATCAGCAATACGATGCTGGACAAAAGTCCTTGGTACGGAGCTGAAAATGAAAGGTCTACCTGACCTTTAAAAAAATCACCCCCTGTCTTGTTCTGGAACAAGATATGGTGTAACTTCATTCATTTGATACTTGTAGGGGGAGAGCGAAGGTGAAATTGACATGCAAACTCTGGAGATTCTTTGTGAAGTTCAGGAAGTAAGTTTTTCATTGTGTTACGTTGTTCCAGAAAATTTCCATACCTCCCCACAGAAGGCTTCTTTGGCTTAATCCCCCCCACCCGTCTGGAAATAATTTCCAGTGAGGCTTCATACTACTTACCTTTTCAAACCTTGGCTTTTAAGAACCCCCTCCCCTCAGTAACTTCAATGACCTCCCATGGGGGAAGTATGGATTTTTCCTGGCTCTGCCCAATTTGTCAACAGCAGATATACATTTACTGTGATACACAAACATTTTTACATGGTATTTTGATCCACCAAGGATGACTATGCATCTCAGTAAATAGATGTTACATGTTCATTGAAAAGTACAATAATTTGTTTTGATTTTTGTAATTTTTGACTGATTACTACCTGAAATGTTTTTCAGACACTCGCCGTTGTGTTTTTCTCAACTATAGCTATATTGGCCATTGTTTTGTTGACTGTTTGACACTCGCAGACAACTAAGCGGTTGTGTCGCTAGATCCATTTTAGACATTTTTGCCAACCATGTTTGCATAGGTAACATACCCTGGTAAAAGACTAGCAGGATCTTTTAAATCCATCTTCAACAGTTCTTTGATATTTTCAACCTCAAGTACTGATATACAGAATCCTCAAGGATCATCATCTGTGCAAGATTTCTGATAATCATAACTTAATTATAATTTCAGAGAACAGATGATGAATCAGTTGGTCTCAGGTCTCAGGAAGCATTGAAAAGACTTTTTGATGCCATCAAAGTTGAGCTCACTACGTATACAGAAGCTAACAATTGTACCTGGAGACGAGATCTGTGGAACACCTTGAGTCATAATCATCACTTGCCGATCAGCTTTATCAGCCTTGGTTTCCTTATTCTTGAATTTTTATTGATGGTTT
Source organism: Cladopsammia gracilis (assembly GCA_022457155.1). Taxonomy (NCBI): domain Eukaryota; kingdom Metazoa; phylum Cnidaria; class Anthozoa; order Scleractinia; family Dendrophylliidae; genus Cladopsammia; species Cladopsammia gracilis. The sequence continues at coordinate 26,801 of JAJGOT010000110.1, forward strand.
TGTCATATGCCCTGGCTGGTTCAACAAGGAAGTAAGTGATACTTTTCTCCTCAAATGCACTTATAAAGCCTGGTTCACACATACGACATAAGTATAAGCATAAATATGAGCGAGCATAGTGTGAACCGGAGTAACATAAGAAAATGGTTCCTTCTGTGTCTTACTGGAGCATGAATGATGTAAAACGAAAAAAAAAACAAAAGACAGAAAACAATATAACTCCAAAACAAGACTAAAATACAAAACCTCACAAACAATAGAAACATACATTGTAATGTGTTCCAGTACATGCAGAAAGACCCAAGAAAATGAAAATGAAAACATTAATTTTCCTTTCTCTTATGCTTATGTTGCGTTATCACAAATGTGAACCGGACGACATACAATGTAAGCATAAGCATTTTTAATGAAACAGCAGTATCCGACATTAGCGGGAATTCGCCTTTGTGGCTCTCAAACACAAGTGAAGGGGGAGACCTTGAGAGTCCTTAGTGAAACATTTAGGATCATTTGTATAAGGCAAACCTTGATTATAAATTATTTTGCATTTGTACTTGTTGCAGCTCCAGTCTTCCATTGGTGGAAGGAATCATTGTTGTGTTGCTGATGGTTGTCAACGTGACATTGTGTGTGAGAGAGGAGAGATTGAAGAGGACTGAGATGGTGAGAAGTGTTCAGGACCTGCTCAGTAATTATGATGGTGAGAAAAGAATTTCTAGTGGTTGTGTTATCATGTGTTCATGTGAAATTTTCGCTCTGACAAAGGCTAGCACTCGAAACGTAAATTGTTTTATCTCTAGTTACGAAGGCCAAACTTTATTTGGGGGGGGGGGGGGGGTACTCTGTATATTTTTGGGTGGTGTTAGAGTAAAATGTCATTGTTAGTGTTGTATGTCTCTTTGATAGATTGTTGCAGTTGGATGCCTTCAGATTATGTTGATCCCTGCACTCCACCCTCGCCATCTATCTCACTGGTGCATGCCTACAGAGACAGGGAACTGGTTAGTGTTCCATGTAATCTCCTTGTTCAGGGGGATGTGGTGGTATTAGGACCTGGACACTCCGCCCCGGCAAAAGTACAACAGGTACATACTGATAGACAAATATCGTCAAACATATTTCATACATGTGTAATTATTGATATGTGTACTATTTACAATATGAGTGGCGATGTTGTATGGGATTTACAATCTCAAGCTGAAGACAAAAGATTGTGAATCCCATACAACATTGCCACTTATGATAAATTATTTTACACTCTATTGTTATGCAAACATTTTTCTATTATTTCTTAAAACCAATGTAGATAAGGTTATGTAACATCCTGTTAATGCTCAAGCTTTGCTTTTTTTAAACAACACCAACATGGATAACGTTATGTAACACTCTGTTCCTGAATAACCTTTTCTTTTTTAAACAATAGTGTTTTGTGGGTAAAAAAATCGAGACAAATTTGAATATTCACTTCGGTATAGCACCTCAGCCAGAGGAGTCGTAACAAGCATGGCTTGTCAGTTTAGGAAACCAAAAAGTCCTAAAGAGGAGGAATCTTTGTTGAAAGAAACTGTTCCTTGTAATACTAGGAATAGCACTAAATGGAGTGAACGTAATGAGAAATAGTGAACAATGGTAAGCTGTTTGTGATATTTTAAAATTTGCATGAGTTTTATTACAGTGTATAACCTTGTAAAAAGGCTTTGCTCTTAGAAGAATCACAGGGAGCCCAAAGGCTCCCAACTATGAAATCTGAGGTGCCTGGCACTTAAGCTTAAGGCAAAAGTAAGTTTTTCTTGTCGCCCGAAGATAAAAGTAAGGAGCCTGAGGCCCCTGGGCACTGCTAGAGCAAAGCCCTGAACTGCACTATTAATTTCAATTTCAAGTAAAGTAAGATGCATAAGCAGTTCAGTAAAAAATAAATAAATGTGGATTTTAATTGCAAACTGTTCCGCATCGTTCACACAGAAAAATCTATTGGTATTCTGTTTATGTACAGAATACTAATAGATCTATTAGTATTCTGTAGAGGGTCGTGAAGGGGGGGTCCTAATCCCATTTCCCAGCAAAATGTTTTTTTCAAATCCCAGCTCAAATCCCACAATCCCAGCCTGTGTTGCTCAAATTGAAATCCCATTCCCATTTTTCTATTGTTTTTGTTTCATGAATCCCAGTCCCAGTGCACAAAATCCCATTTCCCAGCCTCTAAAAAAGGCAAATCCCAGCTCCCATTTTACCCCTTCACGACCCTGTCTGTACATACAGAATACCAATAGATCTAAGGTCATTATTTATTGTATTAATTCATCAACCCCAACATTTCCCTGCTGACTATTCAAACCCTCCCCGTGCTTTCAACTACTTGGGATTTTTATTGAGTATACAAGTATTCACATGAACTTAATGCTGCACAGAGATTGGACAGAAACCTTATGAATTATTTAATGATATGTTAAACCCATCAACAATAGATGAGCGTGGGCGTTGGTGCCTCAAGGTTGGTGGAGCCGGGCAACGCAAAGCAAGGAAGGAGGTATCCATGGCAACCCTGAAGCGGCCACCACCCACCTGGGCACCGTCACACTAAAGGACTCAGTGGAATACTTACCAACCAAGAGACAATCTCCCACGGGAGGGGTGGGATGGGCGAAAATTGCACAGCTTGCGAGCAAACATGCTAGCGAAATGATCCTTGCAAGCAAGGACTGCGAGTAAGGGTCACGAGGAGCCCCTGCGAAAGGCTTGGCCGTTCCAGGCTTCATGCGCCCGCGAATGTGGGCCACAACGTATATGCGACACGAAATGCCCCTGCGAACTGCTGCGGTTGCAAGCGAGCTTCCTGCATCCAAAGCTGGTGGAGAGCATTGCTTCGAGGTTAACTTTGCCTAAATTACATTTAGCCACATATAAGTACAGATGTATGGGTTGCATACAGTAACTACATAACTGTGTGATGAATCCATTATATTGACAGCGTACATTGTACACATACAAATTATTCTGATGACAATATTTAATTATTGTTTGTACCTTGTTCTTCTCTCCAACAAGGTGGCTTAATACTTACTTAAGGATGTTTGCACTAATTGTTTATGCGCATCCTTACTACGCATGCAATTGTCGGAACACCATGCTACATGTACGTTATGCACGAGCGTGTGCTCGCAAGGGATGAAATCTAAGCACATAAAGTGCTGGTAGACATT
>JAJGOT010000110.1:35000-397500 GCA_022457155.1 Cladopsammia gracilis
CACCAAGGCAACCAGAGTCATCAGGATTAACATTAATTAGCTTCAAAAAACCATTGCATGCCTAAATACTTCACAACTTCAAAACACCTTTTAACAAGGCATTAACAACATGATCTGTTATGAAAAGCAATTGGAGTTTTATGTGCAATCAACAAACTTTTTGCTGCCGGCAGGCAGTCTACTAATCGTGTAGAATCGAGAATTGAGAATTCTGTCCTTCTGTCTGTCTCGGTTTTCCGAAAGTAACAATAAATTGTTTGAGAACCAATCAAAAGTGGAGGACGATCGACTACGAAACCGTCGGCAGTCTCGGGATAGCCTCGGCATCCAATCAAAACAAAGTGATGACAAGCCGACTCGAGCATGCATAGATGCACGATTTAAAACATATTTGTTTCGACGCCATTTTCGACTGGTTCAAGGTTTTTCTGCTATCCATTCGACTTGGTTAATGTCTAAAAGTACGTTGGAAATCAGTTAAACATGGACAAAGGTTCTTCTCAGGGCCAACATAGTGTGAGCAGTCTAACAAAGACGCGCGTTAACCTTCCAAAACAAGAAGACACAGCATAGCTTGCGTGCGAGATCGCACTGTGTCAAAAGACTAGAGTGAGTACTAAAAAATTCAAATCGATGCCTACTTTGTACTTACCGTTGAATAAAAGGCCGTATATCAGAGTTTCCCGACGGTTGTTATTGGTTTTAGCTAAATCTCGTAACTATCTGGTCTGTGTGTCCGACACTTTTGAAGTGAATGCAAATTTGTAGCCATAAAGTGGCCTTTCGAAGCCATGAATCTTTCAGTTTTATATTTTGTCTGGACCCGGACGTGACCTGGGGTCAAAAGAACTTTTCGAATTGAAAGTTTTGCTGGAAGTATTCCTGCCATTATTATAATAAATTTGGAATGAAACATAAATTTAATCCAAGTTTACGACAGAAATGATAATTTACGAGGAGAGAAACAAATTAAGCCCTTTGAAATACAGTATATTTTTTTTTCAGTTGAGGTGAAAGTGTTGCAATTTGCATAATGTAAAAAGTAATTTGAAACCTTTCCAGTAACGCATAACGCAGCTATTTCATAAAGCATCTCGCAAAATTATCAGACACACGAAAATATATCCAATTTTTATTCCTCTCTATCCGAAACATAGCAAAGAAAATTAATTTAAAAAGTAATCGCTCTAAGGTTACTTTCACTAGCGCAAGCGAAACTCGCAAGACAATTGCATTGTTTTAATACATCTTCTCTCGGCGGTGAATTTTTGTAGCCGAGGCTGTTTTGTTCCTTCAACTTCACGAAATAAAAATTCATAAAAGGCAAATAACCGAAAGAAGTGAAATTAATTGGGATACCTGCCACGCTTATATTTCTTCCTTCACTGTCCAGTGTTCGCTTTTTATTAAACAACGGCGCTATGTATTCGTCTAAATCTAAGGCGTATGATTCCAGAATCGGGAAAATAACCGACACGAAATCAAGACAAATTATTACATGTGGGAAAAATCTGAGACTTTTCGGAGTGCACAGCACGGCAGAACTGAAGGATTTTGCCTAATTCCACGGCGATGGCTTGTAAAGTTTGATTTATGTCGGCGGCCCAACGTTTTCAAGATTCTTAGCCAGCGTCACACATCTCGCAATGTGGCAGCACTTCACTTCCAATATGGAACTACTAGTATAACAATATTTTTAGCCAGCAGATGAAATAACTCTACAAGAAGTGTTACAATGCTTTTGGAAAAACTTACTGGGTGACCCTTCAAGACTGACAAGAACGGCAAACCTGTTAGAAATGCTTGGAAGTATTACAGTAAGTTGTATGATTTGTTTGTTGTTAATTGAACTGAACATCAGTATTGATGATTGTGTCATACATTTGAGATATTTTATTGTGAATATTAATACATGCAGTAAATGTATTGCTACCGGCAAGCATTGCCATATGCTGCTGACATTATAAGCTACAAGGGGTTCTGTTTTTTCTTCTTCTGATATTTCTCATTTTGTGAAAAAAGAAAGCCAGAAGGTAAAACAAGACTAAAGATTGGCTTGGTATTGGAATAAGCAATGAATATTGGTAACTGGTCAGGAAGTAGTCATTTTATGCTTTATTGTAGACATTTTTAATTAACATTCCTGAACTCTGACTGTTTTCTGTATGCATGTAAGAGCAGTGGAAAACATTCTAAAGCTGCATGTATCCCCAGGGCCTGTTTTAATTTCTTGCCAAAAGCTTGACTCTGAATGAAATCTTATTTTATTTTGATCCTCTTTATAAGGTGTGGTGTTGTGTGGACAAAGAAGGTATACTATCGCTGCCAAACCCTTGTGCAGAAAAAGTGTTCTTCTTAAAGAGTCGGAAACATAAGTTAAAGGAAGAGTTAGCTGGTAAGGCAAAAGCTAGGAAAGAAAGCACATGTACATGGACAAGTGAAATAAGCAGACAGTCTTCAAGTCAAGATGGACAAGAATCTTCTGATGACGAAGATGACGATGATGATGATGAAGATGACGATAATGATGGTGATGGTGATATTTGGGACAATGATTTTGAATCCGCCAGTAAGTGTGTTGATCATCATTTGGTTAATATTTCCTTTTCATTTCAATTGGTCGAGAGAACTACGGGCACATCACTTGCAAACACAGTCAAACCTCTCCTTATGGACACCCCCATTTTACGTATTGTTTGTTTGTAATCATCATTTCAAAGGAATGTTAAGTTGTTTCATCTCTTTTGGATTGCAGGTGACAATTGGAATAGTTATTTCAAAGGCCACAGAGAAGTGCTAAACTTGTCCTCTGATCCCGAGGTGAGTCTACATGTACTTGTCATGATTGTATTTTTAAACACACAGGGCCGGTTATTTAAACAATTGAAAGTTTCGACTGCTTAACAAAACCACGCTCAAACTCAATTTCAATCTGGCCAACCCTTATATTTAAATGCCATTTACTGTAAACAATGTCAAGTAGGCATATAGCACAGACTAGATAATAAAATAAAATAATAAAATAACCAACTTATAAACAGATATTGAGGTCCATTAATTTTCTTAAACCTTGGTCTAAGTGAGACTTTGTTTAAATAACCGGCTCATAATTACTGGCTATAGATGTATTTTAATATACTTGTTGCATGCAGGGTTTTTAGTTGCAGTTGATTTTTTTGTGAAATCAGTATGAACATTGAGTCAGTGTCACCTCGATTGGTAAACAATTTTTTACAGTAACTTAATCTTTAGAGTTTTCTGGTAACCATTTAATATACACCTGGATGAAGAAAGACAGCATTCGGCAAAGTGTGTTGGCTAACACCACAACACAAAATTTTTAATGCAGATACCAGGTTAACAACCCATTAGCTTCCAAACTGAAGTATTACTCTATACATGTTTTGTACTTTCTAGACTGAGATGACTGTCAGTATCTTAATTATTGAAGGGTTCAGTGCATAAAGAGCTTAGTATGTACATGGTTCGTACAATCTTGAAAAGGTCTTGAATTTTAGCAGTCATCTTGAAAATCCTTGAATTTGGTTAAGGTCCTTGAAAAGTAAGTGATTTCTTCATTAGGTCTTGAAAAGTCCTTGAAATTTAGGACTTATGTACGCACTATCACTTTTCTGATAAATTTAATGATTTTGCCAAGAAAAATTTGACCACCAGCGACTTTTAAAATCCGAAAACAACTAGCGAAAATGTTGGCATAATATGTGAATGCGTATATGAAGCATAATTGTAATCTTTGCCTCGATTTCATGCACCAGGGGACAAAGTGTTTCGATTTCGTAAATAAAATGTAGTCTTGAAAACTATTTTTTGTCCTTGAAAAGTCCTTGAATTTTATTTGTCTGAAGTTGTACGAACCATGGATGTAGGATTTTGACATTTTTCTCTCAATTTTTTCTCTTGCTAATAAAAGTAATGACAGGTTCATGTAAGTTCAAGTAAAAGAGAGCCAATTGGGTCAAAAGATCCAGACCTGCATTTTCACAAAAAAAGGCAAAATACACTTTGGCTAGTAACCCTATAATTATGACTCGTCAGATCAAAACATTTATTTTTTTTTCAAGAATTAGTGGGATTTTTTGGTCTAACCTAATTCCATTATTTTAGCAACAGAATTGCTTTTTAGGCAAAAAAAAAAAAGAAAATTCTGAGTGAAAAAATGTCAAAATTGCCTTTCAATTATTCCCAGTGAGTATCAGTAGTGCCTTTACATTCCGCCCTTTGTATTGAATTATAGAGTCCGTTTGGACTGAGGTTTGATGATGTCAGATGGCAGAATCACATTAACTCACTTAAACCACTGGTGAGGACTTATTCATATTTTATTCATTGATGGTACGCAATCTTGGTTGCTTATGAATTTGAAAAAAATGGATAATACTGTATTGATTTGGGTGAGTGATTTTCAAAACTGTACCTTAAACTCATCACCAATAGATGAGATTGGGAACTGGTGCCTTACACAAGTTGGCGGGGGGCCTGAGCACTTCAGGCACAGCAGGGAGGTATCCATGGCAACCCTGTGAGCAGGAACCACCCCTTCAAGTGACCGCCAGCAGACACTGTCAACACTGAAAGAAATTCAGTGGAAAAACTACTCACTTACTGAAGCCCAGGACTTACCAAAGCCCCTGAACCCAAAGGGAGGGAGGAGTGGGAGCCAGAATCCACAATAATTCCCTAGAAAATGTAAATAAAAGCACCAAAAGGCCAGTGAACTGCAATGATCAGCTAGACAGGCAAATGATCTGCTAAGATCAGCTCGACATGCAAAGCCAAATGCATGCAGGTCGCAAGACAATCAACAAGCCCCTGAAATCCCCCCACAGGTCACGTACACACATGGGGAGACCGCTGACTGCATTATTGGCTCAATATTAACTTGCCTAAATTAAATTAAATTTAGCCTGCACATAGAAAATCTACAGTTTGTACTTGCCGAGGATTTGACACTCACCTGGGCAAGTGTTAATTTCCATCCCTGGTGTAATAAATTACTATCTTTTTTTTTCTTTTCAGGGCCTTAACATTCTCCTTAATTCCTGCTGCAAGTCTCCTGTGAGATGTCTACGGTTTGCTGACCACACTGGTCTTCTGTCTCTTTCTTACAACCCTTTTCCTTTGCCTTGCTATCGAAGGTACTTTCTGTTGCTTATATTTAATTGGGTAATGATTTGTAGGGGCTAGGTGAATACATGTAGATCTACAGACTGACAGATTTAATTGTGAATAATTTTCCCAGATTTCAGATTCTGAGGAAAATTTTGGTTTTTGCTAATTATAAGGTTCAGATCTTGGGTCTCAACTCTCTTCAGACATGTTGTTCTTTAGTTTTTGTCACGGCCATGATCATGTGCACCACTTCCAGGTCTTAAGTCAGGACATTTTTTAGTACATCTTAAAAGTTTACAAATATTTGTGGATTTGGATTTGAGCAAAAATTTTTTTGGATCAACATACTTGGTTATTGAAAGTAGTGGTTTCACACACCTCGATTTGCTATCCAAATGGATATATGACAGTGAAGTCCCATTTTTTATTTTTTGTGCATGAAATTAAGAAAAAAATCTTAATACTGGCAATGTTGGATGTTTTAGATGCCTGTGTCTTCTGGGCAAAGAAATCGGTTTTATGGAGCGTGCTCTTGATCTCTTTACCAAACAGAAGTACATATTTTCTGTTCAGTCACCAGTGGTAAGTTGTTTCATGTTAATATAATGGATCAACTTGCATGAACACTAATTTCAAAATGATATTCTTCTGATTTTTCCTTTTTCATTTTCATAAATCTCACATCTAAAATGTCTGCAAGTATTAATGGCACCAAAATCTGACACAGGTGTAAATTTTATTGTGTTGCTGAAGTTGAAACACGACTTTAACATAAGAGGTCATGTAGTCCCAACTTTGTAAAAAATTAATTAAATCAAAACATGATAACTATATGCATACTTGCATTATTTCTTCCAGCAATTTTTCTTACTGGTATAGAGTTTATTAAATAATGTGTGGTTACAAATAATTGTTTTCTTGTTTGTTTTTCTCAGAACTCCACTTTCAGATTTCCCATTCATTCCCATTCATTCTTATCCATATCAAAAGAGAAGCCCATCCCAAACATGATCTCTCTTGTTACAAAGGAGAGGCACACAGGTTAGTTACAGTGTATGACTTTTGATTACACCAATGGTCAAAACTGACCAATATTATTGCAAGGTTGCACACTGCACAAGGCATTACAGGCAATTTACCAAAGTAAGCATTTGATTAAGCCAAGTTGCTCCTGGTCGTTGACTAAGTTAAAATACATTGTAAGAATAGTTGGTGTGATGTCTTCGGATTTTACCGACTCATTAAATGTAGATGTAGAAGAAGCTGCACAAAGCTTGAAATCATGGCGTCTACATTGCAGTATTGATTTCCAAGTAAAATATGTCCAAAAGCAAGACCACACAACATTCACTGCATTAAGTAGCTGACACTTGAAACCATGATCGCTAACTGAAATGGCAAGTAATATAAAAAACAAAACTTGCCTGAACAAAATCCTACAGCAATAAGCTGCGAACATAATATCCAATGGTCCTACCCATCCAGGAACGCCTTGCATTGTCTTGAAAACTTGTACGCTGTAATTCTTCCTTCTGCTTTGGAGAGATTTTGCCGCCATCTTGAAATCACGCAAGAACAAGATCACAAGGTCACATGTCAACCAATCAGTCTAGTGTGCATTGTCCCACAGGATACAGGATACGGGAAACTTTAAAAACCTTGCGATTTGTGACTAGGATGAAGAAAAATCAACCAAATTTATAACTCGTTGGCTGAACCACGAGTAATTACATTTAACCATATTATTATTTATATATCGTAAATCTGTTCTCTAGGTGCTCTTCAACTTCTCACCCAAGGATCAGCAGATGTTGTTCTTGATGCATGCAGTGATTATTGGGATGGAACAAGTCTATGTCCTGTGACTGCAACTGAGAGGTCATATGCTCAGCATTTTCATCAAATTGTTTAGTTGTACCTTTAAATAACATCCAGCAGTGATTGATCCTGAATCTATCTTAATTTGCCATTTTTGTTGCAGTAAAGTAGGACAGTTATCAAAAGGGCCTGGACAGAATTGTCAAATTCCGAAAAATCAGCAACACCCTACCACTTGTTTTGAATCCAAGGTCTACAACATGAGACAACAAATTAGGGACTCATAGACTTATTCAGAATGAGATTCAATCACTTTCATCAGCTTTTATTGCTTGCTCACTATGATAATGCTTAAATTGCTTGATATTTATTGTCAATTTCAGGAAGAAAGTGCTGGACTTCTATCAGAGGAACAGCATGGCAGCAAATTGTGTGGCATTTTCTTATCGTCCAGTCAGTGAGGTAGGGGCATGTTGTTGTTGTTCTTTATTGGAGGGCTTGTAATATGGAATAGTTTTTTTTAGTTGAATTTTAATTTCAGATTTCTATATTATTACTGAACAATATCCCAGTATTGGAATATTCAATTACAGTAATTTCATTCATGATTTTCATATCATAAAACCCTGGTATGACCATTCAAATGAAACCTCTTCGGCAGTACTTTTGCATGGTACCATTTGATTTTCAATATTTCACAAAATGAAATTTGGGATTTTACTTGAATTTTGATCTTTGGCGCTCTTGGGAGTTAAAGGGTTTTAAATAGAACAGGCCGGGTGCTAATTCCAAGTCATTTAGAGTTAAGTTACTTAATATGTAACATTATACTTATGTTCACATAATAATGCTTATCTAAAATGACACTAGCTCTATCAAATCAAATCATCAAATTTTGTACAGTACATACACTGCATGTCTATTTAATATATTATTTTTAAATATTATTTCTAATGTCTGAAAAACTATGTTCAATAAAAATGTTTTGCTTATTATATTTTGGTAAATTATTCTGACTTGGTCTAACAGGTACCAGAAGAAAACAGTGGTGATGTGTATTTAGAGTTGCCTTCTACTGCTCGCTGGATTACCAATAGTGAAAGTGACGATGTAGAAAGGTCTGAATGCTTTGTTTTTAGTTGCTGTGAATACATGTATATTTCTGTTGTAGTGGAAACATTAATTTTGTCTATCTTTATGTGACACAACGTGTCGATCAGGCAGCAGTTAGACCTTGATTGCACTTTTTAATGGATAGCTTCTAATATATATAGATAGGCTTAGCCTAACAGCAGAGCTCCCTGAATTCTCATATTCTAGAACACAATCATGTTTCTCCCAACCATCATAATTATCACCTAATTATTCAAAATTTAAACCATTTTAAATGGACGTCAAAACTGCACAATATAGAACAGAAAACAGCTTCAATTGTCCTAAGACAAAATCAGGTTTAAAAATATTCTAAGACACTTAACTCTATATCCCTCCAAAAATGCTTGACTTACAGAGGTACGCAGCCACAAATGCAGTCTTGACCACTGTTTGAGAAAATGTCAAACCTGTCTTAAGTAACAAACTGCAAAAAAAAAAGCACAAAAAAATGCTAGCTAACCCTGCATGACATCGTACGCGTCCACGAAACATTCCGCTAGCCGTGACCGTGAAAATTGACGGGCATGGTTCTATGAGTATGGAGCTCCGCGAAAAAGAACAAAAGTCAAACATTTTGGGAGGAAATGTCAAACATGGTCATAGATGTTTAGGATTGTTGTGTTAATTACATGTACCCTTTCAAGCTCAAATTAATACCCTAAAATGTTGTTTGTTGTGAACTTCTTTCTTTTCTGTTAGTACCTCTGAAATTTCAGAAGAAGAAACGGAAGAAAAAATAGATGCCTTTGTAAGTATACCCTCTTTTGTTTCATTCATACTTATTGGTTTGCAAAGCTTTTGACTTAAATCCCTTCAATGTAACATGATGTAAAATTTAATAATTGTCAGTACTATCCAAGTACTAGACATTACATCATAAAAAGCGAAACATGAATAGAGTATTTACTGATCCAGCCACTGAGAAAACGAGAACTAACTTGCAACTGGAACTTTAAAGTGCAAACTCAAGACACACCTTTTTATATTATTTTATTATTAATTTTTAATATAATTATTTTAGACATTATTGCATAATTAGGGTTTAGTATATTCTTATGTACATATTTTAAGAAATAAATTATTATTAAGTAGTAAATTATTATTATTATTATTTATTATTATAATTAACATAATTAGTTGCTATTTTAAAACTGTACTGGAAAATAACACCTATTTTCCCTTTTATTTCTCTGCTTATTAACAGAACCTGATTTCAAAGCTTGACACAGAGGCAACATCCCTCTTGGACAAAGTGAACATTGTGGACAATGTTGGGGACTATCAAAGGTACTTTCAAATTGTCAGTCTTTGATTCAGACTCAGATTTGACCCACTTACAGTTAATTATTCTTAACAGAGTACTTGGTGGACAAATCTTCATTGGAGTGGTCACATTACAGTTTCAAGCTAAAAAGGTATAAACTGATCAGAGGTAACTGAATGAATCTTTTAGCAGTGTATGCTACAATCTTGGACGCAATAAGAATTATAACTGTTAATTTGAGAGCTTGGCTAGTTCATTTAGTTGGTTATCAAATTGTTGTTTAACTCAAACACTTTTCTCTTTTAAAATGACAAATAAATAACAATTTTTAAAGAGGGTGGCACCAAGCTAACTCTAGGTTAATTAGGGTGACCCTCTAACAATTCCTGGATGGAACGGCACCCCTTTAGCCCTGTGCTGAAGCCCCATTAGGAAAGGGGCATACAGTACTTGCTGGACTAGGTTAATTTGGCCCCAGGACATTACCCCAGCGTCGATGCCCACCTTGCAGTACAGAGGCATGAGGCACTCCCTCAGCATGGTGCCATGTGCCCATGCTCCTCATCTGGTGGGTATATCCAGTCAGTGGGTTTCATCCAAGCCTTGCCAGTATATTCCTTGCCCATTTACGCCCACAAATGAGTGTTGTCTTTTATTGTTTGTCTAAACATTAATGGGGCACTAATAATTTAGTGGAGATGAGAAGCAAATGTAAATTCACAACTAGGCTTTTTTTCCAACTTTCAATGTGGTCAATTTGTCTGTCAAATGCATAAAAATATTTCTTCAATAAAAGCATAGCTCGGCTTACAGAAGTTCTAACACTTGACTTCTTACAGGATATTCTTCCTCTCATTGAAGACCTGAACAATGCTGGAATCCGATTTGTTTATTTTTCAGCTGAAAATGAACTTAGAAGCAGGGTAAGACTTGGTTGATTTTGTTTAAGGGGAAGAACCTTAACTAACAGGTGGTTGCTATGGAAGTGTTCCATATGTCACATAATTGGTTTCTTAACTTTCTTGACTATGACATTTGGTCACATTATTTTGTTCTGTTAATGGTTCCATCAAATTTTGTGAGTCACAACCATATTTGGTAAGTCATGTGACCAGAACATAAAAATCCCTTAAACTCAAGTTCTTCCATCCCCCCCCCCCCCCCAAAAAAAAAAAAAAATGTCAACGGCTAACAAACATCCCAACAAAAAAACTAGCATGGATTTGTTAAAATTCATGTTATTGAAAAAGCTATGTCATAAAGGCCTATTTTTGTAAATTTTCTTTAACAGCCCCCCTTTTTCGTCTAAATGGTTATTCCATGCTACGGAAAAAAGTTGAATTGCTTTTCCTTTGAATTTTTGTGCTTTTTCATTCTTATGCACGGTTAGGGACTGGCACAAGTTACGCATGTGCAATATCGATTTAGTGATGTTTTGTGTTTAGTTTCATAGTTCCCATGGTTCCCACCATGTTAGCAGTTTAAGACACATGAGAAATGCTAACCACGAAATAATGTCCCTAGCAACTAACGACTCTAAAACTGTAGTTAAGGTTCATCCCCCTTAAGCTTGATTATATTGTTTAAATCAAATATGAAAATTTGTCTCTATCAGAGTACAGACAATAAACTTGGTGCATGGTTTCAATGAAATGACAAGGTTTCAGCCTAGTGACATGCAGTGAATTTCACCCTCCGCCAGGTCATACTAAAAACTAAGACATTAGACATTAGAGAGCTTTAGTAACCACAAGGACAACATCAGTGACAACAGCATAAAACAAAAGGTTTAATGAGCAAAAACAATGCCTCTGTGCACATTTTCGTTTTACATTTGGGTACATTTCTTAGCAGTTCCGTGCAAAACAACAACATCAAAAAATGATCAAATTAATTATAGGTTTTGTGGAGAACGACGGCCAATTTTCTTTTCTCTATTTGAACTTGAAAGCCGTCCCTACAAATTTAGCTCCTGGACAATTCAGTCACATTAGACAAATTCAAGAAATTGGAATGACTGTAAAGTAGTTTTAAAGAGCGGGAAGTCTTTTTCAATGACATTTTCCTTGCTGTTGCCGTCGTGGTTGCTAAAGCTCCCTATTGCCTATGCAATGTTATTATTCCCCATTTTTCGCTCCCGAATACAAACACAAAATCGGAAAGTGTTTGGCCGAAGAAGGAGTTTATTGAAAACTATATAACAAGATACAAATGAGCATGGGAGGAACTATAACTACTGTTAGATGCATACAATTTAAAATAAGGGAGGGAAAAGAAAGAACGCAGAGGTAGAAAACAGCAGACTAGAAACTAAATACGATAACAAAAGATGATGTATGCTCTAGAGCTTGAGGAATATGTATGCTGAAACCTAAAACCAAACCTATAACATGAACCAGATCACCTATGCAGGGGGCAATTAATTATTTCAAATCAAATTTAAAATTCCCAAATTAGGAGCAATAATTGTTACTCTTCACAGTAAGAAATGCCTAACTGAACATAACATCTCATATTCACAACAGGTGTTTGCAGAGCGTATGGGCCTGGAGACAGGGTGGAACTGTCACATCTCTTTAAGAGAGGGTGGTCATCTGATGGAGGACCGCAGCAGTAGTGTGACAGTATCAGAAAGGAATGCTGAGAGTCTGTTCGATACTCAGGATGATATACATGTGGCTGGGCAGGATGGTGATGAGAAACATGTAAGCTGGTGGGGAGTACAGAGTGATGATTCACCTGAGAAAGGTAATTGTGGCTACCAAGGCTGTGCTCTTAAAAGAACCACAGGGAGCCCAATAGGCTCCCAACTATCAAATCTTGGGTGCAAAAGTAAGTTTTTCTAGGCACCCAAAGATAAAAGTAAGGAGCCGGAGCCGTGGCTACATACATTTATATCAATTTTGGAATAAATTAAAATTTTATTTCCAGGCATTTACCTATATTTGTATTCAGTTACATACATTTGCATACATGTGCATTAAATTTTCTTAATCTTTGGGTAAAGGCACTCTGATGGGGGTGATCATCAAAAAAATTTGGAAAGGAACCCCAGGTACGAGAAACCTGTTTAGTGGGTGTGGCTTAATTTTTACCCCTAAGAGGCACCAATTCTTTCTAAAAAGTTGTTCCCATCAGCATATTTTTCTAATTTAATACCCTAAAAGGTGTCAGAATAACTCTTACAGTGGTCATTTTCGATTTAAACCACCTAAGTAAGTGGTACCAAACCACAAATGTTTACCCCAAAAAGGTACAATAATCACCCTTGTTGCCTTTATATGGAGGTCCCCCAGTACACACTGCCTTATTTTTTTGGTGGTAGTAGACTATTAAAGTTAGTGATATGCATTGTAATGAATTTTAGCTGGATTTAATTAATACCTTCTTTCCATTTGCCAGTTTCTCATAAAGCGGAAGGAACTGAAATAGACCCCTTACTAGAAAGCCACAGTGACGGAGGCACTTTGCTGGGCAGTAGTCAGATGTCAGCTCCTGAAGATTACTGGTTCTTTGCAAACAGGGTAAAATATTAAATGCTAATACTTTGGACATCACAAATGTAACTTAAACCTAAATGATTTCTGTGCAAAAACATGTCCTAATCTGACTGTCCTGGGCAGCCAGCTGGTAGTTTTGAAGAGTACTAATTTCAGCCAAACTAGACTTACCCTAGGTTGGCCGAAATAGACAAATTCGGCTAAACGCATTGTTGTACCCAGTTCAAACCTTTTGGGATTAGAACTCTTTGTTAGTCAAACTTCCATATCAATGAAGTATTGACATGGAAATTATATGGAAATAAATTATTGTGAACAAAGAATCTTATTCCCAGAAGGTTTGGATTGGGTACAACAATGCATTAGCCAAATTTGTCTATTGCTCTTCAACTTAACACCAAGCAGGTAAAGTCGCACACGAGCCACAGGATACCCACTCGGCCGGGGCTTAACCCGGTTTCTGTAGCATGAAGCAACTAGGAATATTGCTACACCCCCCTGGATGGGATGCTAGTCCATCACAGGGTGACCTGGTTTATATACTATGAAGTGACTAGGAATATTGCTACTCCCCCCTGGATGGGATGCTAGTCCATCACAGGGTGACCTGGTTTATATACTATGAAGTGACTAGGAATATTGCTACTCCCCCCTGGATGGGATGCTAGTCCATCACAGGGTGACCTGTTTTATATACTATGAAGTGACTAGGAGTATTACTACACCCCCCTGGATGGGATGCTAGTCCATCACAGGGTGACCTGGTTTATATACTATGAAGTGACTGAGAGTATTACTTCTCCCCCTGGATGGGATGCTAGTCCATCGCAGGGTGACCTGGTTTATATACTATGAAGTGACTGAGAGTATTACTACTCCTCCTGGATGGAATGCTAGTCCATCACAGGGTGACCTGTTTTATATACTATGAAGTGACTAGGAGTATTACTACACCCCCCTGGATGGGATGCTAGTCCATCACAGGGTGACCTGGTTTATATACTATGAAGTGACTGAGAGTATTACTTCTCCCCCTGGATGGGATGCTAGTCCATCGCAGGGTGACCTGGTTTATATACTATGAAGTGACTGAGAGTATTACTACTCCTCCTGGATGGAATGCTAGTCCATCACAGGGTGACCTGGTTTATATACTATGAAGTGACTAGGAGTATTACTGCTGGGATGCTAGTCCATCGCAAGGTCACCCCCCAGCATTATGTCACTGGTACCCATTTTATCCACCTGGGTGGAGAGAGACAACATGGAGCAAAGTTTCTTGTGTCAGGAATTAACACAAGACTATGGCTTCAAACCAACCACCCTCCTTCAGGTAATCACTACTCTGTTATATTGTGCCTTCACATCCAGGGCTGTCACTAATGTTTAAGTGAATGATTAATAGCCGGGAAAATTTGTTTCTGGTATTGTCAATATTTTATTTTTCTATGAACATAGTCATAGCCAGGGCTCAAATGCATAATAGCCTGGGAAAATCCATAGTCCCAGTATATATATATTGACAGCCCTGATGTACATCATAATCACTCTAAATAATAAATGGTGAATTTTTCTTTCATTGTACCAGGCTAATCTTCCTCGAGGGATCCAAAATATCCGCCCCCACCTGGAGAGTGTTGATAATGTTCCTCTTCTTGTGCCTCTGTTTACTGATTGCTCACCAGCTGGTAAGGCAATTATTAACCATTAAACTCTTTAACTCTCGAGAGTGGCAAAAATCAAAATTCAAGAAAAATCCCAAATTTCATTTTGTACAAATTAATAGTGGAAAACAAATGGCACCATGCAAAGGTATTGCTAAAGAGGTTTTATTTGAATGGTCACACCATTGGATTTCATCAACAGACTCAAAAGTTAGAACAAATGGTACCATACAAAAGTACTGCTGAAGAGGTTTTATTTGAATGGTCACACCATAGGATTTCGTCCACAGACTCAAAAGTTAGAACAAATGGTACCATGCAAAAGTACTACTGAAGAGGTTTCATTTGAATGGTCACACCATAGGATTTCATCAACAGACTCAAAAGTTAGAACAAATGGTACCATGCAAAAGTACTGCTAAAGAGGTTTTATTTGAATGGTCACACCATAGGATTTCATCAACAGATTCAGAAGTTAGAACTACACTACATGTCTCCATACTTGACTCTGGGAGTGAAAGGGTAAAAAAATTAATACAGTAAATGAAAGGATAATAATTCCTTCCACTTACATCATTGGCCTCTTTTGTTGGCAGCCGTTCAGGAGATGATTTCCATCATGCAAGAGTTTGGAGAAGTTGTTTGTTGTGTTGGAAGCTCATTTAACTCCGCTAACCCTGCCATATTTATCCAAGCAGATATTAGGTGGGTATTAAACAATTTCTGCCTAATATTTTACTTAAAATTCTTAATGACCAAATTTTCATCAAACGTAGTTTGGTCACTCAATGCCCTTGGTTAGTGCCAGAGATTATCATTTCTTTCTTGTCAGTGGTAAATGTTTGTGTAGACATTGATCAGTCCAGAAGGATTGACTTTCAATTGGTACTTTAATCAACTGTGCTACCTGGCTTTGAAAATTGACTGACATGCGTTAACCAGATATAACATTTAAAGACATAATTTTGGCATTGGGTTTCAGCATTGCAGTGGAACCCTTATTTCCCCAGCTCTGTTTAAAAGGCCTGCCCAAAGACTTTCGATCAGGTACTCCTCGGCTAGGACATGAAAATGCAAGAGATAAACTACATCGGAGGTTCAGTGATGAACAGTCCACTGAGGAGGAGAATGGTAAGTGAACAAGATTAAATCCAATTAAAACGTATGGGTTAGTTTCTAAAACTCTGGGCCTGGTTGTTCGAAAGCCGATTAACGCTAATCCCTGATTAAAAGTTAACCGAGGATTTCATTTCTCTGTTTAAAAAAATGTTTTCAAAGGGTCATTTGTAGCTAGTTGTGAAGACAAGTTAAAGTTGAAACTGAAGGGCAGAAAACTTTAGAAAATTTTCATTTGTTGAGTTGTTTAACTGGATTAATTGACGCTAATCCTGGGTTAGTTTAATCGTGCTTTGAACCACCTGACCCTGTTCTAGTAGTTAGTAGTTAATCCATTAGGTTCCAAGTGGAACAAAGGGTGTCAACAGTGCTATGCCAGCGGATTCTATTTGTAGCTGTTTTCTTGGTCACGTGCCAGGTGATGTTGGCTTCTTTTAATTTGAGTTCATCTTAATTCTACTTTTGTCCTCCAGCCTTTCCACCTGGTCATGTCAGATTTTGGCTTCCACAAAGTGTGGCCGATCCAATTCCACTTGTGCCTGGCTCTGTTCTTGCCCAAAGTTCCTTATTGCTGATTTTCTTCTCGCCAGCCAGCCCTGTTCAATGGGTAGTTTATTATCAACTAAAAGCCCTTACAATATGTCAGAGCTGGTCGGCAGCAAGATAAGCCAGTTTGTATTAATTTATAGTATGCGCCATTTTGAAGAACTGGTTATACCGGTCCTTCTAAATACATCTTCATAAATGATCTGACCTGTCTGGGAAGTTTGATGTCCAGTAAATGCATACTGTAGCTGTACATTGCCTATAGATGATTATGTGTTAACGTGAGGCAAGCAGAAAAACTTAATACATGAAAATTCTGCAACATAACAATTATGTTTTCTGTGTCTCATTTGCAAAACTGCCTTAACAGGCAACAATTTGTCAGTTTACTGTTAGTGTGATCTCAGTCATTACATATCCCACAGTGTAGTAAATTTTTAGCATGATTTTTTTATTATGTTCTTGCCTACAGAACTGTCTCCACTTGAATTGAGTGCCTTCCTCAATGCCTTGCCTTGTTCACTCACATTCCACAGAGATGCAAGCTTTGAGTTCAAGGATTTAATAAAAGAGGTTAGTCCCGTTTTGGTTTGGTTTTAAGTTGGTGGTTTCTTTTACTCCAGAAGTTACTGGACATAGTCCTTGTGCTGTGAATTAGCAATTCTTATGTACTTCTACAAGTGTAGTTGCTTCATGCTACAGAAATCAGATTGATTGATTGATTGATTGATTAATTGATTGTGTGATTGATTGACTGACTGATTGACTGACTGGATGATTGATTGATTGTTTGTTTGACTGATTGATTGATTGACTGACTGACTGGCTGACTGACTGATTAACTGATTGATTGATTGATTGACTGACTGACTGATTGATTGAGTGACTGATTGATTGATTGATTGATTGACTGACTTACAATGCGCTCAAACCAAAATTGTAAGTTGCACACCATAGCACACATTGCAGAGCCAGAATTGTGAAGTTGAATATTATTTTAGTGGACATGCAGCAATTTCATTACCCAGGCAATGTGCAGGGCTCGAAATTGTGCCTGTATCGGGCGCATTTGCGACTCAAATTTGTCTATTAGTCGCAATTTTGCGATTGTTTTACGGCCTGGCTTATAAAGGAAATATATTCAACAGTCTCGTGTCTTACTTGTTACTGGTAGTTGTAATTTTATTTGAAAAATCCTGTGAAATTCACATTGAATGTTAGGTGACTTAATCGCCAATTTCATGCTCCATTAACGCGGTTTCCAAGAAGTGTATCACGCGTGCACTTTTTCAGACTTTCTCAGAAATTTCTTGTTTCTCATTTCTGGTTACGGTAGTAGTTAGTTTTTTTTGTTTGTTTTTTTTTGCGACTAAAATTTTCGAACTTGCGACTAAATTTTATGAATTACTCGCAAATTATGATTGAGCATTTTTTTAATTTTGAGCCCTGATGTGCAACATGCATCTGGGTTTTATTTTCGACCATAATTGCAAAGTTTCTCAACAATGTGAATGTATCAGCATGCAGAATAGTATGGACACACAGTTTCCTGCACTCGGTTCTATTCTTGCAAAATAATAATAATGTAATTTCATTTACTCGTACGTAATCTAGCGTTTTACATTTCAGGCACGTCGTCTTTGCTTTGGACTCCGAAACTGCTTTTCCTTTATGCTGTCTTGTCAGTTAGTGCTATCTACCATCATGCTTCTATCATCATGCCTACTCCTCCCCCCTCCCCTGACAGGCCTTCATATCCTGTGGCTGTCGTGCCTGACAGTACCCCTGTTGTGTCTGTCTTTAATTGGCTTTTCGGCTGATGAAGGCCTTATGACAATGATGACAGGAAAAAATGATAAAAACTTCAAGGTGATAATTATTTTAGTCTGTTTATTGACCTTTTAGAAGAGTATAAATGAATATGGTTGACTCTGTTGTAAGCGACGAACCTCAGGACCAGTAATGGTGGATGCTTATGGGAGATGGTCACAAAATGGCGTATATTTGTGCCTTGCATTAGCATACACCTCTTTTAAGCTGACTGTCTTTAGTACCTAAAAAAGGTTCTGCTGTATTATAAAATAAATACACACATTTCTTATTTACTGAGCAATTAAGGATTTTTCATAATTATGGCTAAAACAAAATTTGTGTTGTGGGAACACAGCGGGCAATCCTGAGCCAATCAGAGTGCAGAATTTGCTTTATCTTGTCTGTTTGCAGAGCCAGCCATATAACAAGAGTGTGTTCAGTAGGGCACCTGTCAAGTGTATTACTCCATATGGACATGCAACAGTGCACCGTGCAATGATTGTTTGACTGACGGCTTGATGCTACACTTTGTATGGCCATATCAATAATCAGGACTCTGTACACACCCAGACTACAGCACACCTGTTTAAGTATTTACACTTTGTATGGCCATATCAATAATCATTTAACAGGACTCTGTACACACCCAGACCACAGCACACCTGTTTAAGTATTTAGTGTACTCATTCACCAAGTTTGTTTGGTTTACACTGGTTTGTGTTTATTCCTTTTCAGGACATCACACGGAGAGTGTGCTTCTTGTTCTTTGTGTGTTTCTTTCCTTCTGTTTGTATCTGCTGCCTGGTTCTTTTCCCTCTTAATCTCTATGGAATTTGCCTTTTGCTTTACAAGAAATCTGGTGGCTGCCACTACCCGCTTGGATACAGGTTTGAAATTATATTTATTCTAAACTTGTTCTTCAATGTTGTTTGGCACATTAGTACAATTATTGCCCAGAGTATGACTTTGTGATTGCCTTATAGATTTTACCTGCAACATACACAGTTTGAACCCGTGGCACCTTTAACTCATTGCAGCATTGATTCCAGAGTGTTTTCAGTGCTTTTAGGGAGAAACATAAGCTTGAAATTATGTCTAAAAAGTAAGACTACACTACATTCAGTAGCCGACACTTCAAAGCTCGATCGCTAAGCAAATTGCAAGTTATATAAAACACAAAACTTGTCTGTCGAGTGTGATCGTCCAGGTTAGTGTAGTTGTGGTGGTTGTTGACATTGGCTGACGTTTCGACAACCTGAGCAGAAGTCATCTTCAGAGTCATGTGAATTGTGAATCGTCAGTTGATGTTATATATGTCTGGTTGTTGCTGTCATTGGTCAGTTTAGCCATGATGTTTTTGGCTGTTGAGACTCAAGTCAGTGATTGGTGCGTTTTGATCCGTGTATAGTTTAGTAAGTGTAATTTTTGTAGTTGTATTTTTAGTCAAATTTGTCCGCGAGTTTCAGTCACATATGAAGTAATATGAAAATAAAAAATAACTCTGTCAAAATAATTACGACAAGAAAATTATTTTGTTAAACAATACCTGCATAAAATTCTGGGCATACATATTATTAGAAGTGTACCTCCATGTTGCCTCCCACACCATGTATAATAATGATGATGCAATGGAGTAATTAGCCTGCGTAGCAAGCGTTCCCGTGCGAACAAATTTTTCCGCATTCTGGCCGCGCGAAAATTGGGGCGAAAGCAAAAAATCGGAGAACGTGGGTGGGAGTGGGGTGATGAAGGAACGCTTGCAGGCAAACCCCACGATTTTGAAAAACGCCCACCTATTTGTCACGGTTGATTTCATTCGCCGATTGACAGCTTGTCAACAAATTAGCCAATTACAGATTACCGGATGTAGAATTTTACTTCCTTTAAAAAATAAAATGCTTCGTAAACGGTTGAAAAGATTCATGGAATCAATAAACCTCGCCATTTCAAAACAATGCCGACTTAAATTAGAAGACATATCCGTATATTTGCTTGCTTTGACTTATTGAATCCACCACCGGTTAACACAGTGGGTGAAATAATTCCCGCTAATAAAATATAACACAACAGCTACTCAGCTCAACGCGACTGTACTGTTTAGGGTTATACTATTTCTAGTTCAAAATCGATCTTCGCCTTCCTCGCTATTTTCTGACTTTTCTATGGTACGAGCACTAATCATTCAGCTTCATTTCATCGTATATTTTGCTGTGACCAAAATAAAACTCGAATCGGTCCACAAATCAGACAAATGCAAATTAATAGATCTTCCCACAAAGGACACACCACTTGGAGCTTGCCAGAATTCAACGCCAATTCAATGTCAATCATGGCTACCACGCCGCTCCAATCAGATGCTCCGTTGTTTCGGCCAACAGGTTCTTCAAAATCGTGGGGTTTGCCTGCAAGTGTTCCCTCATCTCCTCACCCCCACCCCCGTCCTCCGATTTTATTGCTCTCGCCCCAATTTTCGCGCGGCCAGAATGCGCAAAAATTCGTTCGTACGGGAATGCTTGCTACGCAGGCTATGGAGTAATTGGTAAATATTCTTCTTTGACCTTAAGAAATAGCACTGAACTCTGGAATGGCCTGGGACAGAGCCACATTCAAGCACTGGCCATGGCTCAAGATATCAACATGTTTTTTCTAGTTCTTCTATTTGGTAAGTTTAGATGTAATCAAAGGGCTTGAAGAGCCATCTTGTGAATACAAAACAGTGTAAGGTTAAAGTGCCCATAACCTAATTTTTTTATTTTCGTATCTAAATCTACCAGTACACGTCACGTAATGAACATCTGCGAAAAAAATTTTTGATTTCAGCACAAGGTGAATTTTTTATGATTTTTTAAAGTCTTCGAAATTTCCGCCATTTTGCATTTTGGTCCATCATTCGCATTAGTCTCCTCTTGGTCCCTCTCGGTTAACAAAGGATCCGGAACACATAACTTCAAACAAAGGAACTTGTGACTTCAAACAAAGGGACTGTGACGTACATTAAGGAACATGTGAGCCCGTTGGCCTTCTTAACAGTGGGACGGGTATACCACAAAAAAAAAGGATTTTGAAGATTTGAAATATTCATAAAAAAAATCACGTTTTGGTGAAATCAAAAAAATTTTTTGCAGACGTTCATTACGTGACATGTAGATTTAGATACGAAAATAAAAAAAATAGGTTATGGGCCCTTTAATTTTAGTCCGGAAGCTTCTATTTTCTCATTTTGATTGCAAATAATGATTTTAAAAAGATTGTAATGTTTTCCTTTTTTTTCTTACAGTATTCATGTCTTCAAGTTACGTGCATCGTCTCCATTTGCTGTGGAGAAAATCACCTTTTGTAAACAAGTCCTGGATCTGCTCAGTAGTTGTTATGTAAGTGTTTGTTCAAGTGCATTTACATCATGCGAGAAACGTCTGGGTACAAGCACATCCTAATGTGCTACAGTAAACACCCGCATATTTTGGAGGTTAGGCTGATCAGGTTCTTATTTATCGGGTGCTTAGTGAAAAATCAGCCTGAAGGTGTTCTTAAATTGTTCTTAAATTTTGTTGTTGGAATTCAGAACTGTAACAATGCAAAAAAATGCTTGAGATTAAATTAGCGTATTTATAATGGAAAAGAAAATGTAGCACAGTACTGTATGTCTCCCTACAAGTAACTAGATCATTTGAAGGGAAAAAAGCTCAAAACAAATGCAAAACAGCATCACAGCTGATGAGCTGTAGTTATTTGGCAGCAGGCCTTCTGTATGATCTGAAATTTTTTTAATGTCTTATCCATTTTATAAGAACATTTTATATTTCCAGGCTGATTTTGTTCTTATAAAAATGGTGCTTTATTTGCAAAATTTCAGCCTGATGTTCTTAATCCATGTGTTCTTATATGCGGGTGTTTACTGTATTGGACCACCATACCACCACATCTCAGTACATACAATGTGAGGAATGAGGCATCTGAACATTATAGACTTGCCATACCCTTAACTCCAGGGACCAGATTCATGACACCCTGTTATTCCAACAATAGGCAATTGTTAAGAAACAATACTTACCAGTATGACACATCTTAACTTGGGAGGGTTTTATGAATTTGGCCCTAGAATCTTGCCTCTTCCTTGGAAGCTCAACCTCTCAGGGCTGGAAATAATTTTGGGACGTCCACCGGTCAAGATGACCGGCCAAATAAATTTTAGCTCGGTCATACGTAATTTCTGGCCGGTCAAATATAACGAATTTAATTTTCCACAAGTACACACACAACCAATGGTTAACTCAGTGGTAAATGTTTGTGGTAGCTTCGTTATAGCCGTTTACGGTAGTTTTACCAGCACTTTACGATAACGTTACGGCAACTTTACATTAACGTTACGATGGCTTTGCGATAACTATATGGTGGTTTACGGCAACTTTACGATATAACGTTACGGAAACTTCTTTACGATAACGGCATGGTAGCTTTGCGATAACTACACGGTAGTTTTACGGGGACTTAACGATAATGTTGCGGTAACCGTTTACGATATCTTTACGGTAGCTTTCGTAACTATTACGGTAGTTTTACAGGAACTTTACGATAACGTTACAGTAACCGTAACCGTTTATGATAACTTTACAGTAGCTTTCATAACTATACAGTAGTTTTACAGGAACTTTACAATAACGTTACGGTACCTTTGCTCGGTACCTTGCAATGGACTAGCATCCCATCCAGGGGGGTGGGGAGAAGTAATACAGAAACCAGGTGTTAAGCTCTGGCAGTTGTGAGCCATTAGGCTTGAGAAGACTACCTAAGGTTAACTCGTTTGCCACAGGGAAAAAATGTTTATTGTTTGGTTTGGGACAAATTTTCCGAGTGTTTTCATGATTATTTATTCAAATGTTTCATCTCTCACAAACAAGTGATGGCAGAAAAGTCCTGCGTGAGTCCCATAGATAATATGATTTTAATAATTTTTATTAATAGAAAACAGTAACCTTATCCATGAACATATTTTAACACGATAAACATTTTTTTTACAGGGAGTGGATCAGATTCCAAAGAAGGGCCAAATTAAAGTTTGGCACCAAATTAGGCATGAATTCTCCATTCTGATGAACAGGACAATGTCACTTGAAATTCACTTTCAATAGACCTTTCCCACATTCCTGTGAACAAAGTCACCAACTCGAGGCTGGGGTGGACAAAATACAGTGATTTGTATGAAATTGTCCACCCAAGCCTTGACCTCATTTCATTGTGTGTGCTCACTGGAGTGAAATGCAGGAAAGGTCTATATGACAATTTCTTATTCGTGTAACTCGGTATAATTTGTCAAATCATAACCAACTGTGTCGACCAACACTATTACCCAAGTCTTGCCGACTGTCAGCCAAAAGTTGGCTGACAGATGGCCCACAGTCAGCCAACGAACAGCCAGCTGTCAGTTGGCTGTGGGCTAGTTGCCAACCAACAGATTTGTGCTGCATAAAAGAACAAACATATAGAGTGAGAAACATGCTTCCTTTTGGGGCCAATTCCAGGAGGAGTACATGCATGGGCAGCCCCAGCAGCGGCAAAGAGCACCCACCAAGGGGGCATTGGCAAGAAAAAGTTGCATGGTTATAATAATGTCAAAAGTGCATTCTAATGATAATTATGGCTAGGCAGTTTGCTTAACACCATGTAACACATGCTTGGTGTAACATTGTACATTATTAAATTTTTTATTAAAGAAATTGGAATATTCCTACTTTAATAATGCAATAGTCAGTCAGGAACCCACCAATCTTTTTTATTAATCATCTCCTTGTTATGTAGGTAATAATTAATTTTATTGTACAAAGTACATGGAAATGAATAAAAAAATCAGTATTTTAAATGAAGAAGTTATTGCTGAACTTTGTTGTATAATGAAACAGTCATTTTTTACAATGCCTTTACTTTTATAGAATTCTTAACCTTTTGAGGATCATGAATAATGATCAGTTCATTTCAGAGACAGAGCTGACTTAACTTGAAATATTTATGTTATGATACGAAATATACATTATAAAAAGCCCAATAGCCTATAAGCTGCTTCATGTTTGGGGCCTCACTGATATGTACAAGTGAGCGTGCGGGAAAAGGGACAGAGAGCCTCTTTAATGGTTCGCTTTGTTTGCCAGTTTGTTTTTGTGGCTTTGCTACTCAAGCATGACACCCCAAACATGAGTAGGCCTGGTCACAGTTTATAAATCCAATTGGTGATTTACTCTATCATCCCATTTAATTCATCCTCAAACACAAATGACTTTCTAGTTGTGTCTAGTAGTAATGTTGTGACATCTGTACAGAATCCACAGGACACTTGAAGAAGGTGAACAAGCTTTGTTGACAGGAATTTTATGTCTTCCTCTTTCTGTATGAATTTGGAAACAAAACATAGTAATGTCAGTCACGGACCGCTACCACTTGCCACTTCTTGTTAAAAAAATTCACCTTCAGCAGTTTCCAAGAAACATTTACAACATAAATAAAGTCTGGGGTGCTTACCATTTTAGCCAAAAAATCCAGAAATTTCGGTTGAAAGTCAAATGGATCAGACAATTTCCAGAAAATCCGTTCGGAAATTGTGGAATATCTCCAGAGATAGTCCTATTTTTCTGTTTCATAATGGAACGTTGGAAATTTCCAATGTTCCATTATGAAACAGAAAAATTACAATTAGAATTTAGAAAAATTCAAATCGCTAAATCGGGCTAATGGTCTGGATACCAGGATGAGGAAATGGAATATTTAAATGATAAGGGCAATCTTGTCGGTTGGTCAGTAAATTTGGAAAATCATTTTCCACAATGATGTAATGGTCACCCCCACCCATAGTGAAAGGCCAACAATGGGGGGGGGGGGGGGATGGAAAAGAATGGGGAGTAAAACAAAGAAAGAGAAAAGTCAAATTTATTTTTTAATAAGCTTTTTCTCGTTCAAAAACTACATAGATCTCAAAATTTTGCATTGTGTGAATGCCTGAAACCAAATTAAGACTACCAGACCGATTATAACTGGTGTAAATACTTGCTCTACTCACCTTCAGGTCTGCACAAATTACAGGTGAATCATAGCTGTCAGCCAGACCTGTCACCTCCTGGATACTCACAGAATTCTTTGCTTCATTTTTAGCTGAAAAACAAAAATCATGTTAGTTTAGGAGCCATAATGACAATTTGTAAACCCTGTTTGCTGTCAGTTGACACATCCCCCCCCCCCTTTCCCCTAAAGGGGAATTAGATGTCCTGTTTCTTATGAAAATATTGTTGAATATTGAGCAAAAAGATTTCTGATTTGGGGGCCATGCAGCTATTGCATAACTCACATTTCAGTACCATGTTCATGTAATTGTTTATATAAATGAAACATTTGAATCAAACAATACCTTGCAATACTACAAAGCAGCAGTGACCCAGGAAGTAGTCAATGTCCACATATTTAATAGAGGACCTGATTGTTTCCAAGCTTATGAAAAAATAAAAGTTATTCATTAAAGCTTGCATATCCCAGACTTAATGGATGTCAGCAAGCAATCTTCAAAGGTGCCAACAACAAATCAAAGGCTCCGACGTACACATGTAGGAGCCAACTCGTGAAAATTAAATAACCTTTAGACCCTCCCCTCTCATACGCATTTTGCTCTTCCGACCCGTCCCCCCCCCAACCACCATTACCTATCGCATTTGGAACAGGCAAAATATATACGAAAGCCTCATGCACTGGTCAGTGGAATTATCAAGACAAGTTTACAGCTGAAGGATGGAGTGAAATTTTGCATATCTGTCCCAGTCTGCTGTAACCCCGGGGGGGGGGGGGGGGGGGTACTCAACATAGTTTTGTACGGGGATGCTCCGCCCCGAGGTTGAAACCCTTACCCTTTCATATACCATTTTTGATAGAAAAGGTACCCCTTTCGTATACCTTTCATTGAAAATCGTACCCCTTTCATATACCTTTCAATAAAAATGGCACACCTTTCATATAGCCTTTAAGTGCGTCTGTTTGATATATTTTGAAAGGCCCTTTTTGTAATACTTAAATGGCAGTTTTCCCTACCTTTTTTACGTCTCAACGGCGTGTTTTCGGTACCCTTTCCTATTCGTCGTGAAATCCCTACCCTTTCATATACTTCAACTCGTGAAATCACGACCCTTTCATATACCTCCAGCCTCAAAAAGGTACCCCTTTCGGGCGGAGCATCCCCGTATAGCCCATTATAGGGAGTACCCCCCCCCCCCCCCCGCGGTTGTAACTCGTTCAATGCTTTGCGTATTCACAAGTTAAAAGACTAGGGTGCCAGAACATGGCCTTCCATAGGGGGTGGGCAGATAAAAAATGGATATGTCCCACAAACGGACTGGTCTGGCAACCAGTTTTGACAATAAATTTGTTAATTGCTTATTGTCCTTTAATTTTCAATGGCATTTTAACTAAACGAATGAACAGCTCCTTATGAATGGCCATACATACTCATTGTCAGTCTTACCTCAAGTTATTGGTCAAGTCAACAAACAGCACAATAAAATCGATTCTTGGTCTTGTGCTTTCAGTATCCTCTGGCAATGGCAGACTTGTGGCTACACGGCTGTTGTTTAAGACAAAATTAATGTATTTTTATTTTTTGACCTCATATTTAAGCTTATTCAACCTGCGGCAGAGCCTTTCTTTATCGTAAAGAGGCTCTGTTAGCAGGGTGAAGCTTACTATTCTTGTTGAAAACAAATATATTTAAGCTTATATTATAAGACTTTGATCAGCTTGAGATTAAAATTACAGTGTAGTAAGAACATTTTCTGCATATATATCTTTCGTTTATAATTACTGACAAAACATCAACAGTATCGACCAAAATATGACTTACATTTGTAGAGAGAAATCGGTATGAACAGCAAGCATTGATCTTGCAACCCTGTGTTTTCCAATTCCATTCACGCCAACAAACTAAAATGGAAAGATTTTTTTTATATTTAGTGAAAGTCACTTGACGGAGAAAACAGCCACGATTCACTCCGTCGTATAAAGACTTTCTAAACTTACCAAAACAGTCGCTTGATTCTTGTCTGGAAGCTTTGTAAACCGAGAAAGAATGTTTACGTTTTTGTGCGGATTTTCCGCCATTTTGAATTCGAGTTTCGCGCGCGATTCGCTGGGAAACTGGGTACAAGTGTTCTATTGCGCCTGCGATACTGAAGAAATAAGTCAGTGGATATCCAAGATGGCGGCGAAGAAGAAGAAACTAAAGAAAGAAAAGAAAGTCCTTGTTTTCGATGAAAATTCTCGAAGGTTTGTAGTTTTCTACTAGTTTTTTACTTCCCTAAATTTTTATTTATTAACAAGCTGTTCCGAGTGGGCAAACACTCAGCTGCAGCGGAAAGGAAGTAACTCAGTTGTACAGTGCATGTGTTTCCATTCCCTGCTATAAACAGTCTACTTTTCCGAAGTTTGAGGCCTCAAAATACCACAAAAATAGAGACTCTGCTAACAGGACAGTGTTAGACTGTACAGTACTACAGTTTATTGTCAGCTTTAAGTCTCCTTAGTAAAATGGAATTTGTAAGAGTATGCTAAGTTTTATATGTTTGTTTAAATCACTTACAGCATAGTATTTCTGTATAGAAAAATAACTTTTGCACTTCAGAGACATTCTAGCTTGCATTCTGCTTTCGATTTTAGGGAATATCTTCTTGGATTTCGTAAGAGGAAAAATGAACGGAGAAAAAAGGCCCAAGATGATTTAACAAAGAAGGAAAAGGAACGAAGAAAGGAGCTAAAACAAGAGGTTTGCTTGTAATATCATATGTCGGCAACAAAGATCAAATGAATAGATACAAACTTTTTCAGTGGTTTGTATCCTGGACTCTCCCCTTATGGCCTCTTGTTGGGTCCTTTGTATAAAGGATAGTGTTTGGGGGTGGAACTATGATGATGATCTGCTGTCCCATGCTGGGAAGGGAAAAGTAAATACTTCGATCTCTCAGTCACTTTATCCTGCAAAGCTAGAGATAAGCAAGGGCCATATGAGATACTTTGCTGCTTTGTCTACTAGTCTGCAACAGACTTGACCTTCAATTCTCTTGTCATCTAGCCTCCTTATGTACCAGTCAATTCCAAGACCGACGGGGTGGGCATTTGACTTCAACAAAAACGTTGGTCAGCGGTCGCAAAGTAAAAGATTTCTTAATCCATTCTTTCCGGTTACATTTAGTATTTCAAAACATATGTTCAGAAGTTGCAATATCGTTCTATTTTTTTCTCAGAAACTAAATCTAGCTAAGAGATATATAGACAACAGCACAAACAAAGATTGGAAGATATTTAAAGTGAACATGAAAGATAATTATGATTTATATGTTGATGGAATTCAAAACTGAAATAGCGGCATGCATCTTTAATACAGCGTACGTGAGCTCACCTCGAAAACAATCCGAACAGCACCAGTTTATAGATTTGTCTTGGCAAGTCTACAAAATAATGTTAAAGAAAACTATCCAGATCGGCTAAAAATTGTTTTTGACTTCGCAAATAGCGTTTAAGAACAACTTCAGACTTTACATACAGGCTTCGTTGGCACAGAAGTTGCCAACTTCGTTTCAAAGTTCGCAATTTGGTTGGCAAACTGACAAATGCAATTGACAAACTTCGCAAAGTAGTATCAAATTTCCCAACGAACTTGGCAACTGGCGTGGCCAAATCCACTGTAACTAGTTACTTTAATCCCTCCTTGCCCGGACGGTGGGGCATTTGACGCTCTGTGAAGCCCTGCATGGTGGGGCATTTGACCGTATAAACTGCCCACATGGTGGGGCATTTGACAATTTTTTTTCAAAAAAGTCAAATGCCCGGGGGTTTGCCCGGGGGGGGGGGGGGATGGGCGGTCTTGGAATTGACTGGTACATTAATGCAGACGTCCTTTGGGCTTGTCACACAATCCTCCCATTGCGTGTTGAACCCAAAGGATGTCTGCATAGGAGGCTACTTGTCATCATGATCTTGTATTAAATCAATAGCTACACTAGTGCCACCATTTCATTAAATTTGCAGTAGTTATTCTGTTTCTTCTTATTGATAGAATAAGCGCAGTATGGCAGAACAAATGGAGAAACGGAGGAAAGCATTAGGTAACAACGAACACTACAGCTTCTTAACATCATACTACCACTTTTCCTTCCCAAGGGTCAGGCATTTGCTAAAACAGGTCAGCCCGGGAGTGGGGCATTGTCAAAACAACGTTATCTTTTGGATTTTAAAATTTGTACATGCTTTCCTTTGTTTGGGTCCCGCTTTTTTCAAGTGAACCAGAGCAACAGACTGAACACAATCATATTACATTTTATTTTTAAAATAATTTTCACACAATTTTCAAAGCAGGCCAGCTAGTGCCTTACCTTTCAATTGCCACGGAAGTTAATATCACGGTAAATTTTCAATTTTTGTTAACGTTTTATTTGCTATCATTCGTGGCTGTGGTGTCTTTCTATCAGGATATGTATGTTGCAACAGAAGAATCTGGTTATTTAAAAATTTTATTTTTTATTTATTTTGCCATTTACCACATTACAAAAAAAAAATATATATATATATGTATATATAATAACAATAATAATAATAATACAACACACTAGAAATTAATAATAACTTAAAAGACGATAGACTACAAAATGTTTAATGTGGTAGTGACAAGAAAGCCTATATAGAAGCCGGGGGCTTATGCACTATAGGCTTCCTGACAATATAGAATAATCATATGAATTATGAGGACAGCATGAAATGGCAATTTACTTGAAAGATCAATGGCAACTTACTTGAAAGAGCATTGCAATCAACGGCGACCTTAAATGGATTGAACTTAAGCATAATTTTAATCAAAATTAACAACTTTAACAACATTAACAACACAAATCGACACAAAATTATTAGAGTCAAAAGAATGAGGGAATGGGACGGTATAAGTAATACTGAGGTAAAACGAAAGAATTCCTAGCATGAATAAAGATCCATTTATTTGTGAACATTTATTGCTTCCATCAATAATCATTAAAATAAATTTCTGATCTTGTCCCATGGGTCGGGCATTTGCGCTCTTCCAGATGCCCCACCATGGGGATTTGTACATATAACATGACCCCACTGTGGGGCATTTGCAATGTTATTTAAAAAATAAAAGACAAATGCCCGGGGGGGGGGGGGGGGGGGGATGATGAGTGGGCTTGGAATTGACGGAGCCATAATATGGCATCCAATTGTTTTCTCAATATTTAATTACCTACTTTACTCAAGGCTGGAACAAATAACTAGTAAATAATGCACAGAACTTAATTATTTAAGTTCATTTTAAAATGCATTTCAATTCTAGAGGCTCTGGAATCGGATGAATCAAATGATGAACAAGATGTTCCTTCAGTTGATACAACTTATGACCATCCAGAACATGTTGTCACGGTAACCACCATCAGTGATGTCAACTTAGACAGTGGAAAATTTGCATGCATTGGTCCAAATAGGGTGAGTAGTTCAGATCATATTTTAGAACTTACTGTTTGTGACTGTCTTACTCTGTTTTTACAACATACAGCTGTACAGTCAAGTCAACTCTCAATACAAAGGTCTGCACACATGCGCCGACTGATTGTCGTGACCAGTCGCCTCCGAGTGAACTACTCATTTTCAGCAAAAAATCTAGTCATGCCGACCAAAATTTGGTCTTAGCGACTGGTAGCAGAAATTCAAACTGGTTTAAATTAAAGTGACTGGTTGCGGCAACTAGTCACAGCAATCTCCTCATGTGTACTGTCCATGCAACTAGCCACTGCAACCAAGTAAAATAATTTGCCAAACAAAAGCCAAATCAAACTGTTTTTGCAACAAGTCACATCATGTGTACTGCTCATGAGACTATTTGCTGCGACCAAATAAAAGAAAAAATATCAGTCCCTGCAACCACTCTTTGTGTAAACTACAGGCGACTTGGTCCTGTGACTAGCCCCTTCATTTGATGTCAGTACTAACTGGGTGTCCACAATAAAGCGGGAGTTAACTGTACTAATGCCCTTTCCAACATGTTATTCTTTTTGTAGGGCTTGATGGATACAGCATCATCAACATCAACTACATCGCTCTCTGAGAAACGGAATAATGGCACAGTTAAAGAAACTGAAAAGTACCGTAAGCCCTTGCACAAGTGTAAATTACATGTATTCATGGAGTTTTTCATTTTATTGCAAATGAAAGGATGTTGTCAAGGCAACTGGATAGTCATTAACTTACCCCTTTGTTGTACTCTGCACTTTCAGATCTACTTCCAAAAGACAAAAATTCCACAAGAAATTTAAAAAGAAGAGAATCAACAAGAAAAGTGAACATGAGAAAGATGGACGATCCGGGAAAAATAAAAAGAGAAAACAAGTTCACTCCCATGGTAAATCCAAGCACTTTAAAAAGACTTAACATGTCCAACAGTGATCAACATCCAATTTCTTCCTACAATGGTGATTAGTTGATGTCATATCAAGCAGCGAAGTGTCAAGGATGTTAAAGGAAATCAATACTTCCGCCAAATTATCCTCATCGTTGTCATCATCAGGCAGAAGGAACATGAAGTATTTATCAATGCTAAAATTCCTTAACTAACTCACTGACAGTAATTGAAGGGCACTGGGTGCATAACCGCCTGTTGTCAAATTGTGTCATTTTTATCTTGTGAATATGCGAAGCGCTGAACGAGGTATAGTATACGGGGACAGATGTGCAAAGTTTGACTTGTTCCATCTGTAAACTTTTTTTAATTCCCCAGTGTATTACATGTTAAAAGATGATTGCTGTAATTGAGTAAGTAAACTTTTTTAATTGCCCAGCGTAATTATGTCATTCAGTTGTCTAGACAGTCTCGTTTCACACTGCATAGTTATGTCATGCTAAGGTGTTTTGGTCATTTTAAATCTATTTATTAATAATTTACTCTTCAATTCTTTGACTTTAAACTCAGCATAAACAATTAAAACCTATCTGTGAACTTCACCTTACGTTGTTTTGTATTCATGGGATGGCTCTTAGAGCCTTTGATTCACTCTCAAATAAATTGTGCTTTTTGAGCCAAAAAAGCCTTATGTTGCTAAAATAAAGGCTGGTTAACATTAGTTGAAGTAAAAGAGATTCATTCAGGTCAAAACATCTAACATTCTTGAAAAAAGTCATATAGCATGCTTGTAGCCAAAATGGCTGTATTAATTTTTGTCTTTTTATTGTGAACATGTCATTACTTAAGTAAGAGAAAGTTTTCTTGGCTCAAAAAGCACAATTTGAGAGTGAAAAATGTCAAGATTTGACATAAGGTGGTTATGCACCCAGCCATTCAATTATTGTCATTCTGAGCGTGTTGAAAGATGGTTGAAAAATATTACCATATGAGGAGACGCAACCTTGGACATCCTTGGGGCCAGGTCTACTTTTCATCACAACATTTACAATGTATTCCACAATGGAACAACTGAAAGTGACTTTACCAGCTCAAGCAAGTCTTTGATAGTGTTTATCAGCAACTCACCCTGTCCTGCTCAGGAATTGAGGTGTTAGGAAATCCCAAAACGAGAACAAGGGTGGTGTCTTCAATAATTTTATGCTTCTTTATTATTCAACTGACATCATTTTACCTTATAAGGAAAAGAGAATATGCAAAATATCCTAGCGTATTACACCTTAGTGTCCTGGTTCAAAGCCACTTCAAGAACTTAAAGTGCCACTATGATCAAAAAAATATCCATTTTCTGTTCTCTTCGTATTTTGAAAATATAAGTACTCATTACTTACCTTGCGAAGTTTCAAGTCAAAACTCGTACGGGAAGTGCCATTATTTTAACTTTACATTTCAAATTTGGCTTGCCGCCGTTGCTCAATTAAAAAATGACCGGGACCAAACCCTGAGAGTTGGCCTAAAGATTTTGTGACGTCAATGACTCAACACATGCCTTTTGGCTTTGTTGTCTGTGACCCGGAGGGAACCACGTTGAGTCATTGACGTCACAAATCAAGTCACGTGTACCAGATCACAAACCAGTAGAACGTGGGCTCGGATTTATGAATGGAGCAATGGCGGACGGATTTTACGTGATTTTCGGCTGTGCGAGAATATATCAATCTAATTTAAAGCAGTTCGCATTTGTCTAAACCTGTTAGATACATTTGCGTTAAAAAAGCGGAAAAGAAATTCAAAAAGTTTCGTCGTAGTGGCACTTTAAGTTGAATAATAAATCCCTTATTCAATGGTTTTAAGGATAATACTTGCAGAATATCAGCGTGTATTATCTGTTAAACCATGGAATAAGGTGTATTTGTTTACTTTTTAACATTTTGAAAAGACCATGAAATTAAATGTGGGATTCCATACCCTAAAGTATTATAATTATTATTTTAAATATTTCTTACTGGTCCATTTTGTACGACATCTTGAATTGGGTATTGATATACATTCTGTAAGAGCAACAAAATTAGGAGAAAAGGGGAATTTATATAAATGACATGGCACCAACATGTTTAAAAAGGAAACTGTAACATGATTAATTTTATTTAAAGCTTTCATAGCTATCTAGGATCAAATTAATTTGTTAGGACATACACTCTCTCCAACAGAACTTTTAACATTTCAATAGATCTGTCCAATAACTTTACAGCAAATAGTGTAAATTTAGGCTAGTTAACTACATGTACATACCAAATCTGTTATAAAATTTATAATAATCAATATATTCAAGCTCACTTTGGGAAAATTTCTTATTATTAAAAACTGCGATAAACAATGTAACAGGATGTAACTTCCTTACAACTAATATCAAATATTTACTTTTAATATAAAAACAAATCTAGCTGTGTCATTAAAAATTAATTAACAAAATCGTAACCTTTGATCAAAACTAGAAAAACAGCAAAAAAAAAATAAAGTAGACAAATTTGGACAATTTAATTTTGCTCTTTACATTGTACCTTTTCACCTGTTTTAAATTTTTTTCCTTGCCAGTAAAAATTGAAGGTGAAGAAAGCAGAGTAAAAAAGTGGCCAAATGCCAATGGAATGCTTAGTGTTTCTGCCTCATTTCTATTCCAAATGTTTCCTTTTGTCATAACAAAACATAACTGCTCATAGAACAGTTTTCATTTGAGTGTGGTTAAACCAAAACCAAAGTAATTACTCTGGTCAATCTGGAACAGAGTAAGCGATCCAACAAACCAATCAGAACTCAAAGCAAACATAATGCAGCCAACATCAAGCGTGGGAAAACGCGTGCAAGCTAACTGGTTTTGGTTTTACTTCTTATTGGTTGAGAAAGTGGTGTGAGAATTTTCTTCCAATCACAAAGTGTAGGAATGCAAAACCAAAGCAATAATATTTCAAAATTTCTTTTGACACTCCACTGAATGTCACTCTTACTAACCAAAAACAGCACTGCCCATAATAACATTAAATCATTCCCTTCGTAGTGCACATGACTTCTTGTGTTGCTTCCAGTCCTTTTTCTGGCATTCTCTTGAGCAGTAATAAGCCTGGCGACATTGTCCACAGACCATCATTTTCTTCTCTCTTCCTTTGCAATTCTCACATGTTGCTGATTTGGGCAGGATTGCTTTAGAGCTGTGTTGCTGCTGCTGCATTTCATTCGGAAGGTCCGCAATCTGCCCCAATGGTGATAAAAAATTGCAAAGGCTGGAGGGCTGCATGAGAGACAGGGGTCTACGACCCAACCCTGGACCGTCTGGGGCTTCTTGTGGTTCTTCTCCTCGCAGCTTGCAGACATAATAAGCAAAGAGCTTCTTTTTGTTAGGAAATTCCCGCATGCTTTCCAAGTACTTTTTTGATGGCCTGTAGTTGAGATCTGTGAGGAAATCTAGCACACCTGTCCAAGTGGCATCTGAAGGGTGTGGACCGTCACCACCAAGGCACCGCTGGCACAGATCACCCAGGCCTGTCACACATTCGTAGCACGAGCTTTGAAACACAGCCTGTAGAATGCTGGCTAGGACTCTCTGATCTTTCTTGCGGTGATCAGGAAGGCAATCAAATGCAGCCTTCAAGGATCTGAGTGCACCTTGTTCGGCTGCCATTTGTAGAGGAGAGTAGTGAAAACCACATTTATCTGTTGGATCAGCACCTGAAAAGGCAACATACCAAACATCCAAGCAAATTTAAATGCCCTTTATGTCTTTAGATTTCTTCCTTGGCACGCATGCTCATGCATGATGTGGTATGACAATGTAACAGGAATTGTAGTGCGCAGTAAGGATTGCATGTAAACAATTTGCAAAACTGTCCTTACATGTACATCAACTTTCTGGAGAAGAAATTTTAAAATTAGACCCTGCCATTGTATCGTTTCAAGCACAATAAACTAACAAGCCTTTGATAGCCTTTTAAGCCTTTAACTCCCAAGAGTGCCAAACATCAAACTTCAATAAAAATCCCATTTTGTACTATTGAGAAAAATAAATTATACCATGCAAAAGTACTGCCAAAGAGGTTTCATTTGAATGGTCACACCATAGGATTTCGTCCACAGATGCAAAAGTTAGAACTACACTACATGTCTTCATCCACTCTGGAAGTGAAAGGTTTAACAGTCTTTTTAAGAACTGCTTTAGCCAAGATGATCAGACTAGACAATCTGAGTTTTTTTTAATTAAGTTCAGAAGTTTGTACTGCTGTTTAAAATAAATAAATAAATGTAAATGTTGCTATTCTGTATAGTACATACCTGCATTGCAAAGAATCTTGATGATCTTGGGACTAAAGCTGTAATAGCATGCCATATGCAGAGGCTGTGGAATACCACGCCCTTTTGAGCTTATCTTCACCTTGGCACCTGCATCAATTAACATCTGTAAGTACTGCGACATTTCACCACACACAGTGCAATGCACTAAAGTCTTCCCACTCTGGTTCACCTTTGCATCAAAGAACACCCCTTTATTGACCAGTTCTTCAAACTTGCTGGCTGTGCATTGTAAACCAATTGCTTTACAGCATTCCTTATCTTGACCTAAAATCAATGAGCACATGAATGTACGAGCATTACATGCTGCCCATTCCAGGGCACCAGGTGTGTTGCGCCAGAGTTCTGCATTGGATAGACAGTAAGTGCCTGCATTAGACAGTGACTTCCAGTTCCCCATGTGAAAAGGTATGGGACAGTTAGGCAGCTTGCGTTCACCAGTCAGGAAACTCAGAGTCTCTGGTGAGGCTTGAAAAGCCCTCAAAACTGTGCCTTCAAAGTTGTGAAATAGATTCTGAGAGTCGGGATCATTGTCATCTGGCACCCTATCATAGTAGTCCTCAGCATAGCCTCTGTGTTGCTTGTAACGGTAGTCAAGCAATGCTTTAGTCCAAAACCATGCACCAGATGAGGAAGACAGACGGAAAGCTTCTAAGTTGGATTTTTTCATAGCAAACTTCCAGGCTCCCTTATCATCGCCCAGCTTCATGTAAACTTCCAAGACATGGTACCTCCAGTTGGCAAACGATGACCAGCTGGAAATCAATGCAACAATCAAAAGTTAAGTTCAAGTTCATTTTATTCACACTTATTTCATTACAGTAAAATATTCCAAACTTAAGAGAAAAATAAATGAGAGAAAATTACATAACAAAACATCAATATTAAAAAAATTTAATATCTATCAATGGAAGAAGTATTTTAGGTGTCTGTGTCCACTTAATAGGTGTGTCCATTTAACACAGTATTTCTTACAAAAACACGGGAACAAAATGTTGGGACTTTGGCTGCTTTATAATAAAGGCTGTCCGATTCATGG
Source organism: Cladopsammia gracilis (assembly GCA_022457155.1). NCBI lineage: Eukaryota > Metazoa > Cnidaria > Anthozoa > Scleractinia > Dendrophylliidae > Cladopsammia > Cladopsammia gracilis. Next base: position 71,803 of record JAJGOT010000110.1, read on the forward strand.
GGTGTCCACTTAATACCGGTTTGTCTGTATTTTTTAAACAAAAAAGCTCACTAATGTTATTGACTAAGTGTACCTGTAGAAATCTGGATCCAGCTTCTCAAGTTCAAGGTACTTCTTGAGGGACTCTTCATACCTTCCCATCTTACGCAAGGTATTCGCTTGGCCGTGCACAGCTCGAAAATAACTTCGCAGATGATTAAGTGACCAGCATCTTTGCTCTGACAACTCTTGCTCAAATTCATCACTTACATTTGGAGCTACTTCCACAGCCTTGTTGTAGAATCCTGATTTCAAGAAAAATAACTTTAATGTGTGCTCATAGTTTAAAGAAAGAAACAATTTTGATTGTAAACATTTTGCATGAGATATGTCCTGCATAGTGAAACATCTTGAATATGGACACAAAAGCGAGCTGGATGGTTATCATTCCATATACATGTACAATGTAACAATAAAAGTTTATTTGAATTTTGTTCTCTCTGGGACTAAGTAAATGAATGATTACAAAACATGTCTGCAAGCCAAATTTGTTTCTGGTTATAGACACTGAATGAGCCTATGATACATGGTTGATCAACATATATTGCAACAGCTGTTCAACAAATGTATCATGCCATGTTGAATGTTAAAATGGGCCATTTAACATGCTGAAAATTGTTGAACGTTGTTGAACAAAAATAGAGACAGGCTCTACATTGTATTCTGTTCAACAAGTTGCAACTTGTTGAATGGCCTCAGTCAATCCTTTTAAAATGTTGAATGTGTCTTCTACTCATTCAACAAGTTGTGTATCGTTTGCCTTAAGCCAACAACACTATAAGCAAATTTATATGCTCATCCCAGCAAAATTGATCGCAAGCGAATATTGCCGATATTTGACATGTCAGATATTGGGTCCCTGTAAACAGGCACACCCGCTGATTTTTGCCAATCGCCACACGACAAGCGCATAAAATTTGCTAGTGTGTCACTGGATTAACCCACCATTCCAACTTGATAGTATGGTGACCAATCACACCACACGTGCCTAGTGGATATCACACATAGTTGCAACCCACAGTATTTGTGGAAATGCAAAAACTTTGTCCAGGAAGGTTTAAATATATACCTGTGAAAAGAACTCTTTCAAGAACAATGCTATTCCATTGAGTTGTTTAAAACTGTAGAGAGAAGTACTCCATTGAAATTTTACACTTAGCAAGGTTTGTAGCTTCTGGTTGCAATATTGCTATCAGCTTATTTAAGATTACGAATTGATTCGATCAAGAGAGAAGCAGTTTGACGCGTTTATGGCAGGAAAGCAAGTTCAACGTAGTTGTTGTTTACCCCATGTTATCCGGTATCATATTACAAACGCGCTTTCAGATCGAAAACCAGTTGCAATAAAAAAACCTCTCGCAAGTCCTTAGTTTTAACAATGCTTATTCAGGTATCTCATGCACAAATTTTCGTTCAGCTTCATTGAAATTGACATAATAAACATTTCTAAATCATTTGACAGTTTCGTGCATAACACTTACCAAGCGCTTCTTCGTACGTATTAGCTTCGAACTGTGCCATAACATTGTATGCCTCGGGACAATGCGACGAGATTTTGAGCGCTTTGCTCGCCTCAGCAACGGGATCTTCCAGGACGTAAGCCATCCGAGCTTTTTTCTCCGCTTTGTAAATTGCTACACTTGAGTAAAAACGTTCGTCCACACCAAGTTCAGATGCGACGCCATGACCCTGCGTTTCTAGCCTTGCGAAATGTGATCCAAACTCGGGATCGTCTTCGAGGTTACCGTCGCCAAACCTTTCAAATTTGAGCGGATACATAGGGTTAAAAATTGTCATCATTGTGCCAAATTTCTCGCTCAACATTTCCATTAAACCCTCCATGATTGATTGTCAAACACAAGCACGTTGTTTTGAAGGATATGGTGAAATTTGGCGGGAAATTGGCCTCGTTTTGGGAACGAGTCCGTACACTTCGAAAACTCCCGAAAACAGCTCGCGACTCTCCCGAAGATTTTTCGGACCCGAGACAGACTCGTACCCAGTATGGCGCGCCGTTTCTTTCAAATTGTTTGGGATTAAGGTCGCGGGGGGATACCTGGCCATGAATAAATTCATAAGGCAAAATTGTAGCAGGGGTGTCACTTTGAAAAACGTTATATCGTAAACATTTGAAAGCCGATTTCGCTAAAATTTAACAGAGATATTGGCGAATAATGGAAGTGCATAAGAATTGTTTTTTATTAAAGGGATCGCGCTTTGCGGAAATGCTGTAAGCCACTAAAGTTATCTTTTCTTAAAACGTGGTTTTGTGTCCAAGTTTGCTCCTCGAGAAGAACACAAAGCAAGTTGATTTCCCCACTCACTGATCCGTCAAAACGTCCATTGTGTCATATCTGATTCCGATTTTTTGATTTCAACTTTAATTAAAAGTTATTAGCTTTTAAAGAGTAAAATTGTCCATGTTAGAATATGAAGTCTCATATCTTCCCTTTGAAAGCCTAATTAAAAAATTTGTGTCAGATATGACAATCTACAATACACCTAGTTTACCTCCTTGCAGTGTCAACTCATGAAATTCTCTATCCGCGCTGAATTCTTGGACACAAAATTGCTTGTTTTTATGCTTCCGAAGGCTTCCCGAGCAAACACGAATGCAAAAATATATAATTTATGGTAATTTTGCTAATTTTAATCCACGGGCTTTTGTGAACACTTCATGCGGAAAGAACAATGCGTTAAAAAATAGTCTATTTTACCAAACAGCGCTTTGCACGTGCAATTGTTGATTCAGAAACATCACAGAGCCTGTTCGTGAATATTTCGCGCATTTTCGGTATCATCCGTCGCACTTCGTGCATACTCTTTTCATAAATGCATATTGATGAGCGCAACCTGTCCCCCGCGACCTTAAGCTGGTTTTAATGTCTTGGGGGAGGGGGACTCCGATAGACGGAAGTGCTCGTCGTACCTTTTAGAGGTCAAAATTCGTAGATTGGTACCGCTCTGTGTGCTGAAATCGAAAATGACCACAGAACCTTAAAAAATGCGACAGGATATGTCTTGATGTTGTTTGAAAGGTCTGGAGCGAGTGTGAATACGGAGAGTGGGACTGGGGAGAGGCACTAAAAATTACGTGGTTTTTCTCGTTTCGCAGTCTGAAGCTCAACATCAGTCAGAAGTCGGAAATCAGAAGTTGGAAGTCGGAAGTCGGTAACTAATGCCCTGTTGGAAGTTACTTGTAATTGCGTAATCTCTCTCAACTTGCACGTCTTTTCTTAAGGTAGGTGTGTATGCTGGTATAACGCACTTCGAAGGGCACACCGCATTAATAAGAATGATAAGTTGCATAGGAACCTGTGTTACCAGAGCGAAAGTTTGTTAAACACCCTCTTTCATCTCAAATTTAATAATAGCGATGAAGGAGGGGGACATTGGGGTTTGCGGTGTCGCTTGGTTTTTATCGCGGTATTTCGGTGAATAAAATCCCACATTGCGGTATTGCGATGATCTCAAATCCTGCGGTGTCCGTTGTTTGTGTCCGTTGTGTGGTGAAACGAAATTAATTGCGGTGTTGCGGTTTATAGTATACTGAAACAAATATTACTGTCCAGTTGATATTAGATGCTTCAGCAGCCAATCGCAAGCCGTTTTCATTTATAGGTAGCTTGACTTCTGCGGTGTCGGTGTTTCGTCAACTTTTTGTGCGATGGTGCGGTGTTTTTCGATTTTTTTTTTGCCGTGTTGCGGTAGAGCCCCAATGTGCCCCTCATGAAGGACTGTTTACCAGACCTTCCAATATCTAAAACCCTGAAATCTTGAGGTCTCCAAAATTTACACCCAAAAAATCTTGAGATTTGGGTCCCAAATAGTGAGATTTACAAAAATGTTTTCAAAATAAAGGAATCTCAACGCTAACAATACCTAGCAGTGTTCAAACTGCCATATTTAGTACTCTTATAGAGCAGTTTTCAATTGAGTGTGGTAAAACCAAAACCAAAGTAATTACTCTGACCAATCACAGCAGTCGTAAACAATCCAATGAACCAATCAGAGCTCGAAGCAATTACATGTCGGCAGCGCCAAGTGCGGGAAAACGTGCGAGCAAGTCACGATTGGTTTTGGTTTTACTTCCGATTGGTCGAGAAAGTGGCGCGAATTGTTTTAGCCAATCACAATGCGTAGCAATGAAAAACCAAAGCAATTGTGTAATTACTTTTCACACTCAATTGAAAACTGCTCTAGCATTAAATAACTCAAGGAAATTAGACAATCAAGTGGCTTAATTATGTGGCGCTCATTTGTGTTCATCATCGTATACCTTCTTGGGAAAGCTATTCTAAAGGCTTCCAGTACTAAGTGCATTTTGCGACTAGCGGGAGTCGTGTCTGGCCTTTCGCCTTTATAATACTGTATCTGATTGCAGTTGAAGGTTAAATCGTGAGACCGTGAGATGATTCCTGAAATCGTGACAGTTGAAAGGTCTGTGTTTACTCACCGAAGCATAACAACGCACTATGGCGAACTTTAAACGGATAAAGCTCGACTTGTGTAATCCGCGAGTCTGAAGCTTTACAGCTAAAATTTAAAATAGGAAGTCGGAAGTCGGAAATCAGAAGTTGGAAGTCGGAAGTCGGAAAGCAGAAGTCCCTCCTCGGCTTTCTACATTATCATATCAAACCTGGTTACGGGCAAGCGTTCCATTGGAGTGACTTTGCACAAATGGCCTCCGTTCCTTCACCTCAAGACTTTGATATATTACCGGTTTATGGATTTATTCCGGAGAAAGAACCTTTGGTGAGTGTTTTTCCGATATCAAAATAAAGTAGAACTGATGTTTTAGCAATAGTATAAATTGGACTGAGTGGAATACAATTCAGGGAGTGATCCTGGGGCGAGTAAATTTTAGGAGTATTAAAATCGGCCGAGCGCCTAGCGCGAGAAAGATTTGCAATTACGAACTCGATTATTTCCTGAATTGTACAATACGATCGAAATCCAATTAAAAGAACATCGAGATTAAAATATCTATGTGGACTAATAATAAGTTTATTTCATCCATCTTTGGAATAAAAAAAAAATACAATGGATTTACAAAAAAAGATTTTATAATAAAGATTACAAATAATTATTTACAATAGTGAATTATTCTACTGAAAACATGAGGGATGTTTTCTGTCAGTTTGAAACCACCAGCGAAACAACAAAAAAGAACCCATTTATGGTGGCTGAACACAGTTTCACTGTACCTATGCGTCATTCGTTGTCATTTTAAAACTACCAACGTCTGGGCGCCCAAAATTGGTGAGGCATACGATTAAGCAACAAGCTACATATTTTGATATTTTTGTTGTGCTTTTAAGGTGTTGCCATGGCAACACGGTGGATTGTAAATCAGCCTGCAATATTTGGTTTCTGTCGTTAATTTGTGATCGTCCGGGTGAGTGTAGTTCTGAAAAAGAACTGTTGTTGTTGACAATGACTGACGTTTCGACAACCTGAGCGGAAGTCATCGTCAGAGTCATGATACTTATTAACCCTATTCAGACTGGGGGGGGGGGCTTTTCGAACCCCCCCTCCAGTAAAATTGTAATAACTCTTACACCGAAATAGCTATGAGGCTGAAATTTTCTGACTTTTCCTAGAATTTATCTAGAGACATTTTGGTATCCATAACATGTCAGTGTGATTAACCATGTTGCCATGGCAACCGGTTTTTGACACATAGGTTTTCAAAATATTAAAAAATGGTGAATTTTTTATTTTAAGATCTTGTTTTTTGACTTATAGTGCATTTTCTTATTAGAATAGTTTTTTCTTGGGACTAGTTCTTGAAAAACACCAAAAATTTTTAACATCAAATATTTGGGGGGGAGGGGTAGGTAAATTTTTGCTCACTTTTACTTATAGAGAAAAATTTTGTACTATTCATTAAATAACGCTTCTAAGTTCATTGTTTGGATAATAGACATTAGTTTGATACGTGTTTTATACATTCTGATCCTTTTCTCTTTTAGATATTTTTTAAATTTTAATTTAAACGAAAAAAAAGGAAATCCAAGATGGCGGATCCAAGATGGCGGATCCAAGATGGCGGACAATAATTTCAAAATTATAGTTTTATCGCCTTTTTTTGCCTTTTCTCGCTTTACAAGTGTGTCCTTGTTTGTATTTATTATGTTTTAATATTAAAGAGATGATTTTACAGTTATATTTGATATTTTAAGTATCTGGATGGAAAAATATCAAAGAAACGTCGGAAAAACAAAAATTACGTCACTGTGACGTCATAATTGGGTGTGGCAGGTCAAAACTGGGTGTGAGGTTTCCTTGTATGGAGATGAACATTGTGTGAAAATTTCATGGTCCTAGCCTTACTGGTTCCAGAGATATGAAGGGGGGGTCCGAGGAGCCCCCCCCCCCCCCCCCCCCAGTCACAGATTGCCTAAAAAAGCCCAGTCTGAATAGGGTTAAGATATTGGGGGGGGGGGATTTTGCGTAAGACATAGAGTGGGAGTATAAATGTAGGGATGGTAGACGTCGCTGAAGGAGAGGAGGGTAGGGAAAACCAATTACATTCGCGTCACCCTAAGAGCCCGCGTTGAAATGAGAGGACGAAACATTTAAATAGCAAAAATTAACCCCGAGGGAGCAGCCTGAGAGGGGGCAGAATGCGCCGAGGGAATTAAGCCAAATAAACAGGAATGCTTAAAGTGTTTTCGTGCCTTATGAATGAATGAGAATAGTCAGTTGATGTTATATACGTCTGGTTATAGCTGTCATTGGTCAGTTTAGCCATGATGTTATTGGCTGTTGAGACTCAGGCCCCGTCCACACGTATACGTTTACGTTCGTAAACGCATATTTTTTAATCTTAAACGCTCCCGCGTCCACACGAAGCCAGCCATCGTTTACGATTCGTTTTCACCTGTCCACACGTAAACGCTAAAACGATACGTAAACGCTTAAAATCTGCATTGAGCATGCGCTAGATAATTTGAGCATGCGCCATAAACAGCTGTGACATCAGCGTTTACGAAAATATCCGTTTACGCTGTCCACACGTAAACGGGTAAACGGCGTTTTCGAAAATATCCGTTTAGGGTGACCGTTTTCATCGTTTACGTGTGGACGGGAGGCCTAAACGCATAAAAATAGATGCGTTTACGAGTGAAACGTATACGTGTGGACGGGGCCTCGAGTCAGTGATAGGTGCGTTTCGATCCATGTATTGTTAGTGTAATTTCGGTAGTCGTATTGTTAGTCAAATTTGTCAGTTAGATCAGTCTATTGTTCGTCTGTTTTGTTGACAAGTCGTTTGTAAGCCGCAAGTAGCTGTTGGCATCTGTTCAGTGGTGTCTGTTCTAAGTTAGTGTACCAACTTTCTAGAGTGAGTCGTTTGTAGTAGTCCTCCTGTAGGTAACGCATTCGTCAGAGTCCCAGTCAATTCTGTGATTCGTGTGTAAATGGTGTTCAGCAATGTGATTGTTGATATCACCATTTTTTGTCGCTCGTTTGTGTTCAGTCAGTCGTATGTTCAGATTCCTGCCAGTCTCACCGATGTAAGAGGCCTGGCAGTCGCAGCATTTGATCTTGTATACTGCTCCTTGTTTGTCGTTAGGTTCGTCCTTGTCTTTAACGTTTGTCCATCATTTGTCTCCAGTAAACTCGTAAAAATATTCGCATGTTCACACTGGTCTCATGTAATTTTAACAGAGGGATCTTCCGTAATTTGTGGTTTAATATGTTTGCGTTTCGTGAAATTCTAACGAGTGGTTCCGTAGAAATCAGCATATTTCCGAGGAAAGTCGATAAAATATCCAGTCACAATTTTTTGGTCAACTGCGCATGCGTTGCATTTTACTGGGTTCTCGATCCAAAGACAAAAACGACCAAAAAGGCAGTGTATTTCGTCAATGGTTCTATAAATTACTACTGATTCAACAAACATTTTTACGAACTACAAATTGTTTGATTTTAAGACGAAAAACAACACTTTCGCGATCCACGCTGATCGAGCAAAATAAATATTATTAATGATCGCTAAATAGGCGCCACGTTTGTTTTTCTCAAAACTCTGGCACGTGCTTACTCACGTAAGCAGCTGAAATTGAAGAGCGCGTGCAAACTGTGTTCAGCTTAAGGCCGCCGCACACTAGCCGATTTTTTGTCTTTAGAACGCCGACAAGTTAAGATTTTTTGTCGGCCGACAAAAAAATATCTGGCAGTGCTAGATCTTAAAACGTCTTGTCGGGCATTGTCGGCTAGTGTGCGGTGAACCGAGACAAAAAATCGGCGTTCCAAAGACAAAAAATCGGCTAGTGTGCGGCGGCCTTTAGCCCGCGCGGAGCCCCATACTTTTTAATACGATACGATACGATACGATACGTACGATACGTACGATACATACTCATGGAACCTAACACCTATGCCCGTCATTTTTCATGGTCATGGCTAGCGGAATGTTTCGCGGGCGCGTGCGTGTGCGATTACATATGAAAAGCAGGAAGGTTTTCAACTCCAGCCTCACTTCCACTCAAAAGCCAGGGTGCTAAGCACACAACTGTAAAATGGTCTAGTGCCAAAGCAACCTTTATTGAATTAGGTATACAGCTATTTCAATTAACGTTGTCGGATGAAAAAGGCGAAAAGCCAAGACCGCAAGGTAGTATGGGATGTTTAAGCAATGCTATTTACCCTAACCCATATTACCTTGCGGTCTTGGCTTTAAGCTTTTATCCGACAACGTTAATTGAAATAGCTGTATACAAAAAATGGTTTAAACACACTAGGGCTCTGTCTTTCCATCTAAAGCAATTCAACAAAAATGAAACAATTTTTTTCCATTAAAGCCAACACAATCAAGAAAAAAATGAACTTATTCCATCGAATGATCAATGTATATATAAAACCGTACACGAAGGATCGAGCGAAACGACTACAGTCATTAATCACTCACAGTCAGATTTCACTTAACTGGCTTTTCAATTTGAAAAACTTGATATGTTGTGGCTGAAGCCGGGGGGGGGGGGTTATCTATCATTGTTATTTTTCTAGGCGTAGCCCTACGTATTTCCGTTGTTACGTATACATGCCAACTATATATATATATATAAACCAAATGTAAATTTTACCTAATTGTACCTGAAGAAGGCTGGTTTGGCCAGCCGAAATATAGTACACCTTTTAAATTTGTATCTACGTTGTATCGGTCCTTGCTTTTATAGTTTATTTCATTTGTTAAACCGATCAGATCTCTATTGATCCAACGTATACCAGCAGGATTGTCGTCCACGGTTACGTGCTTGAACTTTTCATTAAATAACAGTTTTCGATTCCAAAATGTTTATGGAATTGTAGGGAGTTTTAAACTACACATCTGCCGGGCCATATTTTGAAGCGCAAGAGCATTTCGTTCGAGAGTTATAGGCGTTATAGGCACTGGTTTTCCTAGTTAATGCATTAGCTTTTAAAAAGTATTTTCGGTTTTTCTGTAGCACTTGAACAAAGGAACTTAAGCTTTCCCAGCTGTCTTACTTGCCCACTTTCCGAAATTGAGTCAATACAGAATAAAGGGCGTTGTCTTTTGTTTACTACAAACCAAACTACCAACTGTGATTTTGGTTGTTAAAGCATATTCTAACTTAAATATAACTTTACCAAAATATAGCTTGTAGTTTCAAAGAAATGTTAACTGAAGGGACAAAACAACTGCTAAAAAAGTCAATATTAAACAAGAATCGTCTGTCATGAGTACAGTAGGCCTGCACTTCTTCGGAACCTCTAATTTCATAGGACCTGGATAAGGGTTGTGCCTAAATCATACCGTCCAGAAGGACGTCGGACACCTTATTGAGACTTATATAACGTAATGTCGTTATATTTTCAATAAATTTTTATTAGAAAAAAAATAAATAAAAAAATTAAATAAATAAATAAATAAATAAATAAATAAAAATTTATTACCGTCTAGCTTATCGGGCTGCTTAGTCCTAAATTTAACTATATAAAACTGCTACCCCTGACCTCGACTGAAAGCTTACCAGTTACTCCGTTATATAAGTCTCAATAAGGTGCCCGACGTCCTTCTGGACGGTATGATTTGGGCTTGACCCTGGATAAGGTGCACCTCTATTGTTTTTAGGGCTAGGGTCCATACACCTTATTCCAAAATGGTGGTCAATTTATTATTCTTTTATATGTATGTTAATTTAACAGCCCTTGTTGCATCGTCAGCATCTGCAAAATACAACAGAATTTTCACACGAAAATGAGGCAAAGAGGGCTAATTGAAATGCATACAAAGGAATAATAAATTGCCCGCCATTTTGGGATAAGGTGTATTGTGCTGTTTGTTCTATTGTTTTCTTAGCCAATCCTGTGAGGCGTTACGAAAGGTGCAGGTCTGCCCCATGAGTACGGAATATGCCAGCGGGTAACCGCGCATAAATGTTCGCACAGGCGACGTAAACTGGAAACATTGCAATATGATTGGCCTAAGGTGGCTCGATATGGTTTTTCGACGCCCCGACCACCAATTTTCTACCTTAAAATAAAGCATCTCTTGAAGACGTTTTAAAGTGTATATTAATAACGCAGGATTTTGAATACGCGATCTTTTTAAATCAATTTGTTAAAGTGCCTATGAAGTGAAATTATTTTTTTTCATAATATGAAAATATAATCCTTAAAAACTCCAATTGCCGAATTTGGAGATCATGCGATACATATTCGCGATTTTATAGCGGTTTGAAATGTTGTTACTCTCACTCTAAAAGTGGCTAGCTAATTTATAATGCGAGGTGTCGGGTATCACACTTCTCTCACGTAAGTACAGAGCAACATCAGCGTAACACGCTAAATTTGCTTTGGTTACAAATAGAAGGGTGTTCTTGACACTCAAAACAGTTTTCCTATAAAGCAAAAATTGTGAAGTTGCAGCTGCCTTGGATAGAATTTTGGCCGATTTACAGGGGCTAAGTATTCATTTTCTCTCATGTCGCTTTGTATTTTGGAACCAAAATGACGTCACAGAAATCTGAAATCCAACACCTCGCATGATAAATTAGCTAGCCACTTTTAGAGTGAGAGTAACAACATTTCAAACCGCTATAAAATCGCGAATATGTATCGCATGATCTCCAAACTCGGCAATCGAAGTTTTTAAAGATTATATTTTTATATTATGTAAAAAAACAAAAACAATTTCACTTCATAGTCACTTTAACAAATTGATTTAAAAAGATCGCGTATTCAAAATCTTGCGTTATTAACATACACTGCAGCAGAAATGACATTGATGCAGGAAGCACATACATACATAATCTTTATTTAATCACGGTTTCTCCTTCATACATATAATGCTCTTTCTGAGAGCCGTGCCTGTAAATTACCTAATTTAATAAAAAATACCAAATAAAATTGATAAATGAACTAAAGTAATAAGAATGTAAAAAATAAGGTCACTAAATTAATTATATATGTACTAAAAATTTTGTTCTCAAAAAGTATCATTTAAGTTTGTTTCTAAAAGCTGCAACGTTCGGCTGATTTTTAATATTCAGTACTGGAACGGCTGTTCCAAAGAACAGAGCCTCTATATTGATAGCTGTTTTTGCCAGCTTCGCTGTTTGGCCTAGGCACAAACAAATTTTCTGATGAGTTTCTCAGGTGTAACTTTGAAACTTTGATCGATTTTTGAGCGCATTCAAACTTTGAGTTGAAATCAATTCTTCTCCCGGCCGTCATAAGTGACTATTTGAAAAATAATCTTTGCAGAAGTATTAGCTGCGGTTACACGTTGCAACTTTAGGTAAATGCGAAATAACAATAGCCAAGGCCATAAAAAGCGTGCAGCGGCTATTGTTATTGCGTCGACGAAGGAGACGCTTCCTAATCTTGTCGGCTAGGCGGAACGAATCGAGAAAAGTGTCGGTACCAAATCTGCGCCATCTTGAAACGTCATAATAGTATCCAGCATGCTTAGCGCGTCGTCTAGGCGGAACGAATCGAGAAAAGTGTCGGTACCAAATCTGCGCCATCTTGATTTAACATATGAATGAATGAATGAATAACTTTATTTACCGAGGTTGACACATTACAGTTGAGGACTGGTAAACTTGTGGCCCTCTCCTGGATGCAACTTCCAGACATTGAGATATCTACATTTATTTAGTCGGTAAAATCCTTGCGGATATCACACCGAGTACTGAGGAATCGGAGAAATATAAGCTTAAACCGAAATGAAATCAAGACAAATATACTATTTATGTCGAAAAAATCTGAGACATTTCGAAACACACAGCACGGCAGAATTGGAGGATTTGCCCGATTCCACGGCGGGAGCGTGAATTTGTTTGACGTCGGCTCGACGTTTTTGCCTGCGTGACATATCTCGTGACATAGCCCTTTTCAACAGTGGCTGAAACTGAGGTACTACGTACGGTCAAGACGAGGTGCCACGGTATAAGGAGACGCACTATAATCTATGATTACTACTAGTTTTAAATTAATCTTGCAGCGGCTATTGTTATTTCGAATTTTGAAACGTGTAACCGCGGCTAAGGCCCCATTTACATGGAAAGAGGATGATCCTAGTGCTAGGATCATCCTAGCACTAGGATCATCCGAGCGCGACATGTTTTCTGCTTTCAGTTTACACGCGAATAGGATGATCCTAGCGCTAGGATCATCCTATCTGAGAGGTAGGATGATGCTAGCGCTAGGATCATCCTAGTACCGCATTTTTGCATGTAAACCAAATAAACCTTTTAGGATCATCCTAGCACTAGGATCATCCTCTTTCCATGTAAAGAGGGCCTAAGGCCCGGTTCAAACGTCGAACTTCACATGTGCCGAATCTAATGCAAATGAGCAAAATCTATTGTTTTTGCTCATTTGCATTAGGTTCGGCGCATGTGAAGTTCGACGTTTGAACCGGGCCTTAAAATAGACCCCTTTCATAATGGCGGCCGATTTATTTATTCTTTTATATGTATGGTAATTAGCCTCACTGACATTCTTTTGAATTTTGCACATGTTACCGAGGCCAGTGAGGCTAATTAACATACAAATAAAAGAATAAATAAATCGGCCGCCATCATGAAAGAGGTCTATGTGTCTCATCGGTCGTTACCGTTTTTTTTAGTCACGCAAGGATTCTTGCATTGTTAAGAAAAATTAATAATATCTAATTTGCACACATTTACATACTCGGAGAACATTCGGATATTTATATTCAAGTGTTGCAAGCAGGCGCATGGTAGATTGGAATTCACGGGATTTTTGACAAGCTGAACATCGCAAGTGAATAGAACTTCTGAGAAGCAAGCCAAAAGTCAGCCAACTTGAGGTAAGCTTTTGATAGCCTAAGACTCTATCACCAAGCAAAAGTACTTGCGTGGAAATAATATTATGTACTTATTGACTAAGTGGGAGGGCCGGATGGGAAAATATTTGGCTCGAGGTCATGGCGTACGGACCGAGCGCAGCAAGGTCCGTGCGCCATGACCGAGAGCCAAATATTTTCCCATCCGGCCCGACCTAACTTAGTCAATAAGTATTTTATCATATGACCAAAATTACTTGAAATCTTAACGCGCGAGGCCGTCCGCTTTTGTAATAGGGCCGTACGGCTTTTTCCGGCCCCGCTCGCGCAAATGCGTACGGCCCTCATACGGGACTTTCATCAATGGTTTTGCAAAGAAAAGGTTCGCAGGGCCGTACGGGTCATATGATAAAGGGTATAACGTACTTGCTCCTGCAACTTTTAAAAAAATATGTAATGTGGGAAGTTTAGGCCCGGTTCAAACGTCGAACTTCACATGTGCCGAACCTAATGCAAATGAGAAAAATCTATTGTTCTTACTCATTTGCATTAGGTTCGGCACATGTGAAGTTCGACGTTTGAACTGGGCCTAAAGCAAGCACTAATTTGCCGATAACTTTTAGGTGCTACATAATTAATAGAAATGGAGGCAATACAACATGTAACAGATCAGCAAATCGAATTAGCCTATTTCGAAAAGTAGTACTAGGGAGTGGGTGGATCCTGTGACAGCACAAATAAACATTTGTGCCCCAACGGGGTCTTCCTACAATACTTGCCATCTCTAGCTTCCCCAAGACCCACGAAGGCACTGACTCAAGGCACTCTCAAATAGCACCGTAAAAGATCGAATTGAAGTGCTCGCGAAAGACATGATCTCACCTACCGCTCTACTATAAATGGCACATGGAACATTTTGCTTGTCTCAGTCACGCAGGGGTCTCTATTTTTGTGACGTCATTTGTGCGCAGCGCTATTGGTATTTCCTGTTATGATAATGCCATAGGGATATCATTCCTTCCTGCCGGGATTACATGAATGTATTGCTACTATAGGTATGTCAAAAATATTATTATTATTGTACTAACGGGCCACTGTACAATAATGATGTTATTGTCACGTTTTCTGTTTAACATCTGTCTAATCAAACCTGACATTGTAAGGAGGAATAATATCCCTATGGCATTGATAGATATGCTTGTCATTCCCTATTGTTAGCTCTTATAAAGATGTTCCATGGGGAAAATTGCTTTGTATGTTTACTTGTTTTAAATCAATTCTGTGAATCTGGAAGAGTCAAAGACAGAATGCAATGCCAAAAAAAGTTAAGTTTTCAGTTTTAACTGAAAGGTATATCCTGCAGAATCATATACAGTGGCAGATCAAGGGGAGAGGCCCCCTTATCTTTTCATTCTGAAACCGTTTCACAGACTACCAATTCCCTTGCTTTTTGAGTCAGTTCTGCACATGGTGCCTATCATTTGTACATGCCAAACCCAACTTGGTTTTAATGATGCTCGTGTTGCTTACTGAAAAACGTCAGTTATATCAACCAAGCTGTCTTTTATTAACATTGTTAAACATGATGTGAACTTGGTTATCATTTACTGGTTTATATATGATACAATCAAAATAATCATGCCTTGTAGGGGTAAAAACTGTTGTTGTTCTTGACCATGCTATCACAGATCTACTATGTCTTGATCAACATTGGCTCTGACGTAATGTATGCCCATAAAAGTGTGTGGAGTGTAACATATTTTGTCCCTCCTTTCTAATAGGCATCTTTGGCAAAATAGATATTTTCGCAGGTTTCCTAGATTACAGAACAAGATCATTTCAGGGTTCACCCGTTGCAAACTTGATTAGCTTCTCGAAAAGAACTCCTGCTTCAAGAATGCATGGATGTGGGGTGGGATAGGCTATTTTTCTCTTCCTCCCTTCTACTCCTCCAGGATCAACCTCCCTTAATAGTGATTCTACCAAACGCCGAGGAACATTAATGTGGTGTCTAAGACGCAAGAATCCCACATGGTCCTGTAGCCACTAAGACTAGCAGGGCCAGTACATAGTTCAAGAAAAATTAGATCCCTCACTCGTTCCTTGAGTTCCTCGTCTATTATTTCACGTCTCTTGAGGTCATAGTCTTTGAGCCTTCGTTTTAGAGTTCGTTGATTCATGATCATATTATGTTGCTTCTCCAACATCAGTGTAATGTGCCTGTAAGTAAGACCTCTGTAGAAGTAATACTCGATTATTTCTCTTTCAGACCCATGCAGTAAGTCGTCATGTTTACTTGCTTCACTTGCTAATTCGTCATCGCTAGAGCCACTTAATAAAGCTTCCCTCTGCGACGCCATGTTTTTACTTCGGGTATTCGAAAAAAAGTGCGAATTAGAGCTGGAAACTAGATTTCGGTCCTACTCGTACACATGCGCGCGCATAGGTTTTTTTTTCGGGAGTGTGCGGATTTTTTTTAGGGGAGTGTGCGGGTGTTTTGCAGGGGAGTGTGCGGATTTTGTTTAGGAAGTGTGCGGATTTTTTTTTAGGGGAGTGTGCGGATTATTTTTCAGGGGATTGTGCGGAGGTTTTTTTCAAGAGAGTGTCCGGAGTTGTTTTCAGGGGAGTGTGCGGATTTTTTTTGCTTCCAGTGCGCGGATTTTTTTTTTGCAGTGCGCGGGATTTATTTTGTTTGTAGTGTGCGAATTTATTTTGTTTGAAGTGCGGGTTTGTTTTGTTTGCAGTGTACAGGGTTTTTCTTTGCAGGGTGCGGAGATTTCTTTTGATCGGAGTGTATAATTCACTTGTTAATGCTTTTCTTTTAAAACGTTTGTGAAAATTATTATTGAAAGCGGTGTCCCTTATGGGCTACCGTAACAAAGCTACAACTTGTCCTCCGTTTTCAAATACTTATCTTGCACGATAATCAATATCAATTCTACGAAATTCGCCTTGATGACATCATGAAAAAAAAGTCAGCTCAGAAAATAAAACCAAATGATCGCCTTCGTCACTGCACTGCGTTGTTACTTGTTGTCGCACGCACGGAAATGCTAGTGCTGCTGTTAAACTGGTAAATATATTTAAAATGCTTGCCCTTATACTGATAACAGTTATAGAATACAATAGTTTTATTAACACTCCCTTTAGGGGACTTTTCAATGACACTCTTTTACAATAAATTCGCAATAAAAATTGATAACAATAGTCATTTTTCTCCAATCAATTTAGCCGTAAGTATTTTGATATATCCAAACTGTGGAATAACTGGGTATAACCATATCGTCTATTGCTTTAAAGTTTACAACATTGAATTGTCTTTAATTTCTTTAACAATGACTTTATGCTTTTAGGAATCAAAACGTCCAACATTTACATCATGAAAAACTGATAATGAAAATAAAGCATATTTCCTCAAACAAGCATGCATAATTTTCATTTAAAAATCATGTTTCTTTGCAACCTCGATAAATCAACTCGAAGTGAAGACATTTTATTTCAATGTGCCAATAAACATGAGTTAACGACCAACTTTTCTCTCTTCGCGCATTTTCTTTGCACTAATTTTTAAGGCGGATTAGGGAAGTTGATGCTTATTTCAGATTCATGACATTGGGTCAGTATTTATTGCATCGAGGGCGCGTAATTGAGGAAATATGGCACACAACAACTAAGGAATGTATCAATATTACAACTTAAAGGCCCAGTATCACTCAAAATGCATTGCGCGCCCAATGCCTCGACGATTGAATTTAACGAAGTCAAAAATTCCCAAAAGAGCCACTCACGAGCGAGCTCGTCATTTGAAAGCAAAAACAAATAACCGCAAAGCCGAATGGGTGATACTGGGCCTTTAATATATACACAATACGTTTTTAGTGCGTGCATTCATATATTAACGCTAAACACTGATTCTGCAACTGGAGAGATCCTGGCGCCTTAGGTAGTCAGCGAAAGTCTATCAAATCAAATCTCTCACAAACATTAAGGCGATTCGAGCAACAGAAAATTCTAATATCCGTCCTAATGATACATGCTAATAAAACCTAATTGCGTGAATAAATTCCAAATTACATACAGAGCAAACCAACCTGGCCTTTGAAAAATAATTTCTTACTAAACGTTATCCTAGATCTTTGTTATGACGTGCAAAATATACAGGAAGCATGAGACCGTACAATCTTGCTGCGCCAAGCTTGTTGGTGACCAGGTTTCTTCTTCAAGCACTGAAGGAACAAACTGTCCTCGCCTGCTAACAAAAAAACACGTCAGTCCTGGTGATTCTATATTCAACCTTTCGTTTAGTTTATTGATCTGCTTATCTGCTTGGAAAATCAGATCGGGTGATTTTTCCTAATATGTAGGAGGGGTATATTTCGTTATTTCGCTGAATTGATTATATTTTCGTTCATATGAAAACCAAAAGATTCCCGTGGGATTTAAGTTCCTCAAAGCGTCTGGATTCATTTTAAAAATGCACCGTGAAATTTTCAAACTGGGTTTCGCAACAATACGCATTTGACCTACAATATCCGCTACTAATAAGAGCACTTATGGCTTTACGACAAATGATTGACAAGAAAAACACAAATTTCTTTATTTAATCGATTTTGTCAATTTTTATTTGCGGCAAATTTTGTCGATGGTGCCTTTCAAGATCAACCCGTCTCGAACAAAATTTGTAAAGACGAGACAAACCAACCGCATTTATAAAGCGTTGATTTGTCTAATTAAACAGTCTTTTTGCTAGTGCGAAAACGCCCTACTTCTTTACCATAATAAACGTAACAGGTCCACTTAAAAACCCATTTGAAAGTTTCAATACGTTTTCCTTCGCTTGATCGGTAACGTGAGATATGAAAAGTCAATAAAATGATGACATGCCAATACCCTGGGGAAATAAACAATAAGGGGTACCCCCCAAAATTTTAGTGGTGGTGTGCGACGCTCTTCTTGAAATCCTTACCGTATTATACTTTGTTGCCGTTATATAGCTTATATAAAGAAGTGCCCCCCCCTCCCCCCCGGATAAAATTTTACGACCGAGGGACATTGAATCCATGTCTATATCTACACACTACATCTCGATTGCGCTTGCGCGCATTAACGAGATAAAAGGAAAAAAAGGATATTTTGTTTTTGTTATAAATTGAATTAAATGCTGTGGAAATATGTAATGCCGTGCTACAAAAAGATATAGCACCATTTCTAAATCATACTGATCAGTAATTTGATGCCAATAGAGTAAACAGCTTATATACTTGAAACGCCTTGGTCATATGTCAGCTCATAATAGACTTTTCGAATAGCCGTGATATAAAAAAAAATTAAATAACACTAACCTTTACGGTAATTGTATATTTAATGTTTGAACTTGAGCAAAACACTTTTGTATTAATTTTCATTTCCCTTTCGAGTCGTAACGTAGAAAGTATTACATCACACTAACCTTTACTTTCCAAAATGAAATGTCACGTTATCTCCAATCAGCATAAAAGGTGCCCACTGCCCCACCTTAGAAAATCCATTTGCTCTCATCCACTTCATGGCCTGGTAAAGTGATTCACTGGCACTTTCCCCACGAACAAGGTGCTCGTAGAAACGACTCATGAACTGCTTTGTTGCACCGTCTTCTATGGCCCACAGGGCCACCAACACGGAGCGTGCACCAGATCCCAAGAACGCTCGAGCAATTCCAACAACTCCCTCCGATCTGATCTCTCCACGTGCACTGTGGCTACAGCTGAGGACTACCAGTTTGGCTCGCAGTTGAACCTGTGAAATGTCAGCCATTGTCAATAAATAGTCTTCTTCTAGTGGAGTCCTGTTAATGGAAGGTGGAGGGGCAAGAACGATTTCTCCTCTTTCAGCATTACCATGAGCAGCGAAATGTATCAGACTCGCTGAATTAATGCTTTGAAGAACCGCCTGCTTAGTTGCTTGCTTTCCTAACAAAGGCTGACCTCTGAGAAGTCGTCCAACCATCTCTGCTTCCTCTTTTGCAAAAGGCAGTCGTGATATCTTATTAGGACGTCCCTTATAAAGCACGTCACCGACAGCAGGGTCACCCACTATTAGTGTACCAGTCTGACTGTGATAGTCTGCTGGACTGTCCCGAATAAGTTTCAGAGTCGTCAAAGAAGGAACGATGCGGATTCTAAAACTCTCCGAAAGATATTTATCACTTCCATCCTGTAACGCTGCAAATGGAACTTTGAACAAGGAGCGGTCAGGAACAATGATGATTTCCGGCTGATCCAATAGATCAACAACAGGAGCAATGAACATGTTGTAGCCATCATTAAGAGTAGGGTCGGGTTGTTGGTTCTCGTCTTCCTCCTCTTCTACAAGGCGTAGTGCTGCGAGGCTGTCTTCCTGAAACGATTTAGGCGTTGGGTACTTAACGTTCAAAGGAAACCAGGATCGATCTTCGCACTGCTCTTGAGCTACGACGTGCAACTCTCTAAAGATTTCGCTATCAAAAACTTCGTGCACAGTTCTTACCGATGCGTTGTTAAGCAAACAGTCATTGACGTCTCTTTCTCTCAAACGTGTTGGTTTGTTTTCTTTGAGGATCCACAAATGTATCTTTTGCTTATAATAGGAAATGTATAGACAAATACAGTTACGTTCGCTTTTTATCAACTTTTCAATACCAACCAATGTCTGTGTATTGACTGATATTTGTTTTTCCACGGAGTACTGAGATGACATTAAGTCTGCCAGGGCTCTTGCCCGTCCAAGCTCTAAAGCGTAAAGAGCCTTATCAAGATTTTCAATAGCACAAAACAGTCTACTGAGCATCTGGTAGGAATCAACACACACGTCCAAAAGAGATATCTTTAATTGGTCATTATCTTTTAGGTAACTTCGCATATCCTCAAATATTTTAATGCTTGTAAAGAGATGAGATTCAGCTTCCTGTATGTTGCCTTCCAATAGCATAACAAATGAAAGGTTAGTACGGAAACGTTGCTCAAGATGAATGGCTTCAATCTCTTTACTGATCGTAATTGATTTTTCATAATATTCTTTAGCCTTGGCGTAGTCACCGAGTTCCTGGAACACATATCCCAGGTTTCCGTAATATGCTGCTTTTCCGTTGAGGTCACCAATTTCTAAGCTAATCGCAAGTGCTTTTTCGAGATATTCTTTGGCCTTACCATAGTCACCGAGATACTGGAGCACAGTTCCCAGGTTTCCGTAAGCTGTTGCTTCTCCGTTTAGGTCACCAATTTCTAAGCTAATCGCAAGTGCTTTTTCGTGATATTTTTTGGCCTTGCCATAGTCACCGAGAGACAGGAGCACATTTCCCAGGTTTATGTAAGTTGCTGCTTCTGTTTTTAGGTCGCCAACTTCTAAGCTAATCGCAAGTGCTTTTTCGAAATATTCTTTGGCCTTACCATAGTCACCGAGAGACTGGAACACAGTTCCCAGGCTTCCATGAGCTGATGCTTCTCCTCTTAGGTCACCAATTTTTATTTTAATCGCAAGTGCTTTTTCGAAATATTGTTTGGCCTTGAAATAGTCACCAGAAAAAATGAACACAGTTCCCAGGTTTACGTAAGAGGTTGCTTCTCCGTTTAAGTCACCAATTTCAGTTTCGATCGCAAGTGCTTTTTCGAAATATTGTTTGGCTTTGGAATAGTCACCGAGAGACTGGTACACCTCTCCCAGGCTTAGGTAAGTTACTGCTTCGCCGTATAGGTCGCCAATTTTTATTCTCATCGCAAGTGCTTTTTCTAAATATTCTTTGGCCTTGGAATAGTCACCGCGAGACTGGAACACAATTCCCAGTTTTCCATAAACTTCTGCTTCTCCGTTGAGGTCGCCAATTTCTTTATTGATAGCAAGTGCTTTTTCTAGATATTCTTTGGCCTTGGCATAGTCGCAGAGAAAAAGACATACCATTCCTAGGTTAAAGTGACAGGGTCCTAGTCTGTGCCTTTGTCCAGTTTCCACCATGATACTAAGTACTTCCTTGTAAAGCGCTTGTGCTTCTTTATATTTACATTGATAATAATGCAGTCGCGCCATTGCAAGGGCTACATTCCCTTCTTTGACTCTTTCACCAATCTCACGATGTAAAACCAGAAGCTTTTCACCGCATTTTATCGCACTTGTGTAGTCATTGATTCGAAAGTACCCTATAAACATTTGAATATAGACGAATGTGTATATTACCCTGACAAATGCGTTTCCTTTTACCAGTTCAATGTTGTTCAGGTAAATTAGACATTCCTTGCATAACTCGATGCATTTTTTAACACGATTGGTGTTGATAAGCAAATTGGCAACAAGCACTGCAACAATACGAATGACTTGTAGAATTTCATCTATCTTGCCCATGACAGTTTTTTCTAGAGTCTGTGAAGATAAAATAAAAACAAGTTAGTTGGATAGTTTGTTGTTTTTTAGTACCATTTACATGTAAAGGACATTAGGGAAGGTTAGTTCTTTGTTTCATTTAACATTAAGTAAATTCAACGGCAACATTGTTTTACATTATTTGGTTAGAACATGGCCATAAACACACAGTCAGCAAAACAGCGCCAGTATTCCCTGTATATTCAATAAACTGCCTCAAAATTGTTAACACAGCTTGGACTTTAAAACACAAACTATAATACCGTTAAAAGCATTATTACCATTAAGCCTGGTGTGAAAATAGAAGCAACATCATAAACAAAATGAAAATGTGATTCCAAAGAATGAGCTACAAAAGCAGTCATGTCCAATACTGTCGCACTGATACGGACCGTCATTAAACGTTGACGGCCCGTACAAAACGTACGGATCGTCATCCTTGCTTAATTACGGTCCGTAACCTTCTAACTTTACGTACGTTTTGTACGGTCCGTCTTCCTTGCTTACAGTCCGTGTTTTGCCAGTAACGGAGCGTGCATCTCATTATCACACTGAGTCACTGTGAATAACTTTTTAGTGTCCGTACGATTCGTACGAAGCGTACGTTTTGTACGGTCCGTCATCCTTGTTTACGGTCCGTGTTTTACCTGTAACGGAGCGTGCATCTCATTATCACACTCAGTCACTGTGAATAACTTTTTGCTGTCCGTACGATTCGTACGAACCGTATCTCTCTTACTGTGCTACGCTTTGTTACGGAGCGTGCATCTCATTATCACACTCAGTTTTTGCTGTCCGTACGATTCGTACGAACCGGTCCGTGTTCTGTCCTAACAAGAGCGTGCATATTCACGCGAGTGGAAATAAGGAACCTACATATATATCTCGTTCTTTTAGCTTGAGGCGACAAATAACGCGCCACTACACTGAAGATCTATGTTACTGTGCTGCGCTTTCAAATCTATTAGTTTCCTGCGCTACGCTTTCAAACACATGTATAAACAAACACGCGAGCCGAAAACTAAACCCGAACATTCACGCGAGTGGAAATAAGGAACCTACATATATATCTCGTTCTTTAAGCGTGAGGTGACAAACAACGCGCCACTACACTAAATATCTCTCTTAATGTGCTACGCTTTTAAATATAAACAAACACGCGAGCCGAAAACTAAACCTGAACATTTACGCGAGTGTAAATAAGGAACCTACATATATTTCTCGTTCTTTAAGAGTGCGCGCCTTTAACTAATTGCAGCATTGATTCCCGAGTGTTACGCAATATTACCGTAAGCTTACGTTTTCACACTGACACGGTTCGATATATATATTTTTTAATTACTACGTAAACCGGGGTTTTTGACGAACCCGAAAAAAGAAAAACAGTACATCACTTCATAATGTAAGCGTAGTTCATTGCGCTCATTAGGGTGCTGGATACATCTTTCCAAGACACTTTGTAAAATTCGGCCTGTAGGCTGTCGGTCCCAGGAGTCTTTTCTGATCCCATATCTCTTATAGCCTCAAGGCACTCTTTTTCAGTTAACACTCCTTCGCACGAAGTTAGCTTATTTTCGTCGATGGTTCGTTCATCTCCACCCTTAAAGAAAACAGTTGTATCATTTTGGTTGTATGTGTTACTTTTGGATGAGTAGAGATTTTTATTGAACGCCACACATGCAGTTAGTATTTTTTTATCCAAGGTGACAAATTCACTATCGTTTATTTTAATTTGACTTATTGTCCCTTGCTTGTAGAGTCGTTTTTCGAAATCAAGAAAATAATTGGTGTTTTTCTCTCCTTCATTATACCTTTACCATTATTCATTTAGTCTTAGATCTCAAACTTGCTCCTTTGGTGCGAAATTCAATTATCTTTTCATCGGAGTTTTTATTATCAATATCCGCTTCTAATCTGGCAATTGTTTGAGAATTGTTTCGCGTTGTTTAGCTTGTTTTGTTTTGCTCTTGGAGTAGCGGAGTGATTTTTCTCGCACTTTTTGCTTTACCAGTGAAGTGGAGTGAAGTGAAGAAGTGAAGGATTTACCGATTCATCATTTTTGTACTCATCGAGTGTTCGTCATCGGAATTTAGATCGTCTTTCATGACCATACAAAAGTTGTGCAACACGCAACAAGCCGGCACAATATCTGCAACCTTTGTGTATCGTCTTTTAACTCCTTAAGAATGCACCGCTCACCGTGTCTTTTACTTTCTGTACGCTCGTTCCACAACAACGTGTAGTTTTGTTAGCACTCTGTTTAACCTTTCTTGCGCCGGTGTCAAGCGACCGCTATGATATAGCCCGTTTTAACGAAAGGGCTCAAGGGGTAGGCAGTGTCCCTGACCAAATACAGCCGAACGTTTGACATGGTTTATAACCCTTGTCCGCCCATGACATCACCCGCACTGATTCAGCTATGAAGTTCGCTTCTACGGAAAACTCTTGCATCATGAACGCTGCCAGGGTAGCCCGTGCTAAGGGACTGTGCAATAATTATCGGGGAGGGGGGCTGGAAAACCAGATTGGGGGGGGGGGGCATGAAGTAAAATCAAAGCAAGGATGGGGGGGGGGCTCAAAGTAAAATAAGTCACTCAAGAGGAGGAGGGGGGGGGGGGCTTAACATTTTATAGTTCTTACTGAAAGGCTTGATGATCTGTTCTGTGGCTGAACTGCAATTTCATTCTGTTGCAATACGATTATCTATTCTTCTCTATCTCTATAATATAGAGACGAATATTGTGATAAAACGTTTCTGGCTTTTTAAATTTGAATAGCCCAATTTCGATATATTAAAATTCAACTTGAAACAAGACCACTGCGAGGCTTAGGGGAATGATAGTAAGGATTTTTATGGTTTATTTCCCTAAGCCTCGTAGTGTTGTCTTTTGTTTCAAGTTGAATTTTAATACATCGAAATTGTGCTATTGTCAACAACATTTGAACAGTAGAATATAGTTTTATACCAGTGCAAATATTTTGCCCTGGTGAAAATATTTTGCTCCAGTTCAAATATTTTGCACTGGTTCAAAATAAATTTGAACCAGTGCAGACAAAATTGTACCAAAATCGTAATTTCACTACAACATAGATAATTGTATTACAACAGATTGAAGATGTACCTCAACCAGCATGGTTTTAAGGTGGTCAGACATGAGGGGTCATGTAGCAGGGACATGTCGCAGTGACATGTAGCAGCGACAAAAATTTGTGTAGTACACATTGAGGGACATGTAGCAGGGAGTATAGCGGAGACATGTAACAGGGAAAAATTCATAGCGCTTGCACACCACATGAAAATGTCGCGGGGACATGTCTCAGGGACATGTTGCAGCGACACGTCCCCTCGTTTGAACTGATGCTATCATAATTGTGCAACACCAATTTTGGGGACATTTTGTCACCCGCGACGTGTCCCATGAAGTTCAACAAGTTGAACACCGTGAGACATGTCGCGGGGACAAAATGTCCCTGAGACGTGTCCCCGCGACATTTTCATGCGGTGTGCATGCGCTATCATTTTTTCCCTGCTACATGTCTCCGCTACACTCCCTGCTACATGTCCCTCAGTGTGTACTACACAAACTTTTGTCGCTGCTACATGTCGCAGCGACATGTCCCTGCTACATGACCCCTCATGTCTGACCACCTTTAAGATCAGTGGAGGTAAAATGGCACTGGTTGCACAAGTTCTCCATTACGCTCGTGGTGATCATTCTTGCATCCCACGAGAAACCCAAGAGCAGGTTAACGAGGAAGTTCCAGTGCAAGCAACTCGGATTTGCAATGAAGTGATTCAGAAGTGGAATCAGATGGCTTTGTCGAACACTGCTTCGAGGTCATGTTTGTTCCAGATATGGATGTCCAACAAGTAAACATGTAGTATTGCTGTATATCCACGTCTGGTACAAACATTACCTCGTAGCAATAACAGGTGGGTGTATATTAAGAAAATGCTGGGTATTTGTATATAAAAGGTGTTTGAAGGGGGGGGGATCATACAAAATTTCTGACTGATCAGAGGAGGGGGGGGGGGGTGGGGGCAATAACTAAATTCAGTTCTTTTGAAGGGGGGGAGGGTATTACCTAATATTTTCCTACTCGAAGCCCATTTTCCGCCCCCCCCTCCTGATAATTGTTGCACAGTCCCTAACATCTAAAAACTCGCACTCTCAGTCAGTTAACTCAACAAGTGCGGCCGCAGCCAATGTATTTTACCAGACAGCGCTTTGCACGTGAAATTATTAATGCAGAAACATGGAGCCCATTCGTGAATATTTCATGCAATTTCAGTATCAGCCGTCACACTTTATGCATACTCTTTTCAAAAATGCATACTGATGAGCGGAGCCTGTCCCCCTCGACCTTAAATACAACATTTTGTTGTAATCAATGTCAAAATAGAACCACGAACGCCGCTTCTGATCTGCTTTGTTCAAGATAAAATCAACCTGCCTCGCTCTTTTTTTAGCTGCTTTACTTGTGGCCCAAAATTGCGAAGACATAATCCACTCTGCAATTAAATCTGGTTAACATCCATTTCCCATAAAAAATAACACCATCTTGAAGGTTTCTTCGAGTTTCTGTATCGCCGTCCGCTCCGTAAGGATGGACGAACCGAAGTCCCCCTAATGAGATGCAATTTACGGACCGTGGTTTCTTGAATACGGACCGTCTGTTCAGTTTACGAACCGTGCGCTCCGTACGGATCGACGAACTGTTTTGGGTACACAAAGTTCAACGAAATACACGAAAATATTCTAAGTCCCCCTAATGAGATGCAATTCACGGACCGTGGTTTCTTGAATACGGACCGTCTGTTCAGTTTACGAACCGTACGCTTCGTACGGATCGACGAACTGTTTTGGGTACACAAAGTTCAACGAAATACACGAAAATATTCTAAGTCCCCCTAATGAGATGCAATTCACGGACCGTGGTTTCTTGAATACGGACCGTCTGTTCAGTTTACGAACCGTACGCTTCGTACGGATCGACGAACTGTTTTGGGTACACAAAGATAATGACTTGAACTATGAAATTACAGCTGCCCAAACACGGACGCGTTTCAGTGTTTATGCGGCTTTGATTTTGATATTCTTCAATTTCCTTCGGTAAATCCCGCATCATAAATTCCGCATCATGTAGAGCCTATCCAGATGAAACTTTCCTTGACGAAAAAAGTAGGAATTACAAAGGCAGTTTCTTCGCTACATGCAGTTTGTGTATTTTGTCCCTGTTTAAAACTTCGCTTCATAAGAGTGACTTTCCCTAAATACCAACTATAGCGTGCAAGATAGAAAAATCGAAATCGCCCAAACTTTGCCACAATAAAGACCTTAGAAAACTATTTTAGAAAATATAGGTTTCAGCTGTTTTGGATTTATATATTCCAAGCAGGACAATATTTTAATATTTACCCTTGCCAGAGGCCTCAGACAGGCGAAAAATGCCCTTTTTAGTTGGCCTCGTGTGCAAAATTTAAAAGAGGCTGAATCACTATTTCACTACATAGAATTCAGCGATCCTTTCTTTACCTTTTGTCGTTATTAGAATGTAATAATATTTCAACTACAATTTTTGAGCATTTTTTAAGTTACCGTTAGAAATGGTGTTTTTAAAAGTGTCAAAATTGACTAACTTTAGAAACAATCAAAGGGCTCTTAAAGCCATCTCGTTAATGCGAGAGAATGTAAGGTTAATAAAAAACAACAACAACAACAACAAGAATTGGAAACGTTGGGTGCCTTTGATAGGTAAATGTAGTAAAGACGTGATAGGTAATATGTGTAAAGCTGCTAAATGGTCTATTGAAGTTGAAAGATTGAAAATACCTGTAGGTCTAATCGTAGAGTTAGACATTGCAGTCATAGAGGACTTAAGGGCTCTTTTAGGAGCCACCAAATCAATAAACGTCATGAGCAACAAAATAATCATGAGTATGAATGTAAATAATTTTCATGTTAATTTAACGTATTTGTTCAAAATAGTATTCATTTTACAGCTGAGGGGAAACTTCAACTTGATTATATTAAGCGAATGAGCCGAGGCCAATTTGGTTGCTACGGGGGAAAATTATGAGGAGGGACGGGGGTGGCAAAACTACTTAGATTCAATCTATCTTTAGAGAGCTCTTTTACTTAGTTAATTTTCTATGTTTTGTATCAGCCACAGTATTTTAGTAGCAATGACTTGTATGGCAATACAATGGCGATTTTCTTATCAATCGAAATTTGGGAAAGATGTACGAAGGTTAAAAAATATTTACTATCTTTATTTATTGATATTTAAACAAAACTAAAACATATTGCAACGATTTTCATTTGGGATTAAAATTGATTTACTAGCAATGTTTGTAAACAGCCAATTTATATGTGCAGTGTATATGTGGATGTATGAGACAAAACAAGAACTTTGTGCATGTGAATAAGTTCAGTAAAAAGACTTCAGTAAAAAAGGAATGTTTTCTCTAAATACTTCACTAAGGTAGACTATTGTAAAAAAGGCAAATGAAAATATTTTACTTGTCGCTTTTTCCTTCAACTAAAAAATTGTGTACCTTCGGGCAGAATGGTGTCTCTTGTAGGAATAGAGCTGGTGATTAGATTTCGTTTCCTTTTATAGCCGAAGCTGTTTTCAAAACATCTCGGCTTAAAGAAGCCTTGGTAAAAACGACAAGCGACGTGGCCCCGAAAATTGCCGACACGAGACGTTCTGAACAGCGAGAAGCGGCTCGATTCCGCTTCAAAAATACGACAAATTACGACAGCGACTTTAGAAGGTTGTGCAATTTACCAATAAAAATTAAACATTATTGACCATATCGTTCATATCAACACCCGACGGCCAACGGTCTGTTTTAATGATCTATTTGTTATTGAAACGTCTACCAACCTCGTTCCCAAGGCCCCTATCTTCCTCTCTCTTGGATCGGACGTGCAGTTAGAGTACACCCTAGACTCCCGGTATACACATACATATCCGTGACCTTTGATTTTTGATTTTTTGGCGCAAATTGGTTTTAACAAGCTTAATAATTTTCCTTCGAGCATTTTGATTTTAAAAAGAGACTTTTCTTTTGATCTTGATGAAAAATTGCACTTTATCAAATAAAGACAAATAAGTGACAGGTCACGCGTGTGGTTTCCGTTCGAATTACACGCACCGGCTCCCCCGACGGTGTCAATTTGCGCGAGGGCAAAAGTAACGACCCTCCCCTCGGGTGAATGTAATTTTGTCTCTGTGACGCGGTCGCTAAACTTTAGTATTCGAATTTCGTGGTACAGCCGTTTGGATCGCGGACAATGGCGAAGCGAAGATGGCCAGAATCGCTCCAAAACGGAGCCCTTTTAGAGCCCGTGAAAGGGAATTTGGAAGCTAGCACGAATCGCACGGGTAGACATTTAACCTGCGGCCTCACTGGTGGCAATTCGGGGAGCTTGAGTTGAATTGTTTAGAATTTATTGGCTTTCGCGTGGCGAGGGTTCGCTCAGAGGTCTCCAGCCTTCCCTTCTTTTATAGTGGATAGTGGGGTGAGTGACAAAAGTTGTAAAAATGCATTTAAACCGGTCAGGATACATCAAGAGACAATAAAGTAAAGGTGAGAAGACTTTAGTATGAAATATTTTCGATTTTTCTATCGCTTATCAATTCCGTGACAAATCGTATTATTACCTAGTATATTTCATTACTGTGTACTGGCTTCGAATCTGTAACTTGATGTGACTCACATCACGATTGGTCTGCCTGTGGGATCATCCAATTTAAATCTTTGATGTGTGCCACAACGCATCGGATAAATGTTTACGCATATCCCTAGTCCGCGTTTGTAGATCTTTATATATAAGATATAAACATCTTAGAATTTTACGGAGATTTTAAAGAAGAAAAGAACTGATCCATGACCTATAGTCGCTACAATGTCTGCCATTGATCGATCAGAGTCCGTTCACGCATAATCGTTTATCATTGTTCATTGGTATTTTAAGACTTAAATTCAGTCAGGAAGTCAAGACAAAAAAGTGCATATCCTTAGAATTCCTCTATTCCTCAAAGAAAGAATTAAGCAAATATATATTTTTCCAACTTTAATCTCATTTTTAAGACAGTTTTGAGATTCGCTCTTTCCTGTTCTTTATAATCTTCCGGAAACCGGACATTCCACAAAGATAACAAGGTATCGCAGAACATTCATGCCAATTTTTAGAATTTTCAATCAGTTGCAACCTGTAGGTAAACGAACTTAAAATATTCACCCGTATACGGACGTCTATTTTATGAAAGGGGTGAATCCGGAGATCTGTTTTTAGTCATATGGGAACTTTGACTCAGTCAAAGCTTTAATTTTTTAGCTTGTATTCACTACGCTTGATAGCTGCGTGGGGCTAATTAAAACCACTCGTATTACTAATCACGTTAAAAGTGACATCAAATATTCTAGATATGGCTTGTTCTCTTTTGCTCTGCCATATACCCCCCATATGGGGTGTCTGTAAAACGAGGACCGGATGGCGGCGGATGGCGGATGGCGGATGGCGGATGGCGGATAAGAAAATGCGCGCGGATGATAAAATGCGGATGAAAAAAAAAAACAGAAAAATAATTCCTTACGATTTTTACAAAAAAAAAAAACAAAGAAAGAAAAGAAGCAGAAATAACTTTAAAATGGTGACAAAAGCAAGGCTGATTAAACGGTACGGAAATTGTATTTCAGACGTCCGATGCAAAACCCTTCAAATCGCTAAAATTCGCCGTTTTCAGCTACAAGAATGACACCACACAACATTTCAGGTAAAAATACGTTAATTTTGATCTTGTATGTAAATATTCATCACAGTATATTACGATAAGTGAACCTTTTCGATATTCCCATACATTTCCTCTAAATTTAAAAATACGAACAACGGTCACACCGTTTGTGTGGGCTCCCTGTGCTTCGTCGAGCGCGAAAAGTTGACTCGCTTAACTTTAAGCGAGTTGACTTTAAACGAATCGTAAAATTAACTCTTTTCACGAGATTTCCCTTTGGCATTCGCTAAGCGACATGAAAAATCGCTCCTCGCTGTTCATCATACCGGGTAGACAACGTATAGCAGAACCCCGGAGGGGGACTCCCATATGTGGTTGGGCGGGGGTGCTCGTCGTATCTTTTAGGGGTTAAAATTCGGGATCTAGGTATCTTTTAGAATATATGATTAAAAAAACCTCATTTTCCCAGAAAATGGCATCTTTTAGGGTGTTCCTAGCGAAAGACGAGTCGCTACTGCCTTCCGGTGTTCCTTCTGATGGTAGCTGGAATTCGAGCCCATGTATAGTCAGATCTATTTATTTCCAGCACTCTAGCCGCATCGCAAGAACAAGTGATATCTAGAATATTTGATGTCACTTTTAACGTGATTAGTAATACGAGTGGTTTTAATTAGCCCCACGCAGCTATCAAATGTACTGAATGGGAGAGCCCCTGACTCAGTCAAACTTCCCATATGACTAAAAAAAAATTGCCGGATTGACCCCTTTCATAAAATAGAAGTCCGTATAAAGGTGAATATTTTAAGTTCGTTTACCTACAGGTTGCAACTAATTTGATTGAACCTGCACTTGGCACCGGTAGCATAGTATTGGCTGACCCGTGTTCTTTCGCTTCTGTGCTATTTTAAAACAATTAATCATTGCTATTACAGTTTCATTATGCAACAGTACGCAAAAGACGTAAAAATTTAAGCCATTGAAGGCTTGCCGCAATTCCATTCAACCGTCAGCATTATAAGCCAAAAAATCAACAAAACTATGACATGTTTACCATACTATTGCACAATCAAACCGTAATAGCAATGAATAGAAAAAAACGCAAAGTTCATGCTATTTTGCTCTGCCATACGGCTCATATTAAAACACAAACTTTCCTGTCCCATTTAACTTTCTTAAAACGTCTCCATTAGTAAAATACACCGTGAAATTCTCAAACTACGTTTCCCAAGAAAACGCATTTGACCTATTTTTACCCTTATGGCTTTACGACAAATGATTGAAACTGATAGGTAACGTGAGATATCGAAATTTAAGAAGGACTAATACCTTTGCGGTAACGTAATGTGAGATATAACAAGTTCATGACAAGTTCTGACCACAATCAAACCGTAATAGCAATGAATAGAAAAAAACGCAAAGTTCATGCTATTTTGCTCTGCCATACCGCTCATATTAAAACACAAACTTTCCTGTCCCATTTAACTTTCTTATAACGTCTCCATTAGTAAAATACACCGTGAAATTCTCAAACTACGTTTCCCAAGAAAACGCATTTGACCTATTTTTACCCTTTTAAAGTAGCTATAATGGCTTTACGACAAATGATTGAAACTTATAGGTAACGTGAGATATCGAAATTTAAGAAGGACTAATACCTTTGCGGTAACGTAATGCGAGATATGACAAGTTCATGACAAGTTCTGACATCCCAATACCCTAGGGAAATTAACAATAGGTCCGGGGGTGCTCCCCAAACATTTTAGTGGCAGTATGTGACGCCCTTCTTGAAATCCTAACCGGTTTAACCAACCATATCCTCAATGCCCTAATATAGCTTCTATAAAAAAGGAACAAGAAACCCCCCCGGACAAAAGTCCACAAAAATTTGTTAACAACTTTTGTCCCTTTTTCGTACTCAACTCCGAAATCTCGCTTAATGCGCATGCGCATTAACGAGATAAAAATCGCTATCTGGTACATGGATTTCGAACTCAAGTTAACATTCTAATAAAACAGCAACTCTAGTTCTATTGAAATATGAAATAAAATTTTGGGGCAATTAAAACTGAAAACAAAATTACGTTGCCAAGAATTTTACTAATGAATGTTTAGACAGTAGCTCAGGAGACTACTCGTTTTCCACCTTCGATGTACGAAATGTTGACGTGACAGAGCTGGTGACCTGGGACAAAGTAAAACTTGTCACGGTGCCTGTCACGCTCGGCACGGCGATGAACGGACTTTGTTTTCTCGACGTTCTTGTATCGTTCTTGACCCAAAGAAATCAAAGGTGAGTCCCGCTTTACTTTCGTTTAGTTTTATTTTTATGTCTTATGTTATCATATAAGAAGATGCCCTAAGAAAATAGCGAAGATGAAGAGATTCACAAGGGTTTATCGGCGATAATTCTTGGTTGTAAACAAATTTATACAGCGATTTGTCTTGATTTGCATGAGAAACAACTAAAGGAACAGAAGTTTTTCGAAGCCACAGAGGATGCATTTTACCAGCAAAAGCTAGATATGGCCATAAAGTGGTACGAGAAAGGTCTCCTTGAAGAAAATATACAAAAACACTAGGGCAATTCAATTTTATCGGCGGGCGATACGACTGTTGTTGATGGTCAACAATCTCCAATTTCGATCAAGTAGCGTGAATGTTTTCGGCTGTCAAACTTTGCAGTTTTAATTGCCCCAAAATTTTATTGATTGGGCTGGCTTGTCGCCAAGCCTGCGCAATATATAAAATGGACGCTGTTTCGTAGTCACTTATTGACACGCCGGGGGGGTTCGCCATATGAAAATGACGGGGTGTCCTTTTAGAATTTCGTTAGATGGGCATGGTTGAAAAGAAGTTTTATCGTTAAGAGCTACTAATTGTAAATTTTATGTGGAAGTCTCCCCCCCCCGGATTTTGGAGATTTGAGAGTAGATAAGGTAATATGTGGTGTAGGAGAAGTAAATTCGGATGTGCGTAGGCTAATAAATTGATTAAAAGGTTGTTTGTGTAAAGGGTATTCGTTTATAGCGGTGTGGGAGGAAAGCGTGAAGGGTGAATTGTCTTGTGGGCGTTTAAAAAGATTTTCAAAGACACTGGCCTATTTCTAGTAGCTGGTATTAATAGCGGAGCACTTGCCAGGCCGAAGGCCTGGCTGCGCAGCTCCATACTCATAGAACCTACGCCGTGATTTTTCATGGTCATGGCTAGCGGAATGTTTCGAGGGCGCGTTGTCCGCCCGCCGAACGCCCGCCCGTGTTGGACAACATCCGGGATCTTAGCAATTTTGTTTTTCGCGCGGCCACACAGCCGTGAGCTCGGTAAACACTTTAGTTGTTTTCTTGTGCCTAGCGGAGAATTAAACTCGTTATTTTCCTGCATTTTTTCGCGGTTTGCTACTCAAGACAGGGATACTAATTAAGGTATACTCAGAAGCCGCTTTCGTGGAAAAAGACGAGCTTTCAGGGATAAAATCTTGCTTCGAGGAACTTCGTGTATTACGTTTTTATCAATGCGGGAGATGATTTGAGAACCAGAAGCGGAGATTTGAATTTCCAAGCAAGCGAGGAACTTAAAGGTAAAACAGATTACAGTTTTCGATGAGAATTTATGTTGATATCAATCTGTGAGTGACTTGTTATTAGTGTTATTGTTAGTTTTGGCGAATTGATTTTAAAACGTGCCTAAATTTAGTTGTATCGATCTCTTGAATTTCATCGAAGAAAGCTTGAACTCGATGAGCTATAATTAAATGGTACGCGTTTTGCTTAATTTTAAACGTAAACTAATGGAGATTTGAATAAATTTTTTCGAAAGAAGATTGTGTTGTCCATTTTTATGTGTTAGTTCATTCATTAGATAGATTGAAAAGCGATTTTATGTAAACAAAACAAGACTTAATTTTATAGTACAGTTCTATCTTCACTCGCATCGCCTTATGCAAATATGTTTGTGTATTTTTGCAATTTTTGATTTTCAAATCAGTTTCTCGGGCAATTTTTGATAAACATAAACTGTATTTTATTCGGAAACTAGTGGTACTATTTATTCTAGACAAATAAAAGTTGTTTTTGTGAACTTTTGTACGGTCTATAAAAATGTACTGTGCAGACGGTCGCGTAATACTGTTTTTGAGAATTGCTAAAATTGAA
Source organism: Cladopsammia gracilis (assembly GCA_022457155.1). NCBI lineage: Eukaryota > Metazoa > Cnidaria > Anthozoa > Scleractinia > Dendrophylliidae > Cladopsammia > Cladopsammia gracilis. The sequence continues at coordinate 106,390 of JAJGOT010000110.1, forward strand.
AATAACCCGTTCGTCAATCTTAATTCTTGTGCTTCTAACCTTTCACCTTAGTTAAGTTTCACCTTAGTTAAGCTTGTTCAAAGTGCGACGCTGTTAGGCTTGGGCTATCTATATATATTAGATTAAAAAGGGTGAAACCCGTACGAAAAATTATAGCCTGAATGACATAGCGAGAATCCGGCCTGAAGTGATTTTTACGGCCTGCATTGAACGAGACAAAGTACGCCTAAAACGAGCCATTCTTTTCGGTCTTGTCTCGGTGATAATCTAGCCTGCATAACAGGCGTTATTGGGGGCGCTCAAGCGGGGTTTTGGGGCGCGAGCGCGTAGCGCGAGACACGAGCGCGAAGCGCGAGAACAAAGAGGTCTGGATTCTGCAGAGAAGAGAGTTTCTACACTAGATAGAGCAGCCTAAATTAGTGGAAAACTTTCTGCTTGGTAATACATGCAGAATTTGTGAAAGTATTCCCTCAATTTTGTTGGATCATATTGATCATTTGCAATCTGATATTTCAACGAATTATGCTGATGGGGCCGTTTCCAATAAGCAAGGGTAGACATCTGCCGTTGGGATCTCTAGTCTGTTGGGAAAAAAGGATGGTTTATGTGATAACATAACGCCCCGAAGAGTGAGAAGAGAGAATTTGAGGTGAGCAATTACATTGTACATGGAACATTAATGAAACGTGATTTTCTTCTATCGTTCATTGTTCTTTCAGCATTTTTTTCATTGTTCAGTGATAAGATTTGCTGCTAAAAGCATAATCAATTTTGAATGACACAGGCTGGAAAACTTCAATTTTAATTAAATGAAAAAAATAGAACATGATCTTTATGTCAACAATCACTTTGACCGAGGTCATGTCAAGGATGCTTATATTAGTATTTGTATTACACAGGAAAAAATGAAGTGGCATTTATTGAGATAACTTGTAATGCATTTGTTAAAGATGTTATGGCTTACATGCTATAAGCTTATTAGTATTTTGTGAAAGAAGGGGTACATGACTCAGACAAAGTTTGCTGTCAGCTCAAAGGCTTTGTATGAGTGCGCGCGCGAGTGCATGATTTTCAGCCGGGCAATTAATGGGTCTTAAAATGAGTCAAAAGTATGACAAAAAAACAATTGGTCTCAACAGGTTTTGGCCGCGATTGTTGGTCTGAGATGGGGTCTTAGTTTTGCCCACCAAGTCTGAGATGGGGTATACTTTTCCCTTCAATTTTCGAATTAAGTGTTTTGTCATTTTTTTCCGGTACATTTTTCATCTGGAACCGTGCCTGTAGAGCTATAGCTTCGAAACCAAGTTTAAGCAAGGTTTCAGCATAATAACTATTTAAATTATTTTTGCAAAGATGTTAAATAGAACTTCAATAAGGACAAGTCGGAAATATTAGCTCCTCTTGTCCATTTGAGCCATCACTGTTGCGTGATTCGAACCCGACCTATCACATCCAGACATCTTCGAAAATGGTTTTCGCCTGTCAACGGTGTACTCTTGTCTGATCGTGAAACAATAGATTTATTCATTTGAGTGACGACCTTAAATGCTGTAGAGTCCAATATGGCGCCCGTTTCTAAGCCATGCGGCTGGTCATGAAAGATTTGGGACTTGAGGGTTGGGGGAGGAGGTAGGGGGAGTGTTTGAAAACAGTGATTGTGCGTACCTCTGAAAAAGTCCTGGCTACGCCCCTGAATTAGAAGAGAGTTGTTTACCTTTGTTTGAGGCTTTTGAATCGTTATTACGTGATAATTATAAGTCATTTATTTTGACAATAATAATTTATACAGTCGCTATTTTTGAGACAAGGGATGGTGTATTGAAAGTGTTTGATTCACATAGTAGAGATCAGAATGAATGAATGATCCATGTGGGACGTGTGTATTGACTGAAGTTAGTTCTCTTGAAGAGTTCGAAGAGTTTGAAGTAAAAGGAGTGAAGATATCCTTAACAGCCCAATCATAGTACTCGCAGAGTTCTTGTTTCATATTTCAATAGAACTATAGAAGGGGTGGCGAATGGTAAATCCGAGACTCGCCGAGACGCCGAGACCCTTGTTTCAAAATCCGAGATCGCGACCGCAGCTATGTTATAAAATCCGAGCCCGAGACCCAATGCGGGAAAAAACCGAGCCCGAGACTCACTGCTAAAAATATCCAAATCACCTATCAAACAACAAACAAGGATGAAGAATGAGAATGCTTGACAAAAGTATCCGAGACTCCGAGATCTTGAGGAAAAAAATCCGAGATTCCGAGAAACTGAAAAGCACCAGCCAAACGAGACTTTGAGACTTAAAACAAAAACGGCCGAGATTTCGAGACCGGACCAAAATTTTCCGAGACCCACGATTTTGAAGGTACCATTCGGCACCCCTTATAGAGTTGCTGTTTTATTAGAATGTTAACTTGAGTTCGAAATCCATGTACCAGATAGAGATTTTTGTTTCTAAAGTTAGTCAATTTTGACACTTTTAAAAACACCATTTCTAACGGTAACTTAAAAAATGCTCAAAAATTGTAGTTGAAATATTATTACATTCTAATAACGGCAAAAGGTAAAGAAAGGATCGCTGAATTCTATGTAGTGAAATAGTGATTCAGCCTCTTTTAAATTTTGCACACGAGGCCAACTAAAAAGGGCATTTTTCGCCTGTCTGAGGCCTCTGGCAAGGGTAAATATTAAAATATTGTCCTGCTTGGAATATATAAATCCAAAACAGCTGAAACCTATATTTTCTAAAATAGTTTTCTAAGGTCTTTATTGTGGCAAAGTTTGGGCGATTTCGATTTTTCTATCTTGCACGCTATAGTTGGTATTTAGGGAAAGTCAGTCATAAAATTTTACGATAAACGAGCACTGGATTATTGTTCCCAAATCGCAAACTCGCATTAAGCCGCCATGTCTGTTTTGACTTGTTGACATTTAAAGCTCGCGCCATTCGTACACAGTTCTGGCGCGGCCAAAATACCCTATGGAGCCACCTTAAGCAAACAAAAACTGACAATAAACAGCCATTTAAGTTTACATTCCACATCAGACGTTGCCCATATGTTTATTCGTGACTGTCCTGGAGCCTCTAAGCAGTATTTTAGCCTGTTTTCAATTTTTAGTGCACAATCATGCGTGTATAAATAATAAAGCCTGGGTTCTCTGTGTTATGACTTGTTCAAATCGGGTGACTTATTTTTTCGCGTGACTGAGTTGTTTCTTTGCCGAAAATCATTCACACAGTCAGTTATGGAGACTTGAAGTGTAGCTCTAACTTTTGATTGTGTGGACGAAATTCTATGGTGTGACCATTCAAATGAAACCTCTTCAGCAGTACTTTTGCATCGTACCAATTGTTCTAACTTTTGAGTCTCTGGATAAAACCCTATGGTGTGACCATTTAAATGAAACCTCTTCAGCGGTACTTTTGCATGGTACCATTTGTTCTAACTTTTGAGTCTGTGGACGAAACCCTATGGTGTGACCATTCAAATGAAACCTCTTCATTAGTACTTTTGCATGGTACCATTTGTTCTAACTTTTGAGTCTGTGGACGAAACCCTATAGTGTGACCATTCAAATGAAACTCCTTCAGCAGGACTTTTGCACGGTAATATTTGGTTTTCTATATTTTACAGAATGAAATTTGGGATTTTTCGTGAATTTTGATTTTGAGCAAATGAAACTAATATAAACATTGTCTTATTTTGGAAAGGAAACCTTTAAACACTTGTTGTCTTGGTGGAAAATCTTCAGATCATAGAACTTTCATTTCATTTACAATGATATATCAACACGTTTGCCGAATTCAGCTTACAGCGGTTACCTATTACACGCGACCCACCGGCTTCAAAACATGCGGATAAAGTCGAGTTTTAGTGGGCGTCAATCAAAGTAATTGACTTTTAATTTGGTTGTTTAAGGTGTTTCCCTCCAGTTTTCATGCAGCCGCATCGAACATTGCAGCGGCAATTTAACTAGCTCTCCTTCATTGAATCAGTATGAAACTGACATAAAATATTGTACTTAGTTTAAAGTTTATAAGAGTGTAACAATTTTGTAAATAACATTTAAAATTGTGGAGATAAACGAGAAACATTGGAATCACTCGAGCGTAAATTCCGAGCGATTGCGATGACATCTAGAAAAACCAAAACTATTACGATAAACTATGGCATATGCAAACAAAATATCTTAAAACTAGAATCTTTTTTTCAAGCCGAGTTTGAGTAAATCGGAAAAGCATTTCGAACTTGTGATTTTGCATGCGTATGAGCGCATCCATAAGTTGCTCAATTAAGCTTATAAAAGTTTAATTTCTCAATCTCAAATTTACGCCAAAATGTTTGCTTTGCTCAGATGAAACTATGAAAGTATGAAAGCGTTTCTCGCTTTAGTTTTGGAGATTCGATTGTTTACAGGAAACCATAGCTTTTTGACTGAGGTCCTTGATATTGTAGCTTTAGCGCTTTTCTACATATTTCAAAAACCGCGAGATAATTGTTTTTGTAAACTTTTATCATCCTTTCTTTATTATATGAACAACATTGTCTCGAAGTTTCATCTTGATTGAAACATTACAACATGGTCAAATAAAATAATAAAGTTCACCCAAAACGCGATTGAGACTTTGTGCTTTGATTGTATGGTTGAAGGGGTGCACAAAGACGCATGCAAAATCACAAGTTCGAAATGTTTTTCCGATTTACTCAAAATCAGCTTGACAAAAGTTTCTAGTTTTTAGACATTTTGTTTGCCATATGCCATAGTTTATCGTGATATACCGGCGACATAATGCTGGGGGTAACGTTGCGATGGACTTGCAAACCATCCGGGGGGGGGGGGGATAGTTATACTCTCAGTCGCTTCATGCCACAGACCGGGTTAAGCTCAGTCCAGCGTGCAGTTGTGAGTGATTAGGCTTGTGAAGACTTACCTCCGCCCTTACCTTTCAGGGTAAAACTTCAAAGGGGTGAAAATGAGCCCATCAAACGATATTCCGGTACCCTTTAGGGTGTTTTTCGAACATTTCTGACAAGCACTCCGGGAATTTTTATATGGGAGCACCCAACACCCCCTATCCCTTTTCCTTTTCCTTAACAGACCAGAACTGTACAAAATAGGGATTTGTATATGTAATCGCATGGGCCCGAGTAAAATTAAGGATTAATATCACTAGTGTTTTCAGAAGCTGTAGAAATTCGCGACTCGGGCAATTTCTACAGCTTCTGAAAACACAAGTGATATTAATCCTTAATTTTACGAGGGAGCATGCGATTACTTGTTTATAATATAGAGAGCAAAATTATAGGGAAACGTTTCAGACTTTTTAAGAGTCACTCAGACTTCAAACCAACCGAAGTGAAAATACTCTCTCGCAAACTGACAAGAAAAACTTTTCAACTCACTGTGGTTAAATAAATTTCTATTCGGTCAAAGATACATTTGTCTGCTATTTACATCTAGAAAACATAGACACTTTACGACAAAAACAAAGCAAGTTTTATTTTAGCGTACCTGTGTTTTGAAGTTTTTGCCGCTTTGATAACAACAACAAATGGCGAGAGTTCAAACTTCCTTGCACGTTTGGCGATTTAATTGCTTTCTTTCACGTCTTTTAGCCTTATTCGTTCTCCTGTTAAACGTATATTTTTTCCTTTCAGCAAAATATGTCAAAGTTCTTTTCTTTAGGTCCGCAGAAATCCGCATTTTTTCAATGAAGTGATGGAACTTTAAAACCAGCTTTTGTCGCCATGAATGAATTTCTTCTAGATCTTCAACGTCGCAAACTGGCCTGCAGGCGTCTAGTTAATCCAAGATTTGACACAAATAATCGCTTCCTGTTTGGCGTAAAATGCTGTAATTCAGCTGTAGAATTCCTTTCTTAGGTATCTTCCAATTTCATTCCTTTTTTATAACAAAATCTTCGGCGAAACATGCGAGCGCTGCGTTTGTAAATTTTCTTCAAAATCCCGCCGAGCGAACTAAATGCAACGACGACGCGCTCAACCAATCACAAGTGAGAAATTTTGATGCTCGACCAATCAGGAGCGAGTAATTTTGCCCTCAATTAAGAAAAAATGCCGTCTTCGTCAGCCAATCAGCATTCAGTAATTTTGCCCTCTATATTATAAAAACCGTTATTCAGGTCAGCCCGGGTGCCATACACCGGGTACATAAATTTTGTAAAAACACATATCATTTCTAAATGTGAAAAATGAACAGCTACTAAAAGTTCCAAAGAAACTGAAATACGAGGCATTTTTTTTAACTTTAAATTTGACATACCAAAGTGAAAGATGATATTTATGTTCGATTTTGGCGAGATGCAGCTGTTAAGAGGCTAATCACGTTATAATTTTACAAACATTTTTTTTTTGAAAAAATGTACTCGCGGTATTTGACATATTATAACATATACTGAATTAAAGGGAAGCGAAAAGTTCATTTCTGTTTCTTTTGACCCAAAGTTTCTTAGAAAATGAAAGTGGCTTTACGAACGTAGGGCAGTCCCACTTCCTGCCAGCCACAACAATTTGCAAAAATATATTGTTAATGTTAAAAACTAAAATATCTATCTAAATGAACCTTTGCCTTCTCCGGAATTTAGCCACTTTTCATGATTCGTCTACGAACGACCATGAAATAATTATTTTTCCTATTTTTCTAATACTTATTCAGCACGACAATTGATATCAATTTTACAGCATTCGCGTTGATGAGTTCATACAATAAAAACAGTAGCTCAGTATGTTAATATAAAAAAAGAAAATAGAATCGAGTTCGTCACTATACTGCGTTATTTTTTGTCGCAGGCAGGAAAGCTATAGCCCTACTTTTAAACTGGTAAAGAAATTTAAGGCCCGTCAGATTACGAAATTAAGACCTCTAATGAAATCCCCACCCCCTGCAAAAAAATAAATAAACTAGAAAGGTGGTGGCCCTCAAATATTTTCCGTAGAAAATGAAATTTTCATGAAGCCATTATGAATTGCAAGCTTTAGATACCAGGGTGAAAAATTTAGGATATATTTTCAAATTTGTGAGATGTAGCTGAGCTACAAAGATCAAAGATTAGAGTCTAATCATGTTGCAATTTCTCTATAAATTTTAATGGAAATGTACCCGCGCGATCTGGCTCATTATAAGAAATAATTAAGGGGGAGTGAAAATAACGTCAAGGTCATACTGAATTGATTTCTAGCTTGACAGTTTATTCCTCGGTGTCATGGAAATGCACGGGAATTTTCCCCTTTATTCTCGGAAGCTCGCGAATGAAAATTCAAGTGAAGATCATGAGCCAACCGCCGGACAAAGGAATGGCCTAACACAAGAACTGCTGAGGCAGGTGGAGTCGTCATTTCGGTAAAATATAAATCAATAAGAAAAAAAAATCGATTGGCACCAGGTGGAAAAAGATTGCGTAAACACGGAAGCCGAACTGTAAACCGAAGGACTGAATGAGAAGTAATTAATAACAAACAAGAAGCTGTACACAGCTTGAACTCGTGGCGCCTTTAACTCATTGCAGCATTGATTCCCAAGTGATTTGAGTGCTTTTGCAGAGAAACATAAGCTTAAAATTATGTCTAATCAAAGGCTTCTAAGAGCCAACCCGAAAAGAAGAAATGCTAACGCATAACGCGTAACGCAATATTGCCGTACGCTTACGTTTTCACACTGACACAGTTCGATATATATTTTTTTAAAATTAAACGTAAGGATTTTTGACGAACGAAAAAAAAAGTAAATCACTTTCATAGTGTCCAGTTCGAAAAAAGAAAAAAAAAAGAAAGAAAAAAAAAATAGGACTTTACGGAGATTCGAACTCGGGCCGTTCGGGACTAAGCCACAAACTCAATCACTACGCTGTCGAAGAGCACATACTATCTGTGAACCAAATTTTATTATTTTAAGCTAGATACGCATCAGAACGCGTGTTTAGGTTGCAAAATCCTTTTAGATCGATTTTAATGTTGCACTAAAAACTCCAAATGCGAAACATCTGTAAGCTTATTGTTGTCTATAAATTATTCGTTTACATCAAATTAATTATTGTTATCGTTGGATTCACGTGGAATTCCTGTTACGAAACGTGTTCGTAACAAAGCATTTGCTCACTAAGTTTACAGCTGATGGAAGGAGCGAGTGAGTGAGTGAGTGAGTGAGTGAGTGAATTGTATTTAAACACCCTTGCCGATAACCTGTTCATCATGCTTTCACGTATACACGGGTTTAAAAGTAAGACTACACAGCATTCACTAGATTCAGTAGCTGACACTTAAGCTCGACCCGGAGCTCGATCGCTAAGCAAATGGCAAGTTTAATATATAAAACACAGAACTTGCCAGAGCAAAAATCCCACAGGAATAAGCGGCGAACACAATATCAAACGGTCCTATCCATCCATGAACGCCTTGAATTGTCTTGAAAGTGTGCAGTTGTACGCAGTAGTTCTTTATCTTGCTTCTCGAGTAAACACACGGAGAGATTTTACGGTATGTATTTGATGGCCGAAAGCCATATAGTCGTCGATATAGACTTAAATATGCGTGCATAAATTTGCATGCGCTAATGTGACACGAAAAAAAACAAGAAAAGTCAACGCCGGATTTACAACTCGTGTGCTTCGCCACGAGTAACAAGAGAATGAGTGAGGAAAGATAGCGATCAAATAAAAAAAAAAAACTTTTTATGTACATGTAAGTTTACCTCAATGGAATTAAAGACCGCCTTACCCTGCAGTTGAACCAGGACAAATGACTACGGTATGACCTTTTTGTCCAAATAACCGACTCTGACTACAAGTGGGGTTAAAGTCTAATTTCAAAGACCCAGTACCGCTCGGACTTATTGTAATAGCAACTTATCAGGCAGGAAATGCATGCAATTTTCATTCCCAAGCAAGTTTTTTATTTCTGTTTCTTTATTGGTCATAAATTTAAAAATAAAGTTCACTTTCGGCCCAAAGGGCAGACGCACTTCTTTCCAATCAAAAACAATTTACAAAAAGGTAATATTTAGTAAAATAACATATTTTTTTTTGCAATGGTGCTATATTTGTCAAATGAACCCTGGTCTTCTCTGGAAAGCATCTTATTATTCGCCTTCATTTTCTAATACTTATTTTGCACGATAATCAATTTCAATTCTACGAAATTCGCATTGATGACATCATGGAAAAAAAGTCAGCTCAGAAAATAAAACCAAATGAACGACTTCGTCACTATACCGCGTTGTTACTTGTTGTCGCACGCACGGAAATGCTAGTCCTGCTGTTAAACTGGTAAATATATTTAAAATGCCGCAAAACACAAGGTTAGGACTTCATAGTTTACAGAGTTTAACAACTACGCCAGTCGCTTTCTAAAGTACAACTTCCTTTTCGCAACATTCCGAGAAACCGAAAGACGTCATTGTCGAAATTACAACATGATATTTTATGAATATTTAACAGTCTTAGTCATGCTGATGATATAAATTTTTCACATTCAAACTGAACTTAAATGGGCATGCGCAGTGTCACGGGGGTTTGGTGTCATTTTAAAAGCCAAAGAATGTTTTTGTATTAGCAGATACCGAAAGATAATGGTTCAGTTCTGTGATAAATTACCACTCCAGTGCACTAAAACTATCAATGAGCGTCTCTAGTCAGAGACGGAATGGGACTGCATGCATTTCTCGCATTTTTGCTTCCAAACGTTCACAATTTGACCTCCACAGTCAACATTATGTACAAACAGCATCAGATAAACAAAACTAAAATTTGTCGCTACCACAAGGTTCTCTCCTGACCGCGCGTGATTCACCGTGGTTTTGAGTCAGTCTTGAGTCTTGACCGATTTGCCTATATAGTATTTTCGCTCATCACCAGGCTCCCAATTTGACCCTTAAATCATTGCAAAAAGGTCATTTTTTGAAAGGATAATCAAAATTTTGCGCATTTCTGAGTTACTTTTCTAAAACCCACACTTGGATTCCAGTACTGTGGTTATCATTCTATCTAGAAACGTTAAAATATTTTAATAACTTTAAAAAAAGTACCGTCATTTTGACCTTGAAGTAAGCAATTTCGTATAAAGGCTTCGTGTGGAGTTCGACCTTGCGGTTATCGCTTTAAGTGTTCTAACTCAATTTATCAGGCGCAATGTCAACATCCAAACAGCTCGGTTTTGGAAAGACGGTAATCTAGTAAACATTTTGGTGGGAAATTTGCTTTGGTTCGAGCGAAAAAACCTCCGTCATTTTGCACTTTTCAGCCGCACGATGCTTCGACTGAGTGCATTTTGGGGTCTTTTTGCCTGTGCCGGTACTCATTGTCTTCTATTGTTTGTGAGGTATTGTATTTTTGGTGTTGTTTTGCATTTGTATTATTGTCGTTGTTTGTTCCTTTTGTTTTACGTCATCTGTGCTCCGGTACACACAGAAAGAACCGCATTTTCGCTTCCCTTGGTCGGCATCGTGTTTATGGCGTTCGCTTGCTCTTCTGTCAGTGCATGGCCTAGCGGTGAAAACGAGGGAAATCAGAAGGAAAGCAGAAATCACGGCTATCAAGGAAACCCCGCGCTTCAAGGTTACATAAACAAGTAAGATACGTAGTATTGATATCAGAAACATTTCCGTATAACCCCATATATTAGGGTCTGGTCGCACTACAGTCAAAAACAAAAATCCGCGCCAGTGCAAAAATCGAGGAAAACAAAAAAAATCGCTCCGGTGGGACACGCTTTTTGTGGAATGTTTTTGTTTTTATGTCATTTTGCACGGGCTAATTTTTGTTTTTGACTGTAGTGCGACCAGGCCCTTAGTTGTGCATACCATTCTCAAAACTTAAAACAAAAGCAAAACAATACATACATACATAATTAATAGGCAATAGTTCATTTTGGTTACGCGCAAGCCCGGAGCAAATGTCTCGTCTGAGGAGTCAATATTTTGGCATGCTCATTACATTTGGCTTTGAAATGGGTTTTTCGCTGGAAACGTTGCTTCTCTTTGACAAATCAAAGCATTGTTTACACTTTTAAATGTGATCAGTGTGATGCTGATTATATTGGCTATACCAAGCGCCATCTTCATCAGCGCAGTGATGAACATAAATACTCTGTTGTTGAAAAACACGGAGAGACCACGGAATCAAAAACCCTGAGCTGACTACAATGTTTTCTGTTTTAAAGAAATGCCAAGTAAAACTGGATTGTTTAATCCACGAAATGTTGTTTATTCGCGAACGAAAACCCACGTTGAATACACAGTCAGACTCAATTCGTGCTAAAGTTTTTATTTAACATTCTTCAGCACCTGTACGTTCATTTTCACCTTTGACCTAATTATGAACACTTCAAAATGAAGCCAGGATGACTTCAAAATGTCGTTTCTTTTCGCTTATTTTTATTGTAAAAACTGAATAAGCGAAAATAAACATCGTCTATTGCTTAAAAGATTACAAAATTGAATTGTCTTTAGCTTCTTTAACAATGCCTTTATGCTTATAGGAATCAAAACTTGCAACATTTACATTATGAAAAACTGATATTGAAAATAAAGCATATTTCCTCAAACAAGCATGCATAATTTTCATTTAAAAATCATGCGTTTTCTTTACAACCTCGATAAACCAACTCGAAGTGAAGACATTAATTTTTATTTCAATGTGCCAATAAACTTGAGTTAACGACTAACTTTTCTCTCTTCGCGCATTCTCTTTGCACTGAATTTTAAGTTGGAGTAGGGAAGTTGATGCTTATTTCAGATTCATGATATTAAGACAGCTTTTATTGCATAGAGAGCGCGCAATTGAGGAAATATGGCAAACAACAACTAAGGATTGTATCAATATTACAACTTAATATGTACACAATACGTTTTTAGTGCGTGCATTTGTCCATTAACGCTATTCACTGATTCTGCGACTGGAGAGATCCTGGCGCCTTAGGTAGTCAGCGAAAGTCTATCAAATCAAATCTCTCACAAACATTAAGGCGATTCGAGCAACAGAAAATACTAATATCTAGCCTGTTCCAGATTCCGAGATAGTGGGGAACGCGCAAAGTAAAAACAAAAGGAAAAAAATCACGCGCGTTCCCCACTATCTCAGGGCCTGGAACAGGCTAACTAATATCCGTCTCAATGATACATGCTAATGAAACCTAAATGCGCGAATAAATTCCAAGTTACAAACACAGAAAACTAACCTGGCCTTTGAAAAATAATTTCTTACTAAACATTATCCTAGATGTTTGTTATAACGTGCAAAAAATACAGAAAGCATAAGACCGTTCAATCGTGCTGCGCCAAGCTTGTTGGTGACCAGGTTTCTTCTCCAAGCACTGAAGGAACAAACTGTCCTCGCCTGCTAACAAATAACACGTCAGTCCTGGTGATTCTATATTCAAAGGTGATTTTATATTCAACCTTTCGTTTAGTTTACTGATCTGCTTATCTGCTTGGAAAATCAGATCGGGCGATTTTCCTAATATGTAGGAAGGGTATATTGCGTTATTTCGCTGAATTGATTATAGCTGAATTTATTATATTTTCGCTAATATAAAACCCCAAAGATTCCAGTGGGATTTAAGTTTCTCAAACCGTCTGGATTCATTTTAAAAATGCACCGTGAAATTTTCAATTTGACCATTAATATACGCTGCTAATGTGAGCAACTTATTTAACCCTTATTATGCTAATTCCTGATTTTTTCCAGGATTTGGAGGAATGGCCTTTCAACAACTTGTGACGTCACTAATTTACGCGTCAGCGAATTCTTTTGATATGCAACTAATACAGGTCTAAGAGATCTTTCTACAGGACTGTCCATTTTGAATATCGACTGCATTCTGACAGAGCTAATCGAAAAAAACGTGATCACTTTTTGGTACAAAATTGGTGGTAAAACAGGCCAATATACCTGTAGATATGAACTGTGTAGCGCCAATCGTATCAAATGAATATGTTTAAAAAAAGTTATAAAAGCGCTTTTGAAACTAAATATACCTGTACTTGATGATGGTCTCCTTTCCAGAGCTTTCCATTGATAAAGATCAAAACTTTTCAGGCCAGAAGAAAGGATGTACAGAGTAGAAGGTAGAGAGAATAAGAAAGCAGAAAAAAAAAGAAAAGGAACGGAGCAAGAAAAAAATTCGGAAAGGTTCCGCAAAAAAGTCCAAATTTTGGCTTATGCGCATGCGCAAAAGTGAAATATTGTACATTTTTACATCAAAACCTCGTCAAAATCCTACTGCAGTGTGAGAAAGTGCATTTCTAGCAACGTTTAGAGAAGTTCAGCACCGTAGCGCCAAAAACATCAATTAACGGTAAAAAACGTGTTTTTTTTTAGTAATTTCAGCATTTTAAGGGTTAATGGATTTTGTCACTTTTTACTTGCGGCAAATTTTGTCGATGGTGCCTTTGAAGATCAACCCGTCTCGAACAAAATTTGTAAAATCGCGACAAACCAACCGCATTTATAAAGCGTTGACGATGACAGAAAATTTCTCTAAATGAACAGTCTTTTTGCTAGTGCGAAAAGGCCCTACTTCTTTACCACAATAAACGTAACAGGTCCACTTAAAAACCCATTTGAAAGTATCCAAGCGTTTTCCTTCGCTTGATCGGTAACGTGAGATATGAAAAGTTAATAAAATGATGACATGACAATATCCTGGGGAAATTAACAATAGGTCCGGGGGTACTTCCCAAAAATTTTAGTGGCGGTGTGCGATGCCCTTCTTGAAATCCTTACCGTATTACGAACCATATACTTTGTTACCGTTATATAGCTTATATAAAGAAGTACCCCCGGACAAAAGTTTACGAATGAGGGACATTGAGTCCATATCTATGCCCATACACTACATCTCGTTTGCGCTTGCGAGCATTAACGAGATAAAAAGGAGAAAAAGGATATTTTGTTTTTGTTATAATTTGAATGAAATGCGGTGGAAATATGTAATGCCGTGCTACAAAAAATATAGCACCATTTCTTAATCATATTGACCCGTAATTTGATGTCAATAGAGTAAACAGTTTATATACTTGAAGCGCCCTGCGCATATATCAGCTCATAATAGACTTTTCAAATAGCTCTGATATAAAAAGAAAAAACAACTAAATAACACTAACCTTTACGGTAATTCTATATTTAATGTTTGAACTTGAGCAAATAAACACTTTTGTAACTTGTAAGCTGATAAATTTTCATTTTCCTTTCGAGTCGTAACATAGAAAGCATTACATCACACTAACCTTTACTTTGCAAAATGAAATGTCACATTATCTCCAATCAGCATAAAAGGTGCCCACTGCCCCACTTTGGAAAATCCATTTGCTCTCATCCACTTCATGGCCTGGTAAAGTGATTCACTTGCACTTTCCCCACGAACAAGGTGCTCGTAGAAACGACTCATAAACTGCTTTGTTGCACCGTCTTCTATGGCCCACAGGGCGACCAACACGGAGCGTGCACCAGATCCTAAGAACGCTCGAGCAATTCCAACAACTCCCTCCGATCTGATCTCTCCACGTGCACTGTGACAACAGCTGAGGACTACCAGTTTGGCTCGCAGTTGAACCTGTGAAATGTCAGCCATTGTCAATAAATAGTCTTCTTCTAGTGGAGTCCTGTTAATGGAAGGTGGAGGAGCAAGAATGATTTCTCCTCTTTCGGCATTACCATGAGCAGCGAAATGTATCAGACTTGCTGAATTAATGCTTTGAAGAACCGCCTGCTTAGTTGCTTGCTTTCCTAACAAAGGCTGACCTCTGAGAAGTCGTCCAACCATCTCTGCTTCCTCTTTTGCAAAAGGCAGTCGTGATATCTTATTAGGACGTCCCTTATAAAGCACGTCACCTACAGCAGGGTCACCCACTATTAGTGTACCAGTCTGACTGTGATAGTCTGCTGGACTGTTCCGAATAAGATTCAGAGTCGTCAAAGAAGGAACGATGCGGATTCTAAAACTCTCTGACAGATACTTCTCACTTCCATCCAGTAACGCTGCAAATGGAACTTTGAACAAGGAGCGGTCAGGAACAATGATGATTTCTGGCTCATCCAATAGATCAACAACAGGAGCAATGAACATGTTGTAGCCATCATTAAGAGTAGGGTCGGGTTGTTGGTTCTCGTCTTCCTCTTCTTCTACAAGGCGTAGTGCTGCGATGCTATCTTCCTGAAATGATTTAGCCGTTGGGCAGTTAACGTTCAAAGGAAACCAGGATCGATCTTCGCACTGCTCTTGAGCTACGACGTGCAACTCTCTAAAGATTTCGCTATCAAAAACTTCGTGCACAGTTCTTACCGATGTATTGTTATGCAAACAGTCATTGACGTCCCTTTTTCGCAAACGTGTTGGTTTGTTTGCTTTAAGGATCCACAAATATATCATTTGCTTACAATAGGAAATATATAGACAAATACAGTTACGTTCACTTTTCATCAACTTTTCAATACCAACAAATGTCTGTGTATTGACTGATATTTGTTTTTCCACGGAGTACTGAGATGACATTAAGTCTGCCAGGGCTCTTGCCCGTCCAAGCTCTAAAGCGTAAACAGCCTTATCAAGATTCTTAGTAGCACAGAACAGTCTACTGAGCAACTGGTAGGAATTAACATACTTGTCAAAAAGAGATATCTTTAATTGGTCATTGTCTTTAAGGGAACTTCTCATACCCTCAAATATTGTAATGCCTGTAGAGAGATGAGATTCAGCTTCCTGTATGTTGCCTTCCAATAGCATAACAAATGCAAGGTGAATACGGTTAGTTAACTCAACATTAGTGGCTTCAATCTCTTTACTGATCGTAATTGATTTTTCATAATATTCTTTGGTCTTGGCATAGTCACCGAGAGACTGGAACACATTTCCCAGGTTTCCGTAAGCTTCTGCTTTTCCTTTTAGGTCACCAATTTCTGCTTTGATCGCAAGTGCTTTTTCGAGATATTCTTTGGCCTTGCCATAGTCACCGAGAAGCACGAACACATTTCCCAGGTTTCCGTAAGCTGTTGCTTCTCCGTTTATATCACCAATTTCAGTATTGATCGCAAGTGCTTTTTCGATATATTCTTTGGCCTTGCCATAGTCACCGAGATACTGGAACACAGTTCCCAGGTTTCCGTAAGCTGATGCATTTCCGTTTAGGTCACCAATTTCAGTATTGATCGCAAGTGCTTTTTCGAGATATTCTTTGGCCTTGCCATAGTCACCGAGATACTGGAACACACTTCCCAGTTTTTCGTAAGCTATTGCTTTTCCGTTTAGGTCACCAATTTCAGTTTCGATCGTCAGTGCTTTTTCGAGATATTCTTTGGCCTTGCCGTAGTCACCGAGAGACTGGAACATAGCTCCCAAGGTTAGGTAAATTGCTGCTTCTCCGTTCAGGTCACCAATATCAGTTTTGATCGCAAGTGCTTTTTCGTGATATTCTTTAGCCTTGCCATAGTCACTGAGAGACTGAAACACAATTCCCAGGTTTACGTAAACTGTTGCTTCTCCGTTCAGGTCACCAATTTCAGTTGTGATCGCAAGTGCTTTTTCGTGATATTCTTTAGCCTTGCCATAGTCACCGAGAGACTGAAACACAATTCCCAGGTTTCCGTAAGCTGTTGCTTCTCCGTTCAGGTCACCAATTTCAGTTTCGATCGCAAGTGCTTTTTCGAGATATTCTTTGGCCTTGCCATAGTCACAGAGAGACGCGAACACGATTCCCAGGCTTCCGTAAACTACTGCTTCGCCACTTAGGTCGCCAATTTTTATTTTAATTGCAAGTGCTTTTTTGAGATATTCTTTAGCCTTGCCATAGTCACCGAGAGACTGGAACACAATTCCCAGATTTCTGTAAGCTTCTGCTTCTTCGCCTAGGTCGCCAATTTTTATTCTAATCGCAAGTGCTTTTTGGAAATATTCTCTGGCCTTGGAATAGCCACCGCGAGACCGGAACACATGTCCCAGGCTTCCATAGGCTGCTGCTTCTAGGTCGAGGTCGCCAATTTTTTTATTGATAGCAAGTGCTTTTTCTAGATATTCTTTGGCCTTGGCATAGTCACCGAGAAAAAAACATATCATTCCTAGTTTAAAGTAACAGAGTCCTACTCCGTGCCTTTGACCAGTTTCCACCATGATACTAAGTGCTTCCTTGCAAAGCGCTTGTGCTTCTTTATATTTACATTGACAATAATGCAGTTGCGCCATTTCAAAGGCTACAATCCCTTCTCTGACTCTTTCACCAATCTCGCGAAGTAAAACCAGAAGCTTTTTACCGCATTTTATCGCACTTGTGCAATCATTGATTAGACAGTACCCTATAAACATTTGATAATAGACGAATGTGTATATTTCTCTGACAAATGCGTTTCCTTTTACCAGAGCAATGCTGCTCAGGTAAGTTAGACATTCCTTGCATAACTCGATGCATTTTTTAACACGATTGGTTTTGATAAGGAAATTGCCAACAAGCACTGCAATACCAATGACTTGTAGAATTTCGTCTATCTTGCCCATGACAGTTATTTCTGGAGTTCGTGAAGATAAAATAAAAACAAGTTAGTTGGATAGTTTGTTGTCTTAAGTACCCTTTAGATGTAAAGAATAGGGTAGGTTAGTTCGTTATTTCATTTAATATTAAGTAAATTCAACGGTGACATTGTTTTGCATTATTTGGCCCTACACACACAGTCAGCAAAACAGCGCCAGTATTCTTCAATAAACTGCCTCAAAATCGTTAACACAGCTTGGACTTTAAAACACAAACTATAATACCGTTAAAAGCATTAATACCGTTAAGCCTGGTGTGAAAATAGAAGCAACATCGTAAACAAAATGAAAATGTGATTCCAAAGAATGAGCTACAAAAGTATGCAATGTAATTCCAAAATAGCAATGTGATTGCTAAGAATGAACTACAAATTCAAGCTGAATTACAGTCCGTACTGCGCAATCTCGGGGTTTGTTTTTATTTTTTTGTTTTGAATTTGTTGATACGTTACACTTCGGTAATAGCATACATGGGGTAAATGGGAGTAAACCTTCAGTCCGCCATTACGGCCGTTGTGTTTACGAATGCGCGATGAGCTGAAAATTCGGTTTGGGAAAACTTTGGGGTTCTTTTACTTATAATTATTGTTTGGCAAGGATATCTGACGTTAATAATGAAGGAAAAGGTAAGTTTCTCAAAATCCATTCAGCTTCACAAAAGTTTCTAGTTTTTAGATATTTTGTTTGCCATACGCCATAGTTTATCGTAATATAGTAATATACCGACGACATAATGCTGGGGGTAATCTTGCGACGGACCAGCAATCCATCCTAGTGGAGTAGCTATAGTAATACTCTCAGTCGCTTCATGTCAAAGATCGGGTTGAGCTCCGGCAGTTGTGAGTGATTGGGCTTGTGAAGACTTACCTCCCCCTTTACGTTGTAGGGTATTAAGAAGAAAAACATAACAGAATATGACGTATTTCTTTTAGAAATTGTACCTCAAAGAGGTGAAAATGAGCCCATCAAACGATATTCCGGTACCTTTTAGGGTGTTTTTCGAACATTTCTGACAAACACTCCGGGCATTTTAATGTGGGAGTACTCAACACCCCCTATTCCTTTTCCTTTTCCTTTTCCCTAACAGACCAGAACTGTACAAAATGGGGATTTAAACCGTTATTCAGGTCAGCATGGGTGCTATATAGGTACATAAATTTTGTAAAAACACATATCATTTCTAAATGCGAAACATGAACAGCTACTAAAAGTTCCATAGAAACTGAAATAAGAGGCATTTTTTAATTTTAAATTTGACATACCAAAGTGAAAGATTATATTTATGTTCGATTTACCGAGATGCAGCTGATAAGAGGCTAATCAAATTTTAATATTCCAAACATTTAACATATACTGAATTAAAGGGAATCGATAATTTCATTTGACCCAAATTTTCTTAGAAAATGAAAGTGGCTTTACGAACGTAGGGCAGTCCCACTTCCTGCCAACCACAACAATTTGCAAAAGTATAGTGTTAAATTTAAAAACTAAAATATCTATCTAAATGAACCTTTGCCTTCTGCAGAGTTTAGCCACTTTTCATGATTGGTCTTCGAACGACCATGAAATAATTATTTTCCCTATTTTTCTAATACTTATTTTGCACGACAATTGATCAATTTTACAGCATTCGCGTTTTTTTATGAGATCATAGAATAAAAACAATAGCTCAGTATTGATGTATATAAAAAAGACATTAGAATCGAGTTTGTCACCATACTGCGTTGTTATTTTGTGTCGCAGGCAGGAAAACTATAGTCCTACTTTTAAACTGGTAAAGAAATTTAAGGCCCGACATAATGCAAAATTAAGACCCCTAATGAAATCCCCACCCCCTGCAAAAAATATACTAAAAAGGTGATGGCCCTCAAATATTTTCCGTAGAAAATGAAATGTGCATGAAGCCATTATGAATTGCAAGCTTCAGATACCAGGGTGAAAGATTCCAGATAATTTTTTCAAATTTCTGAGATGTAGCTGAGCTACAATGATCAAAGATCAGAGTCTAATCGTGTTTAACCTGCGATCAGGCGCTCTTTTTTTTCGAAGCGGGGGAGCGTGAATGCGCGAAAGTCGGCGACTTTCCCTCTGAAGGTCACGAGCCAACCGCCGGAAAAAGGAATGGCCTAACACAAGAACTGCTGAGGCAGGTGGAGTTGTCATTTCGGTAAAATATAAATCACTAAGATAAAAAAAAAAAAAAACGATTGGCACCAGGTGGAAAAATATTGTGTAAACAAGGAAGCCGAACTGAAATACAGAAGGACCGAATGAGAAGTAATTAATTACAAACAACTGAAGAGAATGAGTTAGGAAAGATAGCGATCAAAAAGGTAAAAAAACTTATTATGTACACGTAGGCTTACCTCAAAAGAACTAAAGAACGCCTTACCCTGCAGTTGAACCAGGACAAATGACTACGGCATGACCTTTTTGGCCAAAAAACGGACTATAACTACAAGTGGGGTTATAGTCTAATTTCAAAGACCAAGTACCGCTCGGACTTATTAAACTACCAATTTATAAGGCAGGAAATGCAAAAAACTTTCATTCCCGAGCAAGCTTTTTATTTCTGTTTCTTTATTGGTCACAAATTTAAAAATAAAATTCACTTTCGTCCCAAGGGGCAGAAGCACTTCTTTCCAATCAAAAACAATTTACAAAAAGGTAATATTAAGTAAAATATCAGTTTTTTGCAATCGTGTTTTATTTGTCAAATAAACCCTGGTCTTCTCTGGAAGGCGTTATTATTTGCCTTTGTTTTCTAATACTTATTTTGCACGATAATCAATTTCAATTCTACGAAATTCGCATTTATGACATCATGGAAAAAAAAGTCAGGTCAGTATATAAAACCAAATGATCGACTTCGTCACTATACCGCGATGTTACTTCTTGTCGCACGCAAGGAAATGCTAGTCCTGCTGTTAAACTGGTAAATATATTTAAAATGCCGTAAAATACAAAGTACAACTTCCTTTTCGCAGAAACCTTTTTCCGAGAAACTGAAAGACGTCATTGTCGAAATTACAACATGATATTTTATGAATATTAAACGGTCTTAGTCATGCTGTTGAAACTGACCTTAAATGGGCATGCGCAGTGTCACGGAGGTTTGGTGTCATTTTTAAAGCCAAAGAATGTTTTTGTATTAGCAGATACCGAAAGATAATGGTTCAGTTCTGTGATAAATTACCACTTCAGGACACCAAAACTATCAAACACGTTATCAATGAGTGTCTCTAGTCAGAGACGGACTGGGACTGCATGCATTTCTCGCATTTTTGCTTCCAAACGTTCACAATTAGACTCCACAGTCATCATTATGTTCAAACAACATCAATTTCAGTCATTTAACGGCATTTACAGATAAACGAAACTAAAATTTGTCGCTACCACAAGGTTCTCTCCTGACCGCGCGTGATTCACTGTGATTTTGAAATAATCTTGATTTCCATTCGCTTGCTCATTACAGTTGGCTTTTAAATGGCTTTCTCGCTGAAACGTTGTTTCTCTTTGACATGCGCGATTCAAAAAATTCATTGCAAGACTCGTGAATTCCACGTTAAATTTCACTTATAAAAGAAAAATAATATCGGTAACATAACAGAATATGACGTGTTGTTTTAGAAATTATTGTACTTCAAAGGGGTGAAAATGAGTCCGTCAAACGATATTCCAGTACCTTCTATGGTGTTTTTCGAACATTTCTGACAAGCACTCCGGGTATTTTTATATGGGAACACCCAACACCCCCCTATCCCTTTTCCTTTTCCTTAACAGACCAGAACTGTACAAAATAGGGATTAAAACCGTTATTCAGGTCAGCCTGGGTGCCATATAGGTGCATACATTTTGTAAAAACACATATTTCTAAACGTGAAAACGATGATGTGAAGTGCTACTAAAAGTTCCATAGAAACTGAAATACGAGGCATTTTCTAATTTCAAATTTGACATACCAAAGTGAAAGATTATATTTATGTTACATTTAGCGAGATGCAGCTGTTAAGAGGATAATCACGTTATAATTTTCCAAACATGTTTTGGAAAAAATGTACTCGCGGGATTTGACATATTATAACATGTACTGAATTAAAAGGAAGCGAAAATTTCATTTCTGTTTCTTTTGACTCAAATTTTCTTAGAAAATGAAAGTGGCTTACGAACGTAGGACAGTCCCACTTCCTGCCAACCACAACAATTTGCAAAAATATATTATTAATGGTAAAAACTAAAATATCTATCTAAATGAACCTTTGCCCCCTGTGGAATTTAGCCACCTTTCATGATTTGTCTGCGAACGACCATGAAATAACTATTTTCACTATTTTTCTAATACGTAGTTTTCACGACAATTGATACCAACAGTATTCGCGTTGACGAGATCATAGAATTTAAAAACAGTAGCTCAGTATAAATATATAAAAAATATTAGAATCGAGTTCGTCACTATACTGCGTTGTTATTTTGTGTCGCAGGCAGGAAAACTATAGTCCTACTTTTAAACTGGAAAAGAAATTTAAGGCCCGGCAGAATACAAAATTGAGACCTCTAATGAAATCCCCAACCCCGCGCAAAAAGAAAACCTAGAAAGGTGGTGGCCCTCAAATATTTTCTGTAGAAAATGAAATATTCATGAATCCATTATGAATTGCAAGCTTCAGATAACAAGGTGAAAGAATCAGGATATCTTTTTCAAATTTTTGAGATGTAGCTGAGCTACAAAGATTAAAGATCAGAGTCTAATCGTGTTGTAATTTCTCCATACATTTGTACCGTGGAAAAGGTACACACGGGATCTGGCTCATTACAAGAAATAATTAAAGGGAAGTGAAAATTACGTCAAAGTCATACGGAATTGATTTCTAGCTTGACAGTTTATTCGGTGTCATGGAAATGCACGGATATTTTCCCCTTTATTCTCGGAAGCTCGCGAATTAAAATTCAACTGAAGGTCATAAGCCAACCGCCGGACAAAGGAATGGCCTTAACACAAGAACTGCTGAGGCAGGTGGAGTCGTCTTTTCGGTAAAATATAAATCACTAAGAAAGAAAAATCGATTGGCACCAGGTGGAAAAATATTGTGTTAACACGGAAGCCGAACTGAAAAAGAAGGACCGAATGAGAAGTAATCAATTACAAACAAGAGAATGAATTTGGAAAGATAGCGATCAAAAAGGCAAACAAAAACTTATTATGTACATGTAGGCTTACCTCAAAGGAACTAAGGAACGCCTTACCCTGCAGTTAAACCAGGACAAGATAACCGACTCTAACTACAAGTGGGTTTATAGTCTAATTTCAAAGACCCAGTACTGCTCGGACTTATTAAAATAGCAATTTATAAGGCAGGAAATGCATACAATTTTCATTCCCAAGCAAGCTTTTTATTTCTGTTTCTTTATTAGTCACAAATTTAAAAATAAAATTCACTTTCGGCCCAAAGGGCAGAAGCACTTCTTTCCAATCAAAAACAATTTTCAAAAAGGTAATATTTAGTGAAATATCATTGTTTTTGCAATCATGCTATATTTGTCAAATGAACCCTGGTCTTCTCTGGAAAGCGTCTTATTATTCACCTTCATTTTCTAATACTTATTTTGTACGATAATCAATTTCGATTCTACAAAATTCGCATTGATGACATCATGGAACAAAACTCAGCTCAGTATATAAAACCAAATGATCGACTTCGTCACTATATATACCGCGTTGTTACTTGTTGTCGCACGCAAGGAAATGCCAGTCCTGCTGTTAAACTGGTAAATATATTTAAAATGCCACAAAATACAAAGTTAGGACTTTATAGTTTACAGAGTTTAACAACTACGCCAGTCGCTTTCTAAAGTACAACTTCCTTTTCGTAACATTCT
Organism: Cladopsammia gracilis; assembly: GCA_022457155.1. Taxonomy (NCBI): domain Eukaryota; kingdom Metazoa; phylum Cnidaria; class Anthozoa; order Scleractinia; family Dendrophylliidae; genus Cladopsammia; species Cladopsammia gracilis. The sequence continues at coordinate 129,791 of JAJGOT010000110.1, forward strand.
GAGAAACTGAAAGACGTCATTGTCGAAATTACATGATATTTTATGAATATTTAACAGTCTTAGTCATGCTGTTGATGTATAAATTTTTCACATTGAAACTGAACTTAAATGAGCATGCGCAGTGTCACGGGGGTTTGGTGTCATTTCAAAAGCCAAAGAATGTTTTTGTATTAGCAGATACCGAAAGATAATGGTTCAGTTCTGTGATAAATTACCACTCCAGTGTACTAAAACTATCAATGGGTGTCTCTAGTTAGAGACGGACTGGGACTGCATGTATTTCTCGCATTTTTGCTTCCAAACTTTGACAATTTGACTCCACAGTCAACATTATGTACAAACAGCATCAATTTCAGTCATTTAACTGCATTTACAGGTAAACGAAACTAAAATTTGTCGCTACCACAAGGTTCTCTCCTGACCGCGCGTGATTCACTGTGATTTTAAAATAATCTTGATTTCCATTCGCTAGCTCATTACAGTTGGCTTTGAAATGGCTTTCTCGCTGGAAACAAGTCTCGTGAATTCCTCGTTAAATTTCACTTATAAAAGAAAAACGATATCGGTAACATAACAGAATATGACCTGTTGTTTTAGAAATTATTGTACCTCAAAGGGGTGAAAATGAGCCCATCAAACGATATTCCGGTACCGTTTAGGGTGTTTTTGGAACATTTCTGACAAGCACTCCAGGTATTTTTATATGGGAACACCTAACACCCCATATCTCGTTTCCTTTTCCTTAACAGACCAGAACTGTACAAAATAGGGATTTAAACCGTTATTCAGGTCAGCCTGGGTGCCATATAGGTACATAAATTTTGTAAAAACGCATATCATTTCTAAACGAGAAAACGATGATCAGAACAGCTAGTAAAAGTTCCATAGAAACTGAAATACGAGGCATTTTTTAATTTTAAATTTGACATACCAAAGTGAAAGATTATATTTATGTTACATTTAGCGAGATGCGGCTGTTAAGGGGATAATCACGTTATAATTTTCCAAACATGTTTTTCAGAAAAAATGTACTCGTGAGATTTGACATATTATAACATGTACTGAATTAAAAGGAAGCGAAAATTTCATTTCTGTTTCTATTGACCCAAATTTTCTTAGAAAATGAAAGTGGCTTACGAACGTAGGGCAGTCCCACTTCCTGCCAACCACAACAATTTGCAAAAATATATTATTAATGGTAAAAACTAAAATATCTATCTAAATGAACCTTTGCCTTCTGCGGAATTTAGCCACCTTTCGTGATTCGTCTACGAACGACCATGAAATAACGATTTTCACTATTTTTCTAATACGTAGTTTTCACGACAATTAATTTCAATTCTACAGCATTCGCGTTGACGAGCTCATAGAATTTAAAAACAGTAGCTCAGTATAAATGATATAAAAAAACATTAGAATCGCGTGCGTCACTATACTGCGTTGTTATTTTTTGTCGCAGGCAGGAAAACTATAGTCATACTTTTAAACTGGAAAAGAAATTTAAGGGCCGGCAGAATACAAAATTAAGACCTCTAATGAAATCCCCAACCCGTGCAAAAAATAAACTAGAAAGGTGGTGGCTCTCAAAGATTGTCAGTAAAAATGAAATATTCATAAAGCCATTATGAATTGCAAGCTTTAGATACCAGGGTGAAAGAATCAGGATATTTTTTTCAAATTTTTTGAGATGTAGCTGAGCTACAAAGATTAAAGATCAGAGTCTAATCGTGTTGTAATTTCCCCATATATTTTTATCGTGGGAAAGGTACTCACGGGATCTGGCTCATTACAAGAAATAAATAAAGGGAAGTGAAAATTACGTCAAAGTCATACTGAATTGATTTCTAGCTTGACAGTTCATTCGTCGGTGTCATGGAAATGCACGGATATTTTCCCCTTTACTCTCGGAAGCTCGCGAATTAAAATTCAACTGAAGGTCATAAGCCAACCGCCGGACAAAGGAATGGCCTAACACAAGAACTGCTGAGGCAGGTGGAGTCGTCATTTCGGTAAAATATAAATCACTAAGAAAGAAAAATCGATTGGCACCAGGTGGAAAAATATTGTGTTAACACGGAAGCCGAACTGAAAACAGAAGGACCGAATGAGAAGTAATCAATTACAAGCAAGAGAATGGGTTAGGAAGGATAGCGATCAAAAAGACAAAAAAAATTATGTACATGTAGGCTTACCTCAGAGGAACTAAAGAACGCCTTACCCTGCAGTTGAACCAGGACAAATGACTACGGTATGACCTTTTTGGCCAAATAACCGACTCTAACTACAAGTGGGGTTATATATATAGTCTAATTTCAAAGACCCAGTACCGCTCGGACTTTTTAAAATAGCAATTTATAAGGCAGGAAATGCATACAATTTTCATTTCCGAGCAAGTTTTGTATTTCTGTTTCTTTATTGGTCACAAATTTAAAAATAAAATTCACTTTCGGCCCAAAGGGCAGAAGAACTTCTTTCCAATCAAAAACAATTTACAAAAAGGTAATATTAAGTAAAATATCATTTCTTTTTTGCAATCGTGCTATTTTTGTCAAATGACTCCTTGTCTTCTCTGGAAAGTGTCTTATTATTCGCCTTTATTTTCTAGTACCTTTTTTGCACGATAATCAATTTCAATTCTACAAAATTTGCATTGATGACATCATGAATAGAAAGTTAGCTCAGTATATAAAACCAAATAAACGACTTCGTCACTATTGCGCGTTGTTACTTGTAGTCTCACGAACGGAAATGCTAGTCTTGCTGTTAAACTGGTAAATATTTTAAAATGCCAGAAAATACAAAGTTAATACTTTATAGTTTAACCACTACGCCAGTCGCTTTCTAAAGTACAACTTCCTTTTCGCAACCCATTCCGAGAAACCGAAAGACGTCATTGTCAAAATTACAACATGATATTTTATGACTATACTGAAACGGTCTTAGTCATGCTGTTCAAACTGACCTTAAATGGGCGTGCGCAGTGTCACGGAGGTTTGGTGTCATTTTTAAAGCCAAAAAATGTTTTTGTATTAGCAGTTACCGAAAGATAATGGTTCAGTTCTGTGATAAATTACCACTCCAGTGCACTAAAACTATCAAACACGTTATCAATGGGCGTCTCTAGTCAGAGACGGACTGAGACTGCATGCATTTCTCGCATTTTTGCTTACAAACACTGGACGAAAAAATGGATTTACTCAGGTTTGCAAGTTGAGCAAATATGTAGCAAATTTGGGGCTCCAAATTTGAACCGAATTTGCGCTTGGTGTAAACTTAACGTGAACATAAATATTTGTTCCGGTTGAATTTACGTGCAAATGTGACGTAAATGTTGATATTTGCATCAAATTTGCCTCACTTTTGCTACCGAGGCAAATTTCTAACTTTCACGTACAATTGCCAAACATTTGCTTCCTGCGCAAAAATATCACGTTTACTGATGTTGGAAATCCAGGCAAATGCGGTGCAAAACAATTTGTTTACACTGATCTGTTTCCTAACATTTACTTACGGGACAAATCAGTACATTTGCGTTTAATTTACTCTTATTTGCAAAATAAGCGAAGCTGTTTATTTGCTATTAATTTGCATTGATGTCAAACAAAAACGATTACTTTAATTTTGCTCACATTTGATAAGGAGCAAATACGTAACTTTGCAAGGCGGTACACTATATGTCCCCATACACCACGTAACAAAGAACGACGCTGACCATTTTCAACGAAGACTCCCAGACTCTCTCTTGCATTTGGTTCATGTCAATCGACACCTTTCCAGTTGGAGCCAATTGGGAAGAATGCTAATAATATTTTAGCCTTGTATTGGCTCAGGTTTGAGCTGTTGACAGCAAAAGAGCTTTCTATTCTTCCCTGGTGGATTTGAATTCACGCGGTCGATATTTTCGTTCTTTCCGTTCTGCGACGTTTGAATAAATTCGCTTCGATCATTCTGGGACGCCAAGCACCAAAAAAAACCTAGCGAGCACAAGAGCCCCAAAGACAACAAATCTGTCTAGCGAATCTTCGACTGGACGCAACCCTGGGAGTTTTTATTCGGTAAATTCGACCGCGCGATGGTTTTGGCGCCACAAAGTTCGGTTGAAGAATCCACGCCAGAAAGGGAAACTAGGGCAGCTAGTAGGTCTGGATATTCGGAATGTTCTCCTGGCAGTACGAGTGCAGACTGTTATCCGTTTTCTTCGCCTTCCCTGATTCCTGATTCCCCTGATTCCAAGCTCTCCGCTAGACACTGAAAGAAGGTCTCGACCTGGCCTCAGCGATCAATCGAGAAGATGCTAGTGGTGATGATTTTACAGCTGAGCTGTATGTCCAAGCAAGAAACCTATTTAGAAAGGCAGACGTATAATACGGCCGAACGGCTAGAAAAAGAAGCGGCCGAAAAAGAGCGGGAAAGACCACGAAAAAGCAAGCGATTGCCAAAAGTGTTGTCGGTAAGCCTTCTTGTTGATATAGTTTTCAAATAACAAGTGTTATTTAATTTAATTGTATATGTATGTGGTTCAACATTCTTTTTTGCTTTGAAAATTTTTAAACTAAAGAAAAATTCAAACCCAAACATTTCAGACAGTTTTAAATGGAGTCAACTGTCAAGTATAGGACGATAATTCCATTGAGTGACCAAAGAGTAAAATGATTCAACTCCAGTCCTTCAAGATTGTAATGATTATTATTTTCTACACATTGTAGCTTCTCTGATCCATCTAACAAAATTGTCAATAAAGCCATCATGGATGGAGTGACCATAATAATTTGTTCTAAAAAATTGAGAGTTGTTTGGCCTTGAAATTGCCATGATTATAATTGCACTGTGTCAGCTGTTTTTGGGTTTGATTTTGTGAGGTCTTAGTTCTGGTAGAGTCTGAAAGTGACAAAAGTCTTGCTAGAAGAACACATATTGTTCCAAATTAAAAGTGATTTTGTTTTGAAATTGCCATGTTCATAGTTGAGCTGTGTCAACTGTTTTAATAAGTGTTTGATTTTGTGATATTTTAATTCTGGTACATTATGTGAGTGATGGCAGTTTTGTCGAATCTTGAAGCATTTGCACCATGACGAGTGATCACAATTGTCCTAAAAGATTAACAGTTGTTTGGCCTTGAAATTACCATGATTATAATTGCACTGTGTCGGCTGTTTTTAGGTTTGATTTTGTAAGATCTTACATGTAGGTCTGGTACATTCTGTGAGTGATGGCAGTTATAATTTTGTCAGATCTTGAAGCATGCACACCATACCGAATGACCACATTGTCCTAAAAAGTTAAGAGTTCTTTGGCCTTGAAATTACCATGATTATAATTGCACTGTGTTGGCTGTTTTTGGGTTTGATTTTGTGAGATCTTAGCACTGGTACATTCTGTGAGTGACGGCAGTTTAGTCAGATCTTGAAGCATGTGTACCACGACGAGTGACCACATTGTCCTAAAAAATTGAGAGTTGTTTGCCCCCTGAAATTGCCATGATTATAATTGCATTGTGTTGTTTGGCCTTGAAATTACCATGATTACAATTGCACTGTGTTGGCTGTTTTTGGGTTTGAATTTGTGAGGTCTTAGCTCTGGTATATTCTGTGAGTGACGGCAGTTTAGTCAGATCTTGAAGCATGTGTACCATGACGAGTGACCACATTGTCCTAAAAAATTGAGAGTTGTTTGCCCCCTGAAATTGCCATGATTATAATTGCATTGTGTTGTTTGGCCTTGAAATTACCATGATTATAATTGCACTGTGTTGGCTGTTTTTGGGTTTGAATTTGTGAGATCTTAGCTCTGGTACATTCTGTGAGTGACGGCAGTTTAGTCAGATCTTGAAGCATGTGTACCATGACGAGTGACCACATTGTCCTAAAAAATTGAGAGTTGTTTGCCCCCTGAAATTGCCATGATTATAATTGCATTGTGTTGTTTGGCCTTGAAATTACCATGATTATAATTGCACTGTGTTGGCTGTTTTTGGGTTTGAATTTGTGAGATCTTAGCTCTGGTACATTCTGTGAGTGACGGCAGTTTAGTCAGATCTTGAAGCATGTGTACCATGACGAGTGACCACATTGTCCTAACAAATTGAGAGTTGTTTCCCCCTGAAATTGCCATGATTATAATTGCACTGTGTTGTTTGGCCTTGAAATTACCATTATTATTATTGCACTGTGTTGGCTTTTTTTGGGTTTGAATTTGTGAGATCTTAGCTCTGGTACATTCTGTGAGTGACGGCAGTATAGTCAGATCTTGAAGCATGTGTACCATGACGAGTGACCACACTGTCCTAAAAAATCGAGTTGTTTGCCCCCTGAAATTGCCATGATTATAATTGCTCTGTGTCGGCTGATTTTAGGCTTGATTTTGTGAGATCTTAGTTCTAGTAGATTCTGAAAGCGACAATAGCCTTGTTAGACCTCAAGGCATGACTGTGTACCGTAATGAAGGACCACATATTGTTCCAAATAAAGAGTGATTTTGCCTTGAAATTGCCATGTTCATAGTGGAGCTGTGTCAACTGCTTTAGGACACTAAATGTACATGTATGTGGTCCTTGATCATGTGGTAAACATGCTTTGAGGTAACATTCCATGAGTGATGGCACTTTTGTCAGACCTTGTATCATGTGCATCAACTTATAACAATATGTTGTAAATTAAGAGTGAAATTTCCATGTCCAAAATTGAGTAGTGCCAACCGTTTTAGGGTTTGATTTTTCAATAGTGCAGTGATAACATACAGTGCATGCATGTACATACAGTTGAATTTGACATGCATTTTAAATCTCTTCCTTGCTGGATTTCTAATAATAATACAATAAATAATAATAATAATATTATTTCTTTGTTAATATACAATATATATATGGTAATGAATGAAAATAAAAACACAGGAAAATGAAAATTGAACTACAGTGTACAATGCATGTACATTTGTAACTAACATGTTCTAACACTTTTCCATTTCAAACAGCTGTGATGCAAGTCCATTTGCGTACCAAAATGAGGCAGCAGAAAAATGTTGACAAAAAGAAGCAGAAGTATTAGTGATGCAGGAGCCGCGGAAGAGAAGTAGAAAGAATACGGTAAGCAAAAGATGTTTAATGCCTGCAGTAAACACAATTTTTTTTACTGTGAACACTCCAGTTATACATTGCCGGTTTGTCCTCAAACATTTTTATTTTGAAATGGGTAAATTAATATTACCTACTGTGTCATATACGATTTGCTGGCCGGGAGGTCTGTACTGGGAAAAACTGGACCCAAGGGCAGTTTTTTCCCAATATGGCCCGACCTACATTGTAGGCCAGCAAGTAACATAATAATTTTTTCTCTTTGGGAATATTGGTTTAATTTGTACATACTTGTAAAAGCCATATGTCTGGCAGAAATGTGAACTCTAACAGTAAAACCGAAGTCATTATTGCTTAATAATATTTCTTTTTACATTGTTAAGTGTTTTACATTTTAGGTACAAAAATTTTGTAGCTGTACATTCTAAAAATTCGGAACAGTCTGTATATGGGGTCCAGATGGGAATATCAGGACCTCTAGAGAGTGTGTCCTTAACCAATCAAATTCAAGGATTTAGTAGTATGGACTGCTGCGATGCAACAAAAAAAAATAAACATATATTATTTTAATGATAAATCAATATCACAACCTTGTAATCATTTTCAACCATCCCTTTACAGTCTAAGGTAAAATTATTAATCACTACATTGTACATACACATGTAGATCAGCCTCCCTTGCCCTCTTCCCCAAAAATTTTTATTTAATTTGGACTAGCAAGAAAGACCTTTGTAGTTGTAAATACTGATTTTTATATGCACCCTGTTATACACATTTATCTAGAAGTAAAAAAAATTGTCTGTAAACAACCTTATGAGTAATGGCTCATAAATTGTTGTGCAATATATTCATTCATCGTCTTGGGTTGTGGGTTTCACAGTAACACTGTAATTTCATTGTTCAGTTACTTATTTGTGCTTAGTTAATTCTAGATTTTCATCTTTTACAGAAATGAATTAAGCGGGTAAAAGCATTAAAGGAATGGACATCGATGCAATAAGAAGATAAAGAAAAATATAACGTCTGCCTGACGATGGACTATATGTCATCTGGGGAGTCCATTTCGGAGCCTGAGGGTGAAACCAATGGCAGCACATCGGGTTTAGATGTAGAAAACAAACAGTATAAACATGTGCACGACCCCTCCTTTGTAGGAGCACAGAACTTGATGATTTGATGAAGAGCCTTGACCGTATAACTAAGTGCCGAAGAAGTATAGGGGGACCATGCAAACATGGTTTTTGAAACGAGTCAAGGGCCATCATCAACCTGGGAGAAACCAGAAGATGCCCCTGACTTTGCATTGTCAGCACTCCTCAGTTAAGGAACTGGGTCATGAAATAGAATGCAAACCAGTTTAATCATTGTTTCACAGGAGCATCTCTATCCTGTGTTTGTGTGGGGGACTGTGTTTTTAAATGGCTGTGTCGGTTATGAATTCAATTTCTAAATGCAACATTAAGTGCTTTTTTAATGGTTAAAATCATGAAACAAAAACACTCAAACACATGAATACAATGTTTAAAACCTTGAAGTTTGACTTTCACTCTGTCAAACTTCAAGTTTCTAAAACCCGCTGTTGCAAACTTTAAATCAACAAAACAAACACATAACAACAAAGTATTCATGTTTTTGAGTGTTTTTGTTTTATTGTAATCTTTAAAAAGTGCTAATTGATATTGCATTTTGAACAGCTAAATATTATTCATAACTGACACAGCCATTTAAAAGCACAGTCTCCTACACAAACACAGGTTTGGTTTATTGGTGTTCAAACTCTAGAAAGCCAGGAGCCCATTACCAGGGGCATACAAATGCCATAAATTTGTGCGATGGCATTATTACCAGTAGGTTTATTTTGAGATAAGCTTTTCCCTTTCCCGCAAAAATAATTGTTTCTGATTCTTATGTGGACGAGTTGTCATAGTTATGTATTACATTTACGGTAAACGTTTATTATCAATGCAATTTCTTGTGATTGGCTTTCAATTCCAAAACCAATTTGCGGGAAAGGCTTATAGTCTAAAAATAAACCATCTTGCAAAAATGCCATTTCATAGGCGCAGTATGGCAGTCGCATGCTCCAGGTAATGAGTTCCTGAGAAAGCTCAGTAAAATTAATGATGACTAAATTGTCTACAGAGCAAACAAGACTTTGACTTTACAGACTACACGTACATTAAGCTTCTATTTGCATGAATTTTCCATGACCTGCTCCTTCGACAATTATGGGATTTGGTGCATAAAAGGCCAGTGTACACTTTCATAGGTTCTATTTCAGTTTCACTAGGAATAGCCTTGTTTTTTGCACTCCATTTTACTCAAGAAACATTCCCATTTCACAATACTGCTTTGTGGTTTCTTTTTGTTTGGACAAGGTTATGAGATATGATGTCATAAGTAGATGTGGTTTTATAGTGAAAGAATCCTATGGAACTTATCTTCTAAATGCCAACAGAACTCAGGGATAAAAAAAAAACATGGGTATATTTGTTTCGCAAGGCCACGTGCAAAAAGTGAGGCAAATCCAAACAAACATTCACCCAAAATTACATTTTCATCAAGATAGGCCCTTTATGCACCCCCCCCCCCCCCTTCTCCCAATTATTTTTGGCTTCCAAGTAGCAGTCTTCCAATTACATAATTATCAAACAGGTATGCAGATAAACAAGGCACTTAGTATCTTGCATGCATGCACCGCAAACAAACACAATTATCAAAAATAATATCTTCCATTTCAGTTATATTTGCAATTTGTTCTTAAGTCTGGTTAACTTTGCAAACCGATCATAAGCCTCACATTTCAGTTTGATTGGTGTCGTGTGGTGTAGATGCGTGAAATATCTTCAGATTCTTGGGATCAATAAACCTACTTTTCAGCAACTATTTGTATTTATCGGCATTGAATTGAAGTGTTAATGAATCTGCAGACTACATGCAGCACGTCTTTTGTGAGACGATTAATTTGCATTTGTGGATGGTTTGAAATGCTATTTTGGTCACAATAACATAAACTAAAGCTGTAAAATAAGTGATTGTACCACACAACACTGGTTGAACTGAAATACAAGGCTTTCATACATTTAATCTGCCTTTTGGAAAAATAATAAGCCTTAAGCCTTATTAACTCTGCCTACATTTAGAGAATATCATGGATTTCTTCAGCAAATGTTTCCAATACAATCAACTGACCTGGTAAAAAAGAGCTGCTGAGTACCTGTAAAAAGAGCTGCTTGTGGGTCGCATGTAGTTTGTTTGCAGTGCATGGCAGGAAGATTGTAATCTCCTTTGAGTATATGTGCACAGATCAGTTTTTTTTAACGTCCCCCTCCCAACTCCTCTCTATTAAGCCCCCCGAATTACATAAGCCCCAGGGGCTAATAGAGTTTTTACTGTGTGTTCAAATTGAAGAATAACCTGTATTTAGGGCTTTTTGTATGCACCTGTTGAAATGATTCCTGATTGAATTGAGCTCATGTAACATGTAGCATTTTACCACCCAGTTAAATCGTGTAAAAATTATTTTGTAACAGTGTATTATTTCGTAGTTGATCTATTCTCAACGTGATTCGACATTGTAAATACGGTTGACAACGTGATTTGGTTTAGTTAGATAGTTATTGAATTAATTAAAGTAATTTCATTTATGACTTGAATTTATTGTTACTGCAGTGTGGTGTAGACATTAATTGAGCAAATATAGATGTCGAAAACTGACTCACCGATCACATTTACTGTCCTAGGGAAAACATTTTTTTTCATCCCATTTCTAGAGCATAAAAGTGGAAAAATGATTCTTTGATCACATTTACCACCCTGAGCAAATACGTGGAAAATGCCGAAGTCTTTGATCACTTTTACCACCCTGGGCAAATACGTTGAAAAATGATTCTTTGAACACATTTACCACCCTGAGCAAATACGTGTGGAAAAATGATTCTTTGAACACATTTACCACCCTGAGCAAATACGTGGAAAAATGATTCTTTGAACACATTTACCACCCTGAGCAAATACGTGGAAAAATGATTCTTTGATCACATTTACCACCCTGAGCAAACACGTGGAAAAATGATTCTTTGAACACATTTACCACCCTGAACAAATACGTGGAAAAATGATTCTTTGATCACATTTACCACCCTGAGCAAACACGTGGAAAAATGATTCTTTGAACACATTTACCACCTGAGCAAATAAGTGGAAAAATAATTCTTTGAACACATTTACCACCCTGAGCAAATCCGTGGAAAAAATGATTCTTTGAACACATTTACCACCCTGGGCAAATTATGTTCAAAAATGATACTTTGATCAAATTTTCCACTTCAGGCAAAGTACATACAAAATGTCACTTTTGATATCGTATTTGCTACCCTGGCAAATGCCTAGAAAAAAACAAACTTTACACTATTTTTATGCATGGGAGTAAATTTAAAGCAAATATGGAATTTACCAGCTTTGCCATGATAGCAAAATCAGATCGTTGTCTTGAAGTAAATTTGAGCAAATGTGAGCAAATGTGGAATTTGCCATACGTTTGCTGCACATTTGCTATACAGGAAAATCCGTTTTTTCGTCCAGTGAAACGTTCACAATTTGACTCCACAGTCAACATTATGTACAAACAACATCAATTTCAGTCATTTATCGGTACAGATAAACAAAAGTAAACTTTGTCGCTACCACAATCTTCTTTCCTGACCGCGCGTGATTCACCGTGATTTTGAATCAGCCTTGCATGATTTCTATTCGCTCAATTGGGTGACATTTGGCTATATAGTATTTTCACTCGTCACCAGGCTCCCAATTTGACACTTAAATCATAGCAAAAAGGTCATTTTTTGAAAGGAAAATCAAAATTTCGTGCCTTTCTGTGTTACTTTTCTGAAATCCATACACGGATTCCAGTATTATGGTTATTATTCTATCTAGAAACGTTAAAATACTTTAATAACTTTAAAAAAAGTACCGTCATTTTGACCTTGAAGTGAGCAATTGTATATATTGGCTTGTATGGGGTTCAACCGCGCGGTTATCGCTTTAAGGTCGCGGGGGACAGGTTCTGCTCATCAGTATGCATTTATGAAAAGAGTATGCACGAAGTGCGACGGCTGATACCGAAAATGCGTGAAATATTCACGAACAGGCTCTGTCATGTTTCTGCATCAATAATTGCACGTGCAAAGAGTGTCAACGCTTTGTTCTTTCTGCATGAAGTGTTGACAATAGCCCGTGGATTAAAATTAGCAAAATTACCATAAATATATTTATTTGGCATTCGTGTTTGCTCGGGAAGCCTTCGGAAGCGTAAAAACAAGCAATTTTGTGTCCAAGAATTCAGCGCGGATAGAGAATTTCATGAGTTGACACTGCAGGGAGGTAAACTAGGTGTATTGTAGATTGTCATATCTGACCTCAAATTTTTAAATAGGCTTTCAAAGGGAAGATATGAGGCTTCAAATTCTAACATGGACAATTTTACTCCTTTAAAAGCTAATAACTTTTAATAAGTTGAAATCAAAAAATCGGAGTCAGATAGGACACAATAGACGTTTTGACGGATCAGTGAGTGGCAAAATCCACTTGCTTTGTGTTCTTCTCGAGGAGCAAACTTGGACACAAAACCACGTTTTAAAACAAACTAACTTTAGTGACTTACAGCACTGACGCAAAGTGCGATCCCTTCAATAAAAAACAATCTTTATGCACTTCCATTATTCGCCACTGTCTCTGTTAAATTTTAGCGAAATCGGTGTTCAAACGTTCACGATATAACGTTTTTCAAAGTGACACCTCTGCTACAATTTTGCCTTATGAATTTATTCATGGCCAGGTATCCCCCGCGACCTTAAGCGTTCTAAGGCCCGGTTCAGACGCCGAACTTTTCATGAGCCGAACCTAATACCTTGAATTAAGTACATGAAAAGTTCGGCGTCTGAATCAATTAAGAACGGCTATTTGAATTTGGAACGGCTGAGCCGTTCTTTTCGCCTGGCTCAGCCGGGAATTTCGGCTTTGGAACGGCTTTGATTCAGACGCCGAACTTTTCATGAGCCGAACCTAATGCATAAATTATTATAACGACTGGTTCGTGTTCTGACATCTTTGCCTGAAAATCGCTCACCTTTCGATTTGTTTCTCTTCAAACTGAATTAAGTTCGGCTAATTAAGTTCGGCGTCTGAATCAACAGGCGTACTTTTGTTAATTTGGGTCGGTCCAAATTCGAATTAAGTTCGGCTCATGAAAAGTTCGGCGTCTGAACCGGGCCTAACTCATTTTAACAGGCGCAATGTCAATATCCCCACTCTGTTTTGGAAAGACTGGAATCTAGTAAGCATTTTGGTGGGAAATTTGGGATATACTTCATGGTGGGTTTTAATTTATGCACATCAAAGAATCCGGCACTTATTTAGGGCTAAAAACTCATTTTAAAATGGTTAGCTTTTATTCACTGTTATGGATATCACTACCCATAACAGTTAATAAAAGCTAACCATTTTAAAATGAGTTTTTAGGATCCCTATATGATAGGATTCCTATATGGTGTGTTAACATGAAGTAAATACCGGAAATTTGCTTTTGGTTCAAGCGAAAAAACCTCTGTCATTTTGCACTTTTCAGCCGCACGATGCTTTGACTGAGTGCATGTTTGGCTTCCTTTCGTCGGCATCGTGTTTACGTTCGCTTGCTCCGTCAGTGCATGGCCTAGCGGTGAGAACAAGGGAAATCAGAAGGAAAGCGGAAATGACTGCTATCAAGGAAACTCCACGCTTCAAGGTTACATAAACAAGTAAGGCCCGGTTCAAATGTCGAACTTCACATGTGCCGAACCTAATGCAAATGAGAAAAATCTATTGTTCTTGCTCATTTGCATTAGATTCGGCACATGTGAAGTTCGACGTTTGAACCGGGCCTAAAATACGTAGTATTGATATCGGAAAGATTTCCGTATAACCCCATATACTAGTTATGCATACAGTTCTTAAAACTAAAACAAAAGCCAAAACAATTGAAATTCAAAAGCAAATCAATAGCGCTGACATACATAATTAATAGGCAATAGTTCATTTTGGTAACGCGCACGCCCGGAGCAAATGTCTCGTCTCAGAGGGGTCAATATCTTGACATGCTCATTACCGGGGTGTTTGAAATGGCTTTTTCGCTGGAAACGTTGTTTCTCTTTGACAAGTCAATGCGTTGTTTACACTTTTAAATGTGATCAGTGTGATGCTGATTATATTGGCCATACCAAGCGCCATCTTCATCAGCGCAGTGATGAACATAAATACTCTGTTGTTGGAAAACGCATGAGAGACCACGGAATCAAGAACTCTGGGCTGATTACAATGTTTTCCGTTTTAAAGAAATGCTTAGGGAAAACTGAATTGTTTAATCCACGAAATGTTGTTTATTCGCGAAAGAAAACCCACGTTGAATACACAGTCAGACTCAATTCGTGCGGCTTAAGTCTTTATTTAGCATTCTTCAGCACCTGTACGTTCATTGTCACCCTTGACCTAATTATGAATTCTATAACAAGTTTTGACGCTTTGAATACTGTAGTGTAAATTACCTCCACTTGAACGGTGACCTTTTGACTTGAAAATGAAGCCAGGATGACTTCGAAACGTCGTTTCTTTTCGATTATTTTCATCATAAATTGTTTTTCTAAATCTTTACACATACGCGATTCAAGAAAACTTCAATGCTAGACTCGTGGAATACGTTAAATTTCAGTTAAAACAAACCTATATCAACTTTTCAAGTTAAATAGAACTTGGAATTCACTCGTCAAGCAATGAAGTTTTTCCATAGTGTAGTAGAATAGTTTAAAATCACTTATAGAATTCAAAGGGGACAAACTTCAAATAAATGCGGTTACTAATCATATCTGAATTTCGTAACTGTTCCTCCGGTAGGATGCCTAAAATGTGTGCAGTTCCACAATTGGTTTCTGCCCCATTAAATCCTATACCAATTTCGACATCACTACGAGGCTTAGGTTAATAAACCATATAAATCCCTACTGTCATTCCCCCCTAAGCCTCGTAGTGATGTCTTTTGTTTCAAGTTGAATTTTTATATATCGAAATTGGGCTATTTCGATATATTATTCCGAATAGCCGCAATCTTGGATTGCCAACATGGTAGAAAGCGTTAAATCTGAGTCAAGATCAATAGAGCAATGTTAAAATGAAGTTAAATTAATTAAAGCAGAAAATTCCAAATATGAGTATAATTTCTTGTCAAAAGATGGTTGCCATGGAAAAATTCACGGAATTTTGTTTGCGATAGGGCAAAGATTTGGTAAATGCTAAAGTTATAAATGTTTAAAGTAAGTGTGGACACTTTCCATCACCATACCCCCCCCCACCCCCCCCCCCCCGGCCGGTCTGAATAGTAACAACGGTAAGACTACCAGTCCTGCGAGAAAAATAATGCCCTTACACTTACAACAGTGATAGAATGCAATCGTTTTATCAAAGAATCTGACCCATCCAGTTTGCATTGCGCGCCTACGTTGGTTCATCCGCCATTTTCAGGGCCCCCGAAAGTCCATACTGTATTGTAGATGAGAAATTCACTCGTGCAAGAGGTGATATGCTTGCCCAAATATGGAATAGAGCCGTATCATAACAATAAGAGAAGCGCGCAATGCAAACTGGGTGGGTCAGACTCTTTAACACTCTCTTTAGGGGACTTTTCAATGACACTCGCTTACAATACATTCGCAAAAAAAAAAAATGATATCAATCGTCATTTTTCTCCAACCAATTTAGCCGTAGGCATTTTGATATATCCAAACTGTGGACTGGCTGGGTAACCACATCGTCCTTTTGCTTATAAGGTTACAACATTGAATTATGTTTAGCTTCTGCTTTACAATGACTTTGTGACAACAGCGACAACAACAACAACAATTTATTCTTTGTACAACAATACAAGAGTTGGATAGTTTGGTTTGCCCTGCAAATAGCTGGGAAGCTAATCGTGGCGGGGCAAAACAAGTACATGAATAACACAAATTATCTAATAAAATCAATTTAACCCTTATACTATTACAAAGCCTTGCAGATTGCACTAAAAATGAATAAAACACAGAAGTTAAGTGATCTTAGGGAAGGTACGTTTTTTCTTGGGGGCGGGGGGGGGGGGGGGATGGGGAATTTTGGTATTTTTTTCCAAAAAAGTGTTGGCCCTTCCTTGCGTTTTAACAAAAAAAAAAACTCCTGACCCGCCACCTTTAGGTAACTGACAAAAGTGCGACCCTCCCCTCACTACTACATGGTATGTTCCATGCTGTAGAAATCTCAGAACGTTTCGCTTGTGAACGCAAACAAGGAAAATGCGAACAATCAGTGTGTGATATTTACGTTTTATAGCTGAAGTTTGAATATGGAAGTATAAACCTTGACTTGTATTATAAAAGTTTTGAACATAAAATATCTAAGGAAAAATACACGCGCTTCTTTCTTCGACTAGCCGGCATTGCTGTTGGTTATTTTAACAGGTAAGGTTTATTTGTTTAGCATGCGCAATCTGCCTCTCAAAAACAAATATTTCCTACATTTCCGAATTCTGTTAAAGGCAGACAGGCCTCTGTAGGAAAAGGAAACTTCTCGCACACGATTGAAGCATCACTAAAAAAACTTACCTATGAAGCCAAACATCATCTCGCTTGTCATGGCCGCTCGTGTAGCCGACTGTACTTTGAAAACAGTACTCGTGATTCACCCTGGATGGTCATTTATTACACCAGAGATAAAATATTTAATAAATTATTAAACCAGCGTATATCACATGATGTTTCTCACTTTCCAGGTAGGCTCTGCGTGATCTAGCTCAATTTCCGCTCACAAATCTTCTTGTCGCACCATCATCGCGCGTTCCCAACTACGATCAGTACTATGGATATAGATTCGCAAGAAATCAATCGGGGAAAGTGTTCATGCGGTGAATGCGCGGAGTTTACGAGAGGCGGTGGAGTACTTTGTGGTTATTGTGAGTGCGCCCCAGTACGTCACGAGAAATTGACAGATACAAATTCCGAGGCCACACAAACAGCACATGATAAGCAAGAAAACCAACCAAGCAGTAGCATTTGGAAAGATGTCTCTTCACTAGGGTGGATTCCAGATCCAAAAAGCGATTATACTTCCAATTCCCTTTTGGCAGAATTCTACCAGTGTTTTTGGGCGAACTTTTTCAAAGACAACATCACAAACATTCTCATTAAAAAATTCTGGAAAAGATGTGTGACCCTCCCTTGAATCGCTCACATGAGGTATGGCCCTCCCCTTTTGGTGCTCACTTTCAGTGATGACACTCTCCACTGAGGCCCCAGCCCTCCCCTCCCCCCCCCAAGAAAAAACGTACCTTCCCTAATTAACACAGCGCTTACTGACGTACAATGCGTTAAGACAAGGAGTCTCTGACTATAGCTAGTGTATCTATATACCTACTTTTTTTTAATAATCATGGGGATTTGAATATAGTCATATTCCTTTTCTAAAATATCAAATAGCAATTTGCGGAGAACTATTTTAAAAGCATTCTTAGGAAGATCCGTTATATATAGCTTTACTCCACAGCTTTACTCCGAGCCGAGAGAAAGAATTGTTTAATTTAGTATTTCTAGTCTGGAACGTTTAACATTGAACTTTCCAGACGTAGACGATCGTGTATTGTATGAGTGAATATTAGACGTTTTATGAAATAAATTGAACATGTCTGCTGGGGCTTTATCATTATTGATATCATGCATTAAGGTTGATACGGACTCATAATAAAGAAAAGTTACTGGAAGCACGTTAGCTTCGAGAAATAAAGGAATTGCATGGTCATTCCAGTCTGCGAAGTACAGCAAACGAAGAGCTCTTTTCTGAAGAATTAGAATTTTATTAAGATAGGTCTTGCATGCCTGACCCCAGGCAGCAAGACCATAGGTTAAATAAGGATGAATTAGTGACGTTAAGGCGATTCGAGCAACAGAAAATACTGATATCCGTCCTAATGATACATGCTAATGAAACCTAAATACGTGGATAATTCCAAGTTACAACAGAGCAAGCTAACCTGGCCTTTGAAAAATAATTTCATTATCCTAGATCTTTGTATCTGTTATAACGTGCAAAAAATAAAAGAAAGCATTAGACCGTACAATCTTGCTGCGCCAAGCTTGTTGGTGACCAGGTTTCTTCTCCAAGCACTGTAGGAACAAACTGTCCTCGCCTGCTAACAAAAAAAAACGTCAGTCCTGGTGATTCTTTATTCAACCTTTCGTTTAGTTTACTGATCTGCTTATCTGCTTGGAAAATCAGATCGGGCGATTTTTCCTAATAGGTGGGAAGGGTATATTTCGTTATTTCGCTGAATTGATTATAGCTGAATTTATTATATCTTCGCTCAAATGAAAACCCAAAGACTCCCGTGGGATTTAAGTTCCTCAAACCGTCTGGATTCATTTTAAAAATACACCGTGAATTTCGCAACAACACACATTTGATCTACAATAAACGCTACTAATGAGAGCACTTTACGACAAATGATTGACAAGAAAAACACAAATTTCTTTATTTAATCGATTTTGTCACTTTTTACCTGCGGCAAATTTTGTCGATGGTACCTTTGCAGATCCACCCGTCTCGAACAAAATTTGTAAAGTCGCGACAAACCAACCGCATTTGTAAAGCGTTGATGATGACAGAAAATTTGTCTAAATTAACAGTTTTTTTTGCTACTGCGGAAAGGCCCTACTTCTTTACCATAATAAACGCAACAGGTCCACTGAAAAACCCATTTGAAAGTTTCCATGCGTTTTCCTTTGCTTGATCGGTGATCGGTAACTTGAGATATGAAAAGTTAATAAAATGATGACATGCCAGTACCCTGGGGAAATTAACAATAGGTCCGGGGGTACTCCCCAAAATTTTAGTTGCAATGTGCGACGCCCTTCTTGAAATCCTTACCGTATTACGAACCTTATATTTTGCTGCTGTTATAAAGCTTATATAAAGAAGTAACCCCCGGGCAAAAGTGTAAGACTGAAGGACATTGATTCCATATTTATACCCATACACTACATCTCGTTTGCGCTTGCACGCATTAACGAGATAAAAAGGAAAAAGAGGATATTTTGTTTTTGTTATAAATTGAATGAAATGCTGTGGAAATATGTAATGCTGTGCTACAGAAAATATAGCACCATTTCTAAATCATATTGACCCGTAATTTGATGTCAATGGAGTAAACAGTTTATATACTTGAAGCGCCCTGCGCATATGTCAGCTAATAATAGACTTTTCGAATAGCTGTGATATAAAGAAAACTAAATAACACTAACCATTACATAATTCTATATTTAAAGTTTGAACTTGAGCAAAACACTTTCGTAACTTGTAAGCTTATTAATTTTCGTTTTCCTTTCGAGTCGCAACATAGAAAGCATTAATTCACACTAACCTTTACTTTCCAAAATGAAATGTCACGTTATCTCCAATCAGCATAAAAGGTGCCCACTGCCCCACTTTAGAAAATCCATTTGCTCTCATCCACTTCATGGCCTGGTAAAGTGATTCACTGGCACTTTCTCCACGAACTAGGTGCTCGTAGAAACAACTCATGAACTGCTTTGTTGCACCGTCTTCTATAGCCCACAGGGCCACCAACACGGAGCGTGCACCAGATCCTAAGAACGCTCGAGCAATTCCAACAACTCCCTCCGATCTGATCTCTCCACGTGCACTGTGACAACAGCTGAGGACTACCAGTTTGGCTCGCAGTTGAACCTGTGAAATGTCAGCCATTGTCAATAAATAGTCTTCTTCTATTGGAGTCCTGTTAATGGAAGGTGGAGGGGCAAGAACGATTTCTCCTCTTTCGGCATTGCCATGAGCAGCGAAATGAATCAGACCCGCTGAATTAATGCTTTGAAGAACCGCCTGCTTGGTTGCTTGCTTTCCTAACAAAGGCTGACCTCTGAGAAGTCGTCCAACCATCTCTGCTTCCTCTTCTGCAAAAGGCAGTCGTGATATCTTATTAGGACGTCCCTTATAAAGCACGTCACCGACAGCAGGGTCACCCACTATTAGTGTACCAGTCTGACTGTGATAGTCTGCTGGACTGTCCCGAATAAGATTCAGAGTCGTCAAAGAAGGAACGATGCGGATTCTAAAACTCTCCGAAAGATATTTGTCACGTTCATCCTGTAACGCTGCAAATGGAACTTTGAACAAGGAGCGGTCAGGAACAATGATGATTTCCGGCTCATCCAATAGATCAACAACAGGAGCAATGATCATGTTGTAGCCATCATTAAGAGTAGGGTCGGGTTGTTGGTTCGCGTCTTCCTCCTTTTCTACAAGGCGTAGTGCTGCGAGGCTATCTTCCTGAAATGATTTAGGCCTTGGGTAGTTAACGTTCAAAGGAAGCCAGGATCGATCTTCGCACTGCTCTTGAGCTACGACGTGCAACTTTCTAAAGTTTTCGCTAGAAAAAACTTCGTGCACAGTTCTTATCGATGCGTTGTTAAGCAAACAGACATTGACGTCCATTCCTCGCAAACGTGTTGGTTTGTTTGCTTTAAGGATCCACAAATATATCTTTTGCTTATAATAGGAAATGTATAGACAAATACAGTTACGTTCGCTTTTCATCAACTTTTCAATACCAACCAATGTCTGTGTATTGACTGATATTTGTTTTTCCACTGAGTACTGAGATGACATTAAGTCTGCCAGGGCTCTTGCCCGTCCAAGCTCTAAAGCGTAAAGCGCCTTATCAAGATTTTCAATAGCACGAAACAGTTCACTGAGCAAGTGGTAGGAATCAACATACAAGTCAAAAAGAGATATCTTATATTGGTCATAATCTTTTAGGGAACTTCGCATATCCTCAAATATTTTAATGCTTGTAAAGAGATGAGATTCAGCTTCATGTATGTTGCCTTCCAATAGCATAACAAATGAAAGGTTAGTACGGTGAATTAACTCAATATTAATGGCTTCAATCTCTTTACTGATCGCAATTGATTTTTCATAATATTCTTTGGCCTTGGTATAGTCACCGAGATTCTGGAACATATTTCCCAGGTTTCCATAAGTTGATGCGATTCCGTCGAGGTCGCCAATTTCTTGAATAGCAAGTGCTTTTTCGAGATATTCTTTGGCCTTAGCATAGTCACCGAGTTTCTGGAACACAACTCCTAGGTTTCCGTAACTGAGTGCTTCTAGGTTGAGGTCTCCAATTTCTAAGCTAATCGTAAGTGCTTTTTCGAGATATTCTTTGGCCTTGCCATAGTCACCTAGAGACTTGAACACATTTCCGAGGTTTCCGTAAGCTGCTACTTTTCCGTTTAGGTCACCAATTTCTGCTTTGATCGCAAGCGCTTTTTCGAAATATTCTTTGGCCTTGGCATAGTCACCGAGAGAATTGAACACAGTTCCCAGGTCTACGCAAGCTTCTGCTTCTCCGTTTGGGTCGCCAATTTTTATTCTAATCGCAAGTGCTTTTTCGATATATTCTTTGGCCCTGGCATAGTCACAGAGAGACTTGAACAGATTTCCCAGGTTAACATAAACTACTGCTGCTACGTCGAGGTTGCCAATTTCTAAGCTAATCGCAAGTGCTTTTTCGAGATATTCCTTAGCCTTGCCATAGTCACTGAGAGACTGGAACACTTTTCCTAGGTTTCCGAAAGCTGCTGCTTTTCCTTTTAGATCATCAATTTCAGTTTTGATCTCAAGTGCTTTTTCGTGATATTCTTTGGCCTTGCTATAGTCACCGAGAGACTGGAACACATTTCCCAGGTTTCCGTAGCATGCTGCTTTTCCGTTTAGGTCACCAATTTCTGTTTTGATCGCCAGTGCTTTTTCGATATATTCTTTGGCTTTGGCACAGTCACCGAGAGACATGAACAGAGTTCCCAGGTTTCCATAAGCTGCTGCTTCTACGTCGAGGTCACCAATTTCCAAGCTAATCGCAAGTGCTTTTTCGAGATATTCTTTGGCCTTGGCATAGTCACCGAGAGACTTGAACACAGTTCCCATGTTTCCATAAGCTGCTGCTTCTCCGTTTAGGTCGCCAATTTTTATTCTAATCACGAGTGCTTTTTCGATATATTCTTTGGCCTTGGCATAGTCACCGAGAGACTTTAAGAGAGTTCCCAGGTTTTCATAAGCTTCTGCTTCCACGTTGAGGTCGCCAATTTCTAAGCTAATCGCAAGTGCTTTTTCGAGATATTCTTTGGCCTTGGTATAGTCACCCAGAGAAAAACACACTGTTCCTAGGTTAAAGTAACAGGGTCCTAGTCCTTGCCTTTGTCCAGTTTCCATCATCATATTAAGTGCTTCCTTGTAAAGCGTTTGTGCTTCTTTATATCTACATTGACATTTATGCAGTTG
Organism: Cladopsammia gracilis; assembly: GCA_022457155.1. Taxonomy (NCBI): domain Eukaryota; kingdom Metazoa; phylum Cnidaria; class Anthozoa; order Scleractinia; family Dendrophylliidae; genus Cladopsammia; species Cladopsammia gracilis. The sequence continues at coordinate 152,265 of JAJGOT010000110.1, forward strand.
CGCCATTGCAAGGGCCACATTCCCTTGTCCGACTCTGTCACCAATCTCGCGAAGTAAAACCAAAAGCTTTTTACCGCATTTTATCGCACTTGTGTAATCATTGATTAGACGGTACCCTATAAACATTCGAGAATAGACGAATGTGTATGTTACCCTGACAAATGCGTTTCCTTTTACCAGAGCAATACTGTTCAGGTAAATTAGACATTGCTTGCATAACTCGATGCATTTTTTAACACGATTGGTGTTGATAAGGAAATTGGCAACAAGCACTGCAATACCAAGGACTTGTAAAATTTCATCTATCTTGCCCATGACAGTTTTTTCTAGAGTCCGTGAAGATAAAATAAAAAAAAGTAAGTTGGATAGTTTGTTGTTTTTAGTACCCTTTACATGTAAAGGATCGGGAAAGTTAGTTCTTTATTTCATTTAACATTAAGTTTTAATGCAACGGCAACATTGTTTTACACTCGTTAAAATAGCGCCAGTATTCCCTCTATATTTAATAAACAACCTCAAAAAATTTAACACAGCTTGGGCTTTAAAACACAAGGAAATTATAGGGTTAAATTATTTTTTGCGGTGAGTTTATGTTAGTTGAAACTTTAAGAAACGTTGGTCTCGCTTTTCCTGCTGTTTCCCTACTGGGCGGCGAAGAGTGGTATTGGGTAGCAATAACGGCCTCTAGTTCTTAGGAAAATGAAAAACAGATTAATGTTACAGCTGCGAAGAAGCGGATACTAAACTTTAATACCGTGAAAAACATTAATATCATTCAAAGCCTGGTGTGAAAATAGAAGCAACATCGTAAACAAAATAGCAATGAGCTACAGAAGTATGCAATGTGATTCCAAAATAGCAATGTGATTCCAAAGAATGAAGTAAAAATTAAAAGTATACTGTTTTTCTTTTTTTGCAGCATACGCGTATTGGAAAATATGCGATAAAATCGATGACGAATACCATCGTACGCACGCAATTTATTGCCTATTTTCGAAAATATCTTCGGGCAAATTGACGAGAACTGGACAAATACATGATAGCCACTGCAAAAAGTACAAAGACCTGGAAATTATCTAAAAAGGAAGACAGGAATAGATATCGTTAAGTAGTGTGAATAGTATTGGTAGGCCCGGTTACTTTTAACTGCGTTCTTATGTGTGACTACAGGGAACCGCGGCTCACGATCAGACCGCTAAGTGGCAAAATATAAGGATGTGTATGGAACGCTAGCCACCGCTGATTTATTAAGCGAACAAAAAACTGACAATAAACCGCCATTTAAGTTTGCATTCCGCATCAAACGTTGTCCATGTGTTTATTCTTGACTGTCCTGGAGCCTCTAAGCAGTATTTAAGCCTGTTTTTAATTTTTAGTGCACAATTATGCGGTATAAAGCCTGGAGTGGGTTCTCTGTGTTATGACATGTTCAAATCGCGTGACTCATTTTTCGCGTGACGGAGTTGTTTCGCCGAAAATCACTCACAGAGTCAGTTATGGAGACATGAAGTGTAGCTCTAATGTTTGATTGTGTGGACAAAATTCTATGGTGTGACCATTCAAATGAAACCCCACTCAGCAGTACTTTTGCACGGTACTATTTGGTTTTCGATATTTTACAGAATGAAATTTGTGACTTTTCGTGAATTAGTGATTTTGAGCACTATTGGGAGTTTAAGGGTTAAAGACCGTCTGCAATGAAACATAGTTTTATTTCAGAAAGGAAACCTTTAAACACTTGTTTTCTTGGTGGAAAATCTTCAGATCACTAATAGAACTGTTACCGCGAAACTTCTAGAATCTAGATTTTATTGTCTCTTTGATTAGTTTGCCAAGTTTCCTGTATGTCGCTCCCACTTATTAATTAGTTGTCCTTGTTTGAAGTTTTCATTAGTTCTATTGTTCTACAGTGGCCTATGCCCGTCATGTTCCGCGGGCGCGTCGTGTGCCCGCCGTACGCGTTGGCACGTCACCTGGGAAAACACTTTGATGTATTGCTGTGTTTACTAAGCGGCGAAAACCGTTTAAATGAGAGTCGTTATTTTCCTGCAATTTTTCGCGGTTTGCTACTCAAGACAGGGATATTAATTAAGGGATATTCATAAGCCGCTATAGTGGAAAAAGAAGAACTTTCAGGGATAAAATCTTACTTCGAGGAACTTATACGTTTCTATCAATGAGGCAACAATGCGGGGAGATGTTTGTCACTTCGGGATTCAGAACTGAAGATGCGTAGATTTAAATAATTTCCAAGCAGTGGACGGACTTAAAGGTAAAAAGAAAATACATTTTTCGATGCGAATTTATGTTGATATCAATTTCTCGAGGGGTCTGCGTCGACCTGCGTTTTCGAGGTCTGCGTTTTCGAGGTCTGTGTTTTCGAGGTCTGCATTTTCGAGTTCTGTGTTTTCGAGGTCTGCGTTTTCGAGACACCCTGAATTTGTTTGATCATTTCATGCAAATAATAGCCGCGGTTATACGTTTCAACTTTTACCTAGGTAAATTCGAAATAACAATAGCCGTTGCACGATTAATTTGAAATAACAATAGCCGCTGCACGCTTTTTATGACCTTGGCTAGTGTTAGGGCCTGGTCGCACTACAGTTAAAAACAAAAATCAGCCCGTGTAAAAATCGGGGAAAACAAAAGAAACCGCTCCGGTGGGACACTCTTTTTGTGGAATGTTTTTGTTTTTATGTCATTTTGCACGTTCTAATTTTTGTTTTTGACTGTAGTGCGATCAGGGCCTTAAGCCTGGTTTCCATATAGTCGCAACGATCGCAACGATCGCATGCAGTGATCGCAGAAAAAAGTGTTGCGCGACCCTTGCGATCATATGGAAACCAAAACGTTGCGATCCTTGCGATCGTTACAATCCTTGCGATTGCGATCGCAGAGATAGAAAAATTTCTATCTCTGCGATCCTTGCGATCATTGCGATCGAGAGGTTTTCATATGGAAACCACTCTTGCGATCCTTGCGATCCTTGCGATCCAAAATGTCCCAAAAAGCATTGCACCTCAAGGCCTTGTATCCCATAATGCACTTTAAGTTTATCGGATCCAGGCCTACTCGACGTTTCCTTGCGATCGCTGCGATCATATGGAAAATTGAGGTCTCAGCGATCGCAAGGATCGCAAGAATCGCAGCGTTAGTCGATCGTAACGATCGCTGCCATCGTTGCGATCGTTGCGATTATATGGAAACCAGGCTTTAGGGCCTGGTCTCACTACGGTCAAAAACAAAAATTAGCCCGTGCAAAATGACATAAAAATAAAAACATTCCACAAAAAGCGTGTCCCACCGGAGCGGTTTCTTTTGTTTTCCTCGATTTTTGAACGGGCTAACTTTTGTTTTTGACTGTAGTGCGACCAGGCCCAAACTTCGCATTTACCTAGGTAAAAATTGCAACTTGTAACCGCAGCTAATTAGTTTAACCATAAACCTATCATTTTTGTTACTGTAGTTTCATTTTCTTCTTGCTAATTGATCATCCTTGCTTGGACACATAATCAGAATTTAAACTGCATCCGGTACAAAAGTATTCCGTAGAAAGCAAAGTGCTCTCACGAAAACAAAACACGATAAAGCGTATAAATGGAATCGGCGTAAAATAATTATCCTAAACAACAAAGCTATACTTTTTAATTCTACTGTGCAAATCCGTCTTATTTAGAAGTTATCTTAGGATTTGTAGGAAAACACGACGTTAGTGAAAGCGCTTGATTCAATATATCACTGCACGCGCTTTATAAGTATAGCAACAAACCCCGTTGCGATCGATCGGCAAAATTATAACTTCCAGGTTTGAAAACACTGAAACATGAACGATATGTGACCTCTCACGTGAAAACGTTCCCAACGGCTAGCCGTTCGTAAGCCGTTCATCAGCCGTTCGAACGGGATGGGATGCCGTTCGAACGGCTCGGCTATCCGTACAAAAACAAAATCGTCAGCCGTTCGAACGGCTCGAGCTTAACCCGTTCAAAAATATTTGTTCCACGTTTTCTCTCCCCACCGAGTTGTAGAAATGGGTACCGGCGACATAATGCTGGGGAAGGGGGTTACCTTGAGACGGACCAGCAATCCATCCAGGGGGAGTAGTTATACTCTCAGTCGCTTCATGCCACATGCTTTGGCAGTTGTGAGTGATTAGGCTTGTGAAGACTTACCTCCCCCCTTACCATTTTGGGTGTTAAGAAGAGAAAAAAATAAAGGGGTGAAAATGAACCCATCAAACGATATTCCGGTACCTTTTAGGAGATTTTTCGAACATTTCTGACAAGCACTGCGGGCATTTTTATATGGGAGCACCCAACACCCCCCTATCCCTTTTCTCCTTAACAGATCAGAACTGTACAAAATAGGGATTTAAACCGTTATTCAGGTCAGCATGGGTGCTATATAGGTACATAAATTTTGTAAAAACACATATCACATAAATGTGAAAAATGAACAGCTACTAAAAGTTCCATAGAAAGGAAATAGGAGGCAATTTTAATTTTAATTTTGACATACCAAAGTGAAAGATTATATTTACGTTAGATTTCGCGAGATGCAGCTGTTAAGAGGCTAATCACGTTATAATTTTCCAAACATGTTTTTGAAAAAAAGTACTTGCAGGATTTGACATATTATAACATGTACTAAATTAAAAGGAAGCGAAAAATTAATTTCTGTTTCTTTTGACCCAAATTTTCTTAGAAAATGAAAGTGGCTTTACGAACGTAAGGCAGTCCTACTTCTTGCTACCCAAAACAATTAATGTTAAAAACTTAAAAATCTATCTAAATGAACCTTTGCCTTCTGCGGAATTTAGCCACCTTTCATGATTCGTCTAGGAACGACCATGAAATAACTACTTTCACTATTTTTCTAATACTTATTTTGCACGACAATTGATATCAATTTGACAGCATTCGCGTTGATGAGATCATAGAATACAACTGAACAGTAGCTCAGTATGTTAATATGAAAAAGAAAATAGAATCGAGTTCGTCACTATACTGCGTTGTTATTTTTTGTCGCAGGCAGGAAAACTATAGCCCTACTTTATAACTGGTAAAGAAATTTAAGGCCCGTCAGAATACGAAATTTAAGACCTCTTATGAAATCTCCACCCCCTGCAAAAAATAAATTAACTACTAGAAAGGTGGTGGCCCTTAAATATTTTCGGTAGAAAATGAAATATTCATGAAGCCATTATGAATTGCAAGCTTCAGATACCAAGGTGAAAGATTCAGGGTATTTTTTTTTTTAAATTTTGAGATGTAGCTGAGCTACAAAGATAAAGATCAAAGTCTAATCGTTTTGTAATTTCTCCATAAATTTGTATGGAAAATGTACCCGCGGGAGTCTGGCTCATTACATAAATAATTAAAGGGGAGTAAAAATAACGTTAAGGTCATACTGAATTGGTTTCTAGCTTGACAGTTCATTCCTCGGTATCATGGAAATGCACGGGAATATTCTCCTAATATTCTCAGAAGCTCGCGAGTCAAAATTCGACTAAAGTCATGAGCCAACCGCCGGACAAAGGAATGGCCTAACACAAGAACTGCTGAGGCAGGTGGAGTCGTCATTTCGGTAAAATATAAATCACTAAAAAAAACCGATTGGCACCAGTTGAAAAGATATTGTGTAAACCCGGAAGCCGAATTGAAAACCGAAGGACCGAAGTAATCAATTACAAACAAGAGAATGAGTTAGGAAGGATAGCGATCAAAAAGGAAAAAAAACTTATTATGTACATGTAGGCTTACCTCAAAGGAACTAAAGAACGCCTTACCCTGCAGTTGAACCAGGACAAATGACTACGGTATGACCTTTTTGGACAAAAAACCGACTCTAACTACAAGTGAGGTTATAGTCTAATTTCAAAGACCCAGTACCGCTCGGACTTATTAAAATAACAATTGTAAGTTTTGTATTTCTGTTTCTTTATTGGTCACAAATTTAAAAATAAAATTCACTTTCGGCCCAAAAGACAGAAGCACTTCCTTCCAATCAAAAACAACTTACAAAAAGGTAATATTAAGTAAAATATAATTTTTTTTTTGCAATCGTGCTATATTTGGAAAGCGTCTTATTATTCACCTTCATTTTCTAATACTTATTTTGCACGATAATCAATATCAATCCTACGAAATTCGCATTGATGACATCATGGAAAAAAAGTCAGCTCATTATATAAAACCAAATGATCGCCTTCGTCACTATACCGCGTTGTTACTTGTTGTCGCATGCAAGGAAATGCTAGTTCTGCTGTTAAACTGGTAAATATATTTAAAATGCCAGAAAATACAAAGTTAATACTTTATAGTTTAACCACTACGCCAGTCACTATCTAAAGTACAATTTCCTTTTCGCAACATTCCGAGAAACGGAAAGACGTCATTGTCAAAATTACAACATGATATTTTATGAATATTTAACGGTTTTAGTCATGCTGATGATACAAATTTTTCACATTCAAACTGACCTTAAATGGGCATGCGCAGTGTCACGGGGGTTTGGTGTGATTTAAAAAGCCAAAGAATGTTTTTGTGTTAGCAGATACCGAAAGATAATGGTTCAGTTTCCCTGATAAGTTACCACTCCAGTAAACTAAAACTTTCAATGAGTGTCTCTAGTCAGAGAAGGGCTGGGACTGCATGCATTTCTCGCATTTTTGCTTCCAAACGTTCACAATTTGACTCCACAGTCAACATTATGTACAAACAGCATCAATTTCAGTCATTTATCGGTACAGATAAACAAAACTGAAATTCGTCGCTACCACAAGCTTCTCTCCTGACCGCGCGTCATTCACTGTGATTTTGAATCAGTCTTGATTTCTATTCGCTCAATTGGCCATTTGCACGATGGCGTCATTTGACTACAACTACCAGAATTCATTTCGTTTTTCCTTTCTTATTTAAATTTTGTAATCCCAGTGCGGTTTTAATAACAATAGCCCTAATTTGCACTACAAAACAAAAAATCTGAAGGATTCTGGTAGTTGTAGTCATATGACGTCATCGTGCAAATGGCCTATTGGGTGGCATTTGCCTATATAGTATTTTCACTCGTCACCAGGCTCCCATTTGACACTTAAATCATAGCAAAAAGGTAATTTTTTGAAAGGAAAATCAAAATTTCGCGCATTTCTGTGTTACTTTTCTGAAATCCACACACGGATTCTAGTACTATGGTTATTATTCTATCTAGAAACGTCGAAATACTTTTTAATAATAATAACTTTAAAAAAAGTACCGTCGTTTTGACCTTGAAGTCAGCAATTTCGTAAAAGGCTTCTATGGAGTTCGCCCGCTCGGTGTTCGCTTTTAGCATTCTAACTCATTTTAACAGGCGCAATGTCAATATCCCCACTCTGTTTTGGAAAGACTGGAATCTAGTAAACATTTTGGTGGGAAATTTGCTTTGGTTCGTGCGAAAAAACCTCTGTCACTTTGCACTTCTCAGCCGCACGATGCTTCGACTGAATGCATTTTGGCTTCCTTTGGTCGGCATCGTGTTTACGTTCGCTTGCTCGTCCGTCAGTGCATGGCCTAGCGGTGAGAACAAGGGAAATCAGAAGGAAAGCGGAAATGACTGCTATCAAGGAAACTCCGCGCTTCAAGGTTACATAAACAAGTAAGATAGGTAGTATTGATATAGGAAAGATTTCCGTATAACCTCATATATTAGTTACGCACCGTTCTTAAAACTAAAAGAAAAGCCAAAACAATAGAAATCCAAAAGCAAAACAATTGCGCAGACATACATAATTAATAGGCAATAGTTCATTTTGGTAACGCGCACGCCCGGAGCAAACGTCTCGTCTGAGGGGTCAATATCTTGACATGCTCGTTACAGGGGCTTTGAAATGTTTTTTTCGCTGGAAACGTTGTTTCTCTTTGACAAATCAATGAGTTGTTTACAATGATTATATTGGCTATACCAAGCGCCATCTTCATCAGTGCAGTGATGAACATAAATATTCTGTTGTTGTGAAACACATGAGAGACCAAGGAATCAAGAATCCTGAGCTGACTACAGTGTTTTCCGTTTTAAAGAAATGCCAAGGAAAACTGGATTGTTTAATCCACGAAATGTTGTTTATTCGCGAAATAAAACCCACGCTGAATACGCAGTCAGACTCAATTTGTGCTAAAGTTATTATTTAACATTCTTCAGCACCTGTACGTTCATGTCAGCTCATGTCACCTTTGACCTAATTAAGAATTCTATAATAAATTTTGACGCTTTGAATACTGTAGCCTTGAATACTGTTGCCTTGAAAATGAAGCCAGGATGACTTCTTCTTCTTTTCGCTTATTTTTATTATAAATTGATTTTCTAAATCTTTACACATACACGATTTAAGTAAACCTCATTGCTAGACTCGTGAATAACGTTAAAACGATATCACTTTTTCAAATGAAATAGAACTTGGAACTCACTCGTCAGGTAATGAATTTTTCCATAGTGCAGTAGTATAGCATAGAATTACTTATGGGTTTCTGATAGAATAGTATACTAAAGTATATAAAAAATGTGTACGGTTAAGTGGGTTGTAGTACCACGCGGTTAATAATAAAAACTCCGTTTATTCCCGAGCGTTACATGTCAGGTTTCAGCTCCGATTCACAAAGCGAACTAACTCCATAAATTACAACATACCGTACTTATATACATGCAAATAAGGAATCTCACGTGTGCATTAACATTTCATTCATTCTCTCGCTTCAACGTGCGCGTTAACACTCTGTACACTATATCGGTCACGTGACCTGATGACCTCACAATAGCCCAATTTCGATATATTGAAATTCAACTTGAAACAAAGACATCACTACAAGGCTTAGGTTACTAAATCATATAAATCCCTATAGGCTACTGTCATTCCCCTAAGCCTCGTAGTGATGTCTTTTGTTTCAAGTTGAATTTTAATATATCGAAGTTGGTCTATTTTGATATATTATTCCGAATAGCCGCAATCTTGGATTGTCAACATGGTAGAAAGCGTCAAATCTGAGTCAAGATCAATAGAACAATGTTAAAACGATGTTAAATTAATTAAATTAATTAAATTAATTATTAAATTGATTATATTAATTATTAAATTAATTATATTATTCCGAACAGCCGCAATCATGGATTGCCAACGTATTAACATGGCAGAAAGCGCTAAATCTGAGTCAAAATCAATAGAACAATGTTAAAACGATGTTTAATTAATTAAAGCAGAAAATTCCAAATATGGGTATAATTTCCTGTCAAAAGATGGTTGCCATGGAAAAAAGTCACATAGTTTTGTTTGGGATTGAGCACAGATTGGGTAAATGCTAAAGTTATTGGCCATTTTGAGGTTGCGCATGAGACTGGGTTGGTTTCGTTTCGAATTGCACTATGGGACTGTTTTGGGGACGCAATTCAAACATGGCGTCTGCTTAGGATGTAAACTGAAGCTGTAATCTTGTCAAAAATGGGAGAGTTTAGCTGTTGTGTACCCGGATGCTTTACCAAGTGATCCGAAAGTAAAAAAAGCGCACGTACGACTGATACGAAAAGCAACCTTAAAGGAGGACGCACCGAGCACAAGGATTTGTGAAGCACATTTTCCAAGAGGAGTGAGGATGAATGGAAATGAACTTCCTCCAATATTTCCCAGGACTATCACCCCATATTGCAATTCGAAAAGAAACCGACCCAGTCTCATTAGTAACCTCAAAATGGCCAATAAATGCTTAATTTCAATGTCAAAATCAAACCAAAGGGTAATGTAGGCTAACATAAGCCTCATCATGATCGGTCAGGACAAATCATTAACATATATTCCTTCGATATGTCTGTCAGTGTCGACGCTGAATTCTTTTATAATTTTCACTAACATTTCGGAACTGGTCAGCCAAAACAAAACTACAAGAGAAATATAAAAATTATAAGGTAAATATTTATGGTAAGGTTAACATATTTGTGGAGAAGATAGAAGTGAAAATTACATTTGAAATTCGTTACACAACGTAGTAAAACTGAAGGTGACAAGTTTCTTCATTATACCTGATTGGCTTAGTTTAGTCCAGCCTTTTTTCATTTCATTAAAGTAATACGTATTAACTAGTAAAACTGTGTTGCACTGAGTGACTTTGAGCGACCTTCATTGACAGTAGATCCCGACTCGACACCTATCGGCGTAAGTCCAATAGGTCAAACAGGGCGTGTAAATAGTTGCAATGATCGCAAGGTTGCTTAGTGAAATACAGGTTAAAACTAGAATTTCTACGAAATATCAACTGGTATGATCTCGGAAAGAAACATATGCCTTTTCCAGGAAAGGCTTGCAACGAAATGTCGATCGGAAGTAAAAATCCAAACCAACCTAATCGACCTTGAGATAAGCAACTATTTGCCCACAGGACTAAGTTTCCTTTTTCAAAATACCGTGTCTTAATTATGACAAAACATCTGTTCTGTACCGAAATCATAGCAGGAGAAAACATCATTTGATCACTACGAAAATAGTCACAAGAGTACAAGTAATTAAAGCGAGTCAACGATATTTTTAAATGTCCCATGATTATATGTTTTATTGCATATTATTTTCAATACTAAGAACAAGTTTCCCTTAATTTTTAAACACAGAATTAATAAATATGTGCGACGTTTCATTGCTTGCGTTTTTATTGTTTTACAAGGAGATCTTTGTTATAACGTGCAAAAAATACAGGAAACATAAGACCGTACAATCTTGCTGCGCCAATCTTGTTGGTGACCAGGTTTCTTCTCCAAGCACTGAAGGAGCAAACTGTCCTCGCTTGCTAACAAAAAAACACGTCAGTCCTGGTGATTCTATATTCAACCTTTCGTTTAGTTTACTGATCTTATTGGAAAATCAGATCGGGCGACTTTTCCTAATATGTAGGAAGGGTAAGGGGATGTTAGGGACAGGAACAACAAATTTTATTTTGTGCGTTCAGCAAGGGTGTAGACAAACTAGAAATATCACGAACCACTCCGGAACATTCCGGAACATCCCAGAACAGTCCGGAACATAAACAAAATAACAAAGAAATAAAAATAAATAAATGTATAAAAAAGCAAAAATAGTGTTTATAAATAATAAATGAAACAAACTAAAGATATTAATGATAATAAATAAAAGTTTTGAAACTGACCTGTTAAAAAATCTTTATAAAAAGTTTAAAAGTTTTTCTAAATTTTCGGTCGCTCACTGCGGCCTTCATCAGAGAATGAATGTTCTTTTTGTGGGAAACAAGTTATTTAAAATCCTTGACAATAGCCCAATTTCGATATATTAAAATTCAACTTGAAACAAAAGACATCACTACGACGCTTAGGGGAATAAACCATACAAATTCCTACTATCATTCCCCTAAGCCTCGTAGTGATGTCTTTTGTTTCAAGTTGAATTTTAATATATCGAAATTGGGCTATTGGTAGGTATACTCTTGGGAATGGCTTCCGTTCGTTGACACAATTAGGGTCGATGGTTGAATGCCACGATTCTAAGAATAAACGTTTGGACAAGTTGTTTACACCTCTCTCCAGAATCTGAACATAGTTTGGGTGTATGTCATGGTTGGTCGTCTCCGCGTGTTGTTTTATGAATGTTGTTTTATGACCGAAAATTTAGAAAAACTTTTAAACTTTTTATAAAGATTTTTAAACAGGTCAGTTTCAAAACTTTTATTTATTATCATTATGAGCACTGATCGCCCGAACAACAAAGATATTAATGTTTATTAATTATTATGATCTTATTTATCTCTGTATATAACAAATATTTTTCAGTTTAAAACATGTATACTTAAAAGAACTGTTTTTCAAACTTGGAGGCAGATTATGTGAATGTGTGCATGACAATAAATATTAATCTTTATTAATTATTATCTTATTTATCCCTACATATAACAATATGTTTTTAGTTAAAACATGTATGTTTAAAACAACTGTTTTCGTGACAGTACTTCGATAAGCATTTCCAAACTAAACTCAGAGGCAGATTATGTCGTTGTGTGCATGACAATGAATATGTGGCACACTTTTTATAAAAGAAAACGTCGTCTTTCGAAAGAAATCGTGAATGTTATAGTTTAAATCAAAGGGCTCTAAGAGCCATCTCGTTGATGCGTTAATTTAAATGGCAAATTAAGGAGCCAGTAGTTATTTTGCAACAAAGACAAAGGAAAGTGTAGCGTTTTTATTTTTGGAGTTAACAAAGAAATGACGGCATAACTAAACATTGTAAAGATGTAAGAGCTGATCTCTTAAGGTGTAGCATAAATCACCATGAAAGCGAGAGGAGTCATTTCAGGCTTTTCATCAGTGTTAATTTTATAGTCAGTTAGTTGGTCACCTACAATCTCAGACAGAACTCGTTGAGACAGTAGTGTTTCCGCGCGCAAGACAACCGTTAGTCTAATATCCTGTCAAAAATCACATTTATCGAAGCCCTCCTCTCCCTCCTCCGTTCAATGTTGCTTTAGAAGGGTTGCTCAGAGACCAGCGACACTTTTTGAGTATGTACAACATTGTTTGGTGGGGGGTAGGGGGAGGTAGATATGATAATTCCTTTCAAATGCTAAGAAATGCTCACAATTTGCCTAAGTGTCTCAACAGTTCTGTCCGAGATTGTATATAGACTGTTTTATGTCTTTTTAAGGTTGTTATGTTTCAGTACAAGTTACTGTTGTTTTTTCGTGTTCTATTCATAAAAGTTGTTATTTTGCTAGATTTTCCTTTAAATTGTGTAAGAAATAAAAATTTGACGGTGAAAATTTGACTTATGGAACTCCAATGACAAAAGTTGTCAACACTTGTATGGCTTTAAAGCTACCATGGTTCCGGCTTGAGAACAACTTTCACGTCTCTGACGCTTGAGTTGATAGATTTATCAGTATTACTCGGAATCAGCAGTGTAAATGGATCTCTTAAGGAGTTATGATAGTGAGGAATGTTCTTTTCGATAATTCAGAATCAGTGGGTGAACTACATGGTGCGAAGGAGGTTTGGAGTGTTTATCTACTAACCTATAGCTAGGCGAATGTGGATATGTTTCCTTCGCGCGAATATTTTGCATTAGCAGTTGTTAGGTCATTCACCAATGGCAATGCGAAAATTCTACACTGGTGTTGTTGCCGTGAAAAGCACAGAAAATACGGAGAGCATTATCACATAGGCCTGAAGCAAGATCGCAATCTCAAAGGAATTTTTGGACCCCACGCGTGGAGCAAAGGGAAATTCCCGCATGTGGCAAATGCTTTTCTGAGCTTACAATACATCCTCCCGCCACCACAGTTGAACTAGTTGAATATGAGGATATTATGTCAATTTTCAGTCGGTTCACAAGGCGAACTGTATACCATAGGAAAAGGAATTTGTAAACAACCTCGTTCGGCTACGGTTCACACGGTTCACACGGTTCACATAATTAAAAAAATATGTATGATATTAATTCTTTAATATATTGCGTGAACCGTTGTGAACCGTTAAATTTTCATTCTCACTCTTTGTGAACCGTATGAAATCAAACTTGACTTCGCTGTAAACCGTATAGATGTTAGTTATTTAGGCATTAAAGGCTCTGTGCTTTCACTTCGGCTTCGCTTTTTATTTCTGGCCTTTAATACATGTACGCAATTTTCTCTTCTTTCTACGTGTTCAAGATACTTCATTGTTGCTACTGAGATGTTTGCAACGGTCAAATTCCTTTTCGTCACTTCATGTTGAATCATCATATTGATTTTTGAAGCATTGGAACAATGAATTTTATTGCACTGAAGTATTTTTAGAACTGCGATATAATGCTGATATTATTGTCACGCAATGCGCGATGTACAGTTGTCACGCACGAATACACCTCATAATTGATTAGTTCTAATTGCTGGATTTCGCTTTTTTACGCTTTATCACAAAGTATTAAACATGTACAATGTCTGTCGAAAAAAATATTTGGATTCCATTTTTTAACGCGGAGTTATGGTAATCCAAAATCATAGACAATCTCAGACAGAACTCGTTGAGACAGTAGTGTTTCCGCGCGCAAGACAACCGTTAGTCTAATATCCTGTCAAAAATCACATTTATCGAAGCCCTCCTCTCCCTCCTCCGTTCAATGTTGCTTTAGAAGGGTTGCTCAGAGACCAGCGACACTTTTTGAGTATGTACAACATTGTTTGGTGGGGGGTAGGGGGAGGTAGATATGATAATTCCTTTCAAATGCTAAGAAATGCTCACAATTTGCCTAAGTGTCTCAACAGTTCTGTCCGAGATTGTAGGTACTTGGTGTATCCCTGATCATAATGTATGGTACTTCATGTATCCCTTATTATAATGTTTTTAGATATATTGCAGTGTAATTTAGGGTCGGATCACAGTATCTAGGGTTGAAGCACTGATTTTAGTATTTAGGTTTAAGCACTGATTCCAGTATTTCCAGTGTATCGAAAGGGTTTGTTCTTATATATGGTCTGGGCTAGCAGCATATTATGTTATATCCCTTAAAACTTACAGTTTCCGGCAGCTAGTCCTCGGTGGTGTAGTGGATAGTGTGCATGGAGCAGATCATACGGCCCGGGTTCGATTCCCTGTTCCTCTGTTTTTATCTTATTTTTCTACTGAAATAAAAACTAAGTGTTTAAATACAAAACAATAAGGGATACACCAAGTACATACCGTTGGTCAGCCAGTCAGTCCGCTGGTCAATCAATCAGTTAGTCCATTGGTTAGTGAGTGCGTTAGTCGGTCATTCAGTCGGTCAATCAGTGGGTCAGTCAGTCAGTCAGTCAATCATTTAGTCAGTCAGTCTGTAATTCAATCTGTCAGACAAGCAGTCAGTCAGTCAGTTAGTCAGTCAGTAAGTCAGTCAATTTGTCATTCGGTCAATTCATGGATTGAAATCAATGTAATCTTAAAAAGATGATTCTGTGGTTTTAAAGGTGGCATGGCAACCCAGCTTTACCAGATGGTCTTACTTATGAAGGTGTTAGTGACAGTCCACTGCAGGTGAGGTTTTATTTTTCTATTCGATTGATGTTAATGCTGTATTGAAAGGTAAGAATAAGTTTCGCGAATTTTAAGTAGCAGTTCAGAGAAGAGAAATAGAAAACCAAACACTGCAGACGCCATTTTATATTAACTCTAAAAACTGATGTCGTTTACCGATGATGCAGACAAAAACGATGTTCATATACAAAAAGCAAATGCAAATGCAACGAGCTCGTCCCAGTTAGCTATAAAAAAGGTGGGAGTCTTGACTCCGTGCTTGTTTGCGCGCGTTAAAATTCAACGCAAAGAAAAAGGAAAAACTTGCTTTTCTGCGTTTACATTTTCAATACATTTCTGTTCTTGCCATTGGGTTTGCAGCTCGTGTATAGACCACTTCGTACACTCTGCAAACGAAAAGATTTAGCATTGGTTTCAGTGTTATAGAGCGGTTTTCAATTGAGTGTCAACGATGATTGCAGTGCGGTGAGACAGAAAACAATCAGGTTAATGAATACCACAGCATGTTAATGTATACCACAGCAATTTCACCTCAGTTAATATATTCCACAGCAAGTAAATTTATACCGCAGCTCTTTAATGTCTTCCAAATCGATTCCACAGCAATTTAATGAGCCACCACAGCAAAAAGGAGGAAACTGACATGCATCCTACACTACTGAATTATTTTTATAGACGAAGATCAGTTAGTCCGTTCGTCGGCAGCACACCTGATCGCAAACGACTGTTATTGGCCAACGAGGATCCATATTCACAAGAAATTTACGAGGAACATACATTAGACTGCATAGCAGGCGCCGATTTATATATGAGGCAACATTTTTAAGGACGAAAATTTCGAGGAAACGTCGCCAGGCCAATACATGTCCTCGACATTTCGCCCTTTTAATGAACCGGCGCCCGCTACGCAGGCTAATACATCTAAGTCATGGGCTCTTGCTTACCTAGCAAGTATGCATATTGCTTCTATATAGATGTATAAATGTTTCATAGAGAATAACTGTATAGGTTCATCATAATGACTGCCACAGAGGTAAAGGAACTGGGGGAACTGGTAAGGATCCTAATTTAGCAACCTGCTGATACAAAAATTGTTTTTTTGCCATTGTTTAAGTGAGGCCCACTCGAAATGAAATAAAAGTAAGGGGCTTCTCATCGTACTTGTGCCCAGTGTCAAACGCTTGTCATCACTGTTCATTGCAGAAGTGTCTCCGGAAACTCAGACCTCAGACCTGAATAACTCACCTGGGACCCGAATAACCCACACCCTCTTGGTATCTCGTAAACTCAGAAAATTGACTACAAGGATTTACATACATACATACATACATACATACATACATACATACATACATACATATTTTATTTAATGTGGCATTGGTTTAAGTGTTATAGAGCGAGTGTGTTATAGTATGTTTAGATCGCTTAGTCGATCCTAAGTAAAATCAGACTCCCCGTGTGAACGACCTCGTAATCTTATCATTATTATTAAGAAAGTAGCTATTTAGCCCACTAGCTCTGTCGGTTTCGCCGATAGTGTACTCCCCCTAGTGGTGATCACGTGACGTCTGCCTTGATACCAGAAGACCGGGCTTCGATTCCTCGCCGGGGAACCATATAGTCACATAGTATGTTATGCCGTGCTTTTATACGTTCACACGTAAACTCAGACCCGAAAAAAACTTTAAACAAATACTGTACTGAGCTTCTCGGGTCTGAGTTTTCTAGACACCTTTCGCCTTAGACTGAGTACAATCTGTACAATCACAGGCAATAAGTCACTGAAGTGGGATTGGGACGAACTTTAGATGTCCCATATGTTTGTCTTACTTTGTGTTCCTTTTACTGGTCCTGTAACTGGTCTTTTTATTTATTATTTCTTTCTTCCCTTTCTCTTCGGATCTTTGCAGGGCTTAGGTATTCAACAACAACAATGCTGACAAAAATTCATTGGAAGTAGCAAGTAGAGAGCATTGCAAAGAACTCAACTGATTGGATACGATAGATCGGCTACCCAGCTGCCCAGTTGAGAAATTTGAAAAAAAAATGGAGAGGGGTGGCATCCATCCCCGTTTCTCGTATGCGCGAGGGTTAATAAAAATCTCCCCTTCCAGATTACAAAATAAAACGCGCTAGGTTAATTCGACAAAAGGAGCATTGCTTCCAAAATGCAAAAAAGATTACGTTCTTCTCTCGCAGCTTAAAAAAATTGGAATGTCTGCTTTAATTTGAGTTACACGGTACCTCCTTATTTAATACCCCATTCACACCAACGGTTAAACATGTTTAATGTTGTTTAGTTTAACTACGTTTTTGGCCTGTATCTTGAACGTTTTTAAATGTATATGATTCATACTACCTGGAAAGGTAATAAAAGTCAATAAAGTTGCTTTTAGTAAATATTTCACTCCAAATATTACGGCACGTTTGGGGGTATTTTTCTAAACCTGTTTTAAACTAAACAACATTTAAACATGTTTAAGCGTTGGTGTGAACATGGTATAAGATAAATATGCAAACTTTGTTACCACGTTACCACTTTATTTATTTGCGCTTTCATCACACTGAAAAGCGTGCAAACGTTGTTTACCCCAAAATCTTTGACGTATTTGTCGCCTGGCGATGGGCCCAAGTTTCTTATCAATATGCATGAAAATATCATAGCCCTCGCCGCAAAACAAGCAGGCCATGTTCGTGTGAAGATGTCTCGCAAGTTGTAAAACTTTTTGGCGCGCTAGAGGCAACTTGGAAGACTCTGGGAAGACGTATCGCCAAGGAAAAAGTCGCCACACAACTCCAACCGAAGGTAAGAGTCGCTTCGCAAATAAATTACATTTGTTGAGCAAAAGAGTATTAAGTTTTGCTCGATGAAGTAAACACGTGCGTCGAGCTTCTCTTCGTTTAACGACGTCTCTGCGTTTTGGCATTGCATTTGCCTTTTATAAAGGTCTGGCTGGTTAATTTCGTTCAAGGTGCATACACTTTCAATAGAACATATAGATCAACTTACAGAGCTAAGTCCTTGACACAAATGTTGAAAAAATATTTTGAAATTCCTGTTAGAAATCAGTCGTTTATTCTTTCCTTGTATACCATCAACAGTTGATGAAAACCACGTCTATAAATGCACCTAAAATACAACCTTAGTCGTCTGTAAAATAACGAAACTTGAACATTTTATCTCATCAATCATTTATTATATTTTCAGGAACTTTAAAAAGTATCAACGTCAGGAAAATGAGAGGACGAAGAAAAAATTCAAGAGGACAAACTGGAATTGACAAATTAGGAGGAATCTCATCAAAGATAAGAACTTTGATTAGTTCATTTGTTGTTTTTTTTTTGTACAAATGGTGGCTGAACATGGGCCGAAATACTTTAGTTTGTATTAGTATCGAACGTTTTGATTCTAAGGAAGAGTGAATTGAATACCGGGAAGTTTGCAGAATCGCTTTCTGGCTGGAAATTGTCTAAAACGTGAATCAGCATAGTTCTTAGCCACCATTTGGACGTTGAGCGATCGTTTGATTTACACGGTTGATAATTTGACGATTCAGTTTAAGTCTTGTTTTTTTTTTTTGCACCGGTGAACATTTCTTTATGCCAAACAAATGTCAAAAAGTAATAATATTGCTTGCAAAACTTCCCTAAAAAGGAAATACGATTTTGTTTGGTCGATCGCTTACCGTGTAGGTATAAACGTTAGTTGCAATTTCAGTTGATGTGGTGGGTGTTTGTATTTTTAAGGTGGCACTGACAGTATATCAGCTGCAAACTCCTAATTTGGACACGTCAAATACTTGTTTCCATGGTAACATTGGATGTTTAAAATAACTTTTCTTCTCAAAATTGTTTTATATTAACGTGGCACTGACAGTTTTTCGAGAACTTCTTTGTCAGTACACGCCAAATTAGTTGATCAAATTGTCTATTATAAAGAAAGAACTTTCTTTTTCAAACATTATTTCGTATTTACCTCAGTAATTTTATACTTGGAAACGAAGTACGATTTGGTATGAACTAGAAGCTCAAACTGAAAGTTTGTATTTTGTCAACAAATTCGCGAGTTTTCCAGAAACAAGAAACATTTCACTTAATTTTAATAGAAAGGCAAATATTTATTCTATTATTTTTCATTGTAATCAAAGTCTGGAATTGTGTTCAAAATGGAGCCAGGCATTTGTCTGTTGAATGTTCTAAATTGAATCACTATCTCTAAATTTAGTTTATTTATTCATAATCCGCAAAGGTTTCCTATGCACGCAAATGTGCTGGTGTAGTTCAGTAAACGATTATTTAAAAATATATATATATTTCGAAAATTGGGCTCGTGCACAATTCGATCTATCGCCAGAATGAAAATGAACTATAAAATAACTTTCCTTTTCAAAATTATTTCAGATAATTTAGAAGGCAAATTTTTTTCAATTAATTTTCATTTTAACCAAAGTTTGGTGTGTCCTGTCAGTGCTCCTTACAATTATTCACACGTTCCCTCCATCAACTGATTGACAAGAGAACAAAGGCCTTAACAAGTTGCTTTCTTTCTTTTTCACTTGTTTTTTTATTTAACCCACGTAAACGTATTCTATCGATCCTCCATGCAAAATCTTATTACTAGGTAGATTTTCCCTGAGATTGAGTGCCTGTGTTCTCTTGTCAATCGTACGTATATTTAGGAGCTTAGTTTATAAAGCCCTGATGTCTGGTGTTGAGGAAAGCTGGTGTTTTCGACTATAAATATAGACCTTGTAAATGGTTAATTAAACCCAGGAGTATCAATAGTCTGTCGAGCGTGATCGTCGGGGTTAGCCAGTTCTGAAAAGAACCTATTCTGTTGACAATGACTGATGCTTCAACAACCTGAACAGAAGTCATCTTCAGAGTCGTGTGAATTGTAAAGTAGTACTTGACGACAACTACTGACAAATGTTAAGTAACAATCCGTGTAAGAAGTAGGCAACCCAAATGCGCGGAATGCAGAAAGGTGTGAATTGTGCTATTGTTGAAACCGTCCACCTCATTGGCTAAAACATGAAAATCTACCATAACTTCATCAGGCAGCGCATTAATTTATCTCTAGTTTACTTATTGATTCCCTTTCAGTGAAAACTATTGTAATTTTTAATGCAACAAAAATTCTATGTGGGGAACATGGAAAATTAGAAGTCTTTCTTGGCCACTGTTTTGGAGTCTCACGATTGGATGAAATCTTGTAACACAAAAGAAACATCGCTTTAAAATAAAGTTTCAGTAAATATTATTTCAAAACCATGTTGTCCATAGGTTGACGTATTCTCAGTACGAAAATCTAAACATTCTTATGTTGGGAAAGCGAAATGCAGCGGAACAATAGAGAATTGCCTACTTCTTACACGGATTGTTACTTAAAGACAACGGACGAACCTTGAGACAGACAAGGAACGGTATAAATGCTGCAACTGGCTGAACACCATTTTCACACAAATCACAGAATTGACTGGGACTCTGTCGAATGCGTTAGCTACAGTACGGACTACTAACTTCGAACGAACACCACTAAACGGCTATGAAGATCTATGAAGATGACTTCCGCTCAGGTTGTCGAAACGTCAGTCAACACTGAGATCTTTTTAGAACTACAACACAGAGCTGTTATACAGACCAAAGGAAAATACAAAACAAAACCTTTGCAGAAGAATAACAGATAACCTTTCCAAGACAACTGTATAAACATTTCAAACAAAATCATCAAAAGTTTGGTTAACGTTTTTTTACTTGGTTACTCAATTTAAATTCTGTTCGGGTTATTAAATATCGTTTATCCTTCAAAGTCAGTTTTTCAAACCATTTTTAGCAAAAAATCTGATTCTGAAAACTACTGGCATATCTTGCTATGACCCCAATTTGTGAATTGTTTGTTTAAACATGTTCGACACACTAAAATACTGAGCAAAATATTAAATCAGTCTTAAAGTTTTTTAGAAAGAATAACTTATGAGATTGTAAGTTGATTTTTAATTCTATAGTGTTTGCACATGACGTCATAAAAATTAAAAAATCTAAAGTATATACATCCTACAAAGCTGTTTCTAACATGGTATGTGGATACCAGTGTTAAATGTGTCACGCAATCCGTCACGCTATTTCAGACAAGCCGTGAAAATAAACAAAAATTAACTACTTGAAAGTTATTAATGAATCATAGATGCTTATAAGCCGATTTCATGCCTCTAACAATGAACACAATATTTTGTGATGAGATTTTTGGTGTTATCAAGACTTTAAAGTCTTTAAATTTTTGGCCGCCATGTTGCTGTCCCAAAGTGGGACACCTAGATGGCCGCTCCATACATTTCTTACTAAAAATGTCTAGTATACTCATTCGCCTATAACTCTTGAATGAAATGTTCTTGCGCTTCAAAATTTGGCCCAGATGTGTAGTTTTAAACTCTCTACAATTCTCTAAACATTTTGGTATCGAAAACTGCTTCCGAAGTTTGATATGACGTCAGTGAAAACACTCTATAGGACAATTTTCTGTTGTTTTGATGCTGACGAATATTTTATTAAACATTCACTTGCCTCAATTTGGACAAGAGTTACAGAACCAATTACAAAAAGACGAATTATTTCTACTTTGGTCTCGTTTATCATTGTCTGTATAACCCCTTGATTTGATTTAGGCCATTTATGTTTGTTTCTATAATAAATTTCAATTGACAAAGTGACATGTTTATAATAAAATGTCAAACCAGACATGGGTATTATAAATGGACTCTCTTAAATGTAGTTTTTAAGTTGAAGTAAAAAAGGTTTTTATGTTGGCATTCCATGTAGCACAGAATGAAACATTTTAGTTTGATTTTGACAGAAGGAAGAAAATGGAGTCAAGCAATTGCTTGTTGAAGATTCTAAATTATATATCTTGCTCCAAACTTTGCAAACTTTCATTATTTTGAAAATTGGGCTCGTGCATAGTTTACTAATCTCTACTAAGAAAATGGAGCCAAGCGATTGTTTGTTGAATACTCTAAATTATTTCTCTTGCTCCAAACTTAACAAACAGTAATTTAAAAAAAACGATTGTGGTAAATTGGTCTTGTGCACAACAAGATCTCTAGAAAGAAAAAGGAGCCAAGCAATTGTCTGTTGAATGTTCTAAATGTGACTTGTTTCAGACTTAGCAAACTTTTATTATTTTGAAAAATTGGGCTCGTGCACAACAAGATCTCTAAGAAGAAAATGGAGCCAAGCAATTGTTTGTTGACTGCTCTAAATTGTTTTACTTGCTCCAAACTTAGTAAAAAGTCATTTTTGGTGCTTCATCTACGTACTTTCGGTCATTTTTCTGTGCTTCAAAGGAAACTGGCCAACAGTTAAAGTGCCCCTGTGATCAAATATTTGATTTTCATTTCTTTTACATTTTCGTGTACAATTAGACTTTCTTACTCATCTTGCCAAATTTCAATTCATTACGAACATCAGAAGTCATTTTATTTTAACATTTATTTCCGAGAATTTACGGCCGCCATTAATCAACCTTGTTCCAAGGCTTGGTTGCGAATGGGAGAAAGTGACGTCAAAGACTCAAACATACCTCACGGGTTAAAATTACAATAACAATAAGTATTGAAAATCACGCGAAAGGCAACAAAAACTTTGGACTTGTTCTTCGTGCAATTTTCTATGCTGATTGTTATTATAATTTCAACCCGTGAGGTATGTTTGAGTCTTTGACGTCACTTTCGCCCATTCGCAAACAAGCCTTGGAACAAGGTTAATTAATGGCGGCCGTAAATTCTAGGAAATAAATGTTAAAATAAAATGACTTCTGGTGTTCGTAATGGATTGAAATTTG
The DNA here is from genome assembly GCA_022457155.1 of Cladopsammia gracilis. NCBI lineage: Eukaryota > Metazoa > Cnidaria > Anthozoa > Scleractinia > Dendrophylliidae > Cladopsammia > Cladopsammia gracilis. The sequence goes on from JAJGOT010000110.1 coordinate 175,114, forward strand.
GCAAGATGAGTAAGAAAGTCTAATAGAACACGAAAATGTAAAAAACTGAATATTAAAAATTTGATCACAGGGGCACTTTAAAGGTCTTGTTATTGAAAGCAATATGGCAAGCTATGAAAAATCGAAAAATGTCAAGTATCGAATGACATCAGAAGCAAAAATTGCTTATTAAATATACAATAAGCTTGCTTTGATTTTCGTTATCCAAAACGTTTTATCAAGTACACATATAATTTTCACGAATTCTTTTAATAGGTTGCCATGTTTCTTCTGATATCCTATCTCGTGCAAGAATTTAAAAGGTTTAAGACTGGTTTTCACTGACGACAAAAATATTAGTGAAAACATATGAAGAATGAACACACTTTTTCTGATGCTGTCTTCGTAGGAATTGACACGACATAAGCATAAGCACAAGGAAAAGAACTTGGTCATTTCTTGTGATTACGTTTATTTCACATTACTTCCTTATGAGTACAACATAAACAGAACAAGTTTCTTTCTCTTTCTTATATTTGTGCCGTTTGTGAAAACCAGCGTTAAATCGTGAGGTTCGTTGCAAATGTTTTGCACGAGATTGATATTGTATACTTTTTTGGCGGGTTTAAATTTTAAGTTGTGTTCCTTGAAAATCTTTTTTGATTAAAAAATTTTCAAGTGGCGCCGCGTTAAGTTTTTTTTTGCCAAAATTGTTACCAGGGGAAACGCTGTGCAAATTTTAACCAATTTTCCCGCCAAAAGACTTAGTATATATAGAAAGAATTTTTCCCACCTTTTAATTAGTTAATTAATTTTGACAATATAAATAAGACAGAATAAAGAATACAATGAAACTGAAAGAACTTTTTTATTGTTGTTGACTTCTAATTATTTATTAAATACAACATTACTGAATATTAAAAAAACAGTGCATGCATATTTATTAAATACAATACAACATCACTGAATATTGAAAAGTAGCTCATGTAGAGAGATTGCTGTACAGGAAAATAAAACTGAAAATTGAAGCAAGTAAGTTTCTAATATCAGAGAAACTAAATGAACAAGTGATAACAATGGCTCTCTTTATATTCGTCGCTTGGAAGTCTGATGAAAACCATAAGCAGGCAAAATTTAATAAAAAAGGACGACAAAAATTACATGTCAAATATAACACAATTGATACTTAACACAGAAAACTTACCCTTACATTTTAACAAAAAATTCATTTTGATAACTGTAATTTATAATCCGTAACATGACCTAAATCGAACAAAATGGCTGATACATTTTTCCAAAGACGCACAAAATGGCCCATGATATTCACTGAGATATCCCTTATTGAAAAGAGAAAATGAACCCGGCCTTACAGTTCAATTTCCTCTGAGAAATCGTTTTGTAACCTAAAAACCTTTACTGGAAACTGACAAACCACGTTGAATTGCATGCCCCAACGGCTTTTACTGAGAAGTTGTTTTAAAACATGTACATAAAATCCAGTCTTCACTGAAAATTGACATGTTAAATAGGCAGAATTACTCATAATTTTGACTGAAAACTTAACATGGAGTACAGTTTTCACGAATAAATTGATTCATAAATTAATTTCTTATTGACTTTTTACGTTTGGTATTGTTTGGGAAAAATAAAAAAAGAAAGAAAAATAAGGTCCACAACGCGTACATGTGTCTACCCGAAGGTCATACATGTTTATTTGTTTGGTTTATTCTAGGCAATTATCAAGCACAACGCATTCTTTGCACGTTGTTTTACAGCCATAGGTATGCTTGAGAGCAGTAAATGGCCTGATTTTTCCACTTGGAAAATGAATGTTGTCCACTCCTACTTGCTCTTACATGATGAAAACCGTTTCGATACAGTTTTCTGGAGACCATACCTACTAGCGGTCTTTTCCAAGTCACATCAACGTGAATTGAAGTTTGGCTAAATATATACTCTGATAAAATCGATATTGCCATGACGACGATAAACAAGAAACTTCGAAATCAGTAAAAGTGAAATGTTAGGTAAAAAGGTAGTTCTCAAGATCGCAAAAGAAAAAGTAAATAAAAATTGTATGGTGTGCAAACATAACATCAAGCTACTTTTTGACACTATCTTGAAGTAACTTCATAAAATCGGCGTTACTGCGATTTATTTGAAATCAAACAGACAGAATTTTTAATTTTTGCAAAATATATATGCCATATACCATATTTTAAGACGATCTATGTGGGATTTTCAATGCGAAATCTTAAACGCGCAAAATTTCACTTTTACTGATTTCGACGTTTCTTGTTTATCGTCGTCACGGTAATATCGAACTTACCAGAAAATATATCTTGCCAAACTACAATTCAAAACCAGTTGGTGATGAAAATTTCACGTTGATCTGATCTTGGAGGAGACCGCTTAAAAGCCCATTGAAAAATGTGGGTATCACCTCCAGAAAACTGTATCGAAACACCTTTAAGGTGGGCAGACACGAGGGGTCATGTAGCAGGGACATGTCGCAACGACATTTAGCAGCGACAAAAATTTGTGTGGTATACACTGAGGGACATGTAGCAGGGAGGTACAGCGGGGACATTTAACAGGGACAAAATCATAGCGTATGTACCCACAACACCAATTTTGGGGACATTTTGTCCCCGCGACGTGTCCCATGAAGTTCAACAAGTCGAACTCCGCGCGACATGCCGCGGGGACAAAATGTCACGAGGGGACGTGTCGCTGCAACATGTCCCCGAGACATATCCCAGCAACATTTTCATGTGCTTGCAAGCGCTATGATTTTGTCCCTGCTGCATGCCCCGCTGTACGTCCCTGCTACATTCCATCAGTGTATACCATACAAAATTATGTCGCTGCGACATGTAGCAGGGACAAACATTTGTGTAGTACAAACTGGGCGACATGCCAGCAAGGAAATGTAGCGGGGACATGTAGCAGGGACAAAATCATAGCGTTTGCACAAACATTAAAATAGCGAGGACATGTGCAGCGACACAACCCTGCTACATGTCCCTGCTACATGTCCCTCAGTGTGTACTACACGTATTTTTGTTGTTTCTACATGTCGCTGCGACATGTCCATGCTACACGACTCCTCGTGTTTGCCCACCTTAGCGTCCTTGCTGACGACACACTCGGGGCCGACATTGTAAGACGGTCAAATGTTATAACATTGACAATTTGAAATTTCCTAACTGTTCCCTGGATATTTCTATAGTTTTTTTCTGTTAATAAGAAATGTATGGATAAAACAATGCAGTTATTCGATTTGGAGGTTTCATTCTCTTTGTGCTATCATTTTGTTGAGGAAGAAGCACTCTGGAGGGAATTGCGAACATAGACATGTTATTCGTTTTACATTTTGCTATGACTGTTTGTTGATTTCAAGTACCTAATTAGCATATTGCAGATGTTTCTAGAACCTTCTATGACAGGTTTAGAACTGGACAAACAGGTTTTTCTAGTAAGGCTTTCGTATTACATAAGCAGTTGTATCTTACCAGTTTTCGCTCTTCTCGTCGGTGATCGATCTGTAACGGAGTTCTCTTGAGATTCAGTTGTTATTAAAGTTCAAGTTGTGTTCAAAGACTTGTGGAGCTCTGGTACGTTCATTAACCCGAATTCTAACAGGTTATGGGCCCAGGACGTTGCCACTGAGCTAGTCGCCGAGCTGAAATAGAGAACTGATCGATTGTGTACTGTACGTGAAAGCCCGCCATTTCTGCATTTTGCTGTGCTGCCTGGCCTGGAGAAATTTTCAAGATGGCGTCAGAATCGCGAACCGTAACTGTTGTTCCTTTGAATGGGTCGAATTATCCGACGTGGAAGGTTCAGTGTCGAATGGCTTTGTTAAAGGAAGGTTTATGGGGAATTGTGAGTCGTACTGAACAGTGTCCTGATGTAAAAGACGAAGACTTTCCGAAGTTTCTTGCTCGAAAGGACAAAGCGTTGGCAACGATCGTGCTGTCTGTTCAACCGTCCCTGCTGTATTTACTTGGCGAGCCTGAAGACCCTGCTGACGTATGGAAGAAGATAGAAAGCCAGTTTCAGAGAAGAACTTGGGCTAACAAGTTGCAACTGCGGCGTAAACTCTTTTCTTTGAGGCTCAAGGAGGGCAACTCTGTACAGGAACATGTTAAGGCTATGACCGAGATTTTTGATGGGTTGTCAGTGATTGGGGATCCTATTTCTGAAGAAGACCGTGTTGTGCACTTACTGGCCAGCTTACCAGAAACATATAATATGTTGGTCACTGCTCTTGAAGCGAATGAGGGTGTGCCTAAGATGGAAGTTGTTACTGAGCGTTTGCTACATGAAGAAAGAAAACTGAAGGAACGAGTAGGCTCTGATAGAAGCAGAGAAGGAGCAATGACTGGAAAGCAAAGATCAAAAGGAAAGGGACCCAAGTGTCATCACTGCGGGAAATTTGGTCATAACAGGCGGAATTGCAACGAGTGGATAAAACAAAACGGGGGCACAAATGAAAAGCAGGCAAGGGGTGCCAAAGTGAAAGCAAATAGGGCTGAAGTGAGGCGAAGAGACAGCAGCAGTTCAGATGATGATTGTGTTGGCTTGATGGTTAACCACGCGTTGTCGGCGAGTTCCACTGGTCGCCTGAATGAATGGATCGTGGATTCAGGAGCAACCTGTCACATGTGTTGTGATGATAAGCTGTTTGATGAGTTTCATAGTCTGGAGCAGCCACTGGAGGTCATGCTTGGTGATGGATATGCAGTGGAAGCAACAGGGCGTGGCACTGTCGTGTTGGAATTGACATCAGTAGGCGGTAAAGCTAGTAGGTGTAAACTACACGAAGTTCTGTACGTGCCTGATCTGTCATACAACCTGTTGAGCGTGTCAAAGGCGGCAAAAGCTGGAAAGGTGGTTAAGTTCACTGAGACTGGGTGTGAAATATTGGACTCAGAAATGAAGGTGATAGCTGTTGCTACTAGGGTGGGAAGTTTGTACCACCTGAGCTGTCAGGCTGATAACGAACAAGCTAATGCAGCTGTAAACAAGACCGAAGAAACAAAGGAAGATACCTGGCATCGGCGATATGGCCATCTTGGAGTACGAAACCTGCAAAAGTTGGCCAAGGAAAGACTGGTTGACGACTTTGAGTACAATGCGTCAAGAGAAACTTCTTTCTGCGAGTCATGTGTGGAAGGAAAACAACACAGAAATAAGTTCCCAGTTGACGGAGGCAAGCGATCCAGTGAACCACTGGGGTTGGTGCATAGTGATGTATGCGGTAAGATGAACGCAAAGTCCTTGAGCGGTGGAGAATACTTTCTTACCTTCATTGATGACAATACCCGTTACGTGTGGATATATATCCTGAAACGCAAAGATGAAGCCTTCCCATGTTTCCTGGAGTGGAAAGCTCAGGTGGAAAGGTCAACAGGCAGAAAGTTGAAAACTCTGCGTACCGACAATGGTGGCGAGTACGTCTCAGCGGATTTTGAAAAGTGCTTGAAGAAAGAAGGAGTTCGACATGAGCTGACTGTACCCAAAACTCCTCAGCAGAATGGTGTTGCCGAAAGGATGAATAGAACACTATTTGAAGCGGTGCGATCCATGCTAGCTGATGCGAGGCTACCACATCGTTTCTGGGCTGAAGCACTGTCAACGGCTGTGTATTTGCGAAATCGAAGTCCGACAACTGCAGTCAAGGGGAAGACACCTTTTGAAGCCTGGACGGGACAGAAACCAAATGTGGGACACCTACGAGTTTTTGGCTGTGCCGCTTATGCGCATATTGCCAAGGACGAGCGCCGGAAACTGGATGCAAAATCCAGGAAGTGCGTACTTCTAGGCTACGGCACTGAGAGGAAGGGTTACCGACTGTATGATCCAAAGCGCGAAAGAGTCATTCATCGCCGGGATGTCGTGTTCGATGAATCAAGTCGTGGGATTGAGAAGGAGCCAAGTGTCCCAACAGAAAGAAGTAGTGAGCAATGTGTGGAATTGGAATTTCATGATGATGAGAAACATGTAGCTAATAAAGAGCGCACATCTGAAGATGGAGCAGAACCAGTGGTGCGAAGATCAAACAGGGAGAAGAAAGCACCTGATTACTATGGAGAATGGGCAAGTGTCGCAAATGACGAGTTAACTGAGCCAAAGACCGTTAAAGATGCGCTGAATAGCCCAGATCAAGCAAAATGGATGAAGGCAATGGAGAAGGAAATTGAATCCCTCCGAGAGAATGATGTTTGGGAGCTGGTGGATCTGCCAAAGGGGCGGAAAGCTGTTGGAAGCAAGTGGGTTTTCAAGGTCAAAACAGATGCCGAGGGGTCTGTAGAACGTTTCAAAGCCCGGCTAGTAGCTCAGGGTTTTTCTCAGAAATCTGGAATTGATTACGATGAGACATTCTCCCCAGTCACCAGATTTGAATCAGTCAGAATAGTTATTGCGTTGGCTGTGGAAAATGGTTTGAAGCTACATCAGGTAGATGTTACAACTGCATTCCTCAATGGTGAATTGAAAGAAGAAGTGTATATGAAACAGCCAGAGGGTTTTGTGGTTAAGGGTCAAGAGCATTTGGTCTGCAAGCTAAAACGTAGTATCTATGGTTTAAAGCAATCGTCAAGATGCTGGGACTCAGTGCTAGATCAGCACTTAAAGAAGCTTGGTTTCATTCAATCGGTTAGTGACCCGTGCATCTATGTTGCTTCAGAAGGAGAGATGTTCATGATTGCCGTTCACGTTGATGATTTAGTGCTGGCTGCGAAAAGCGACGAGCGCATTGCGAACGTAAAGAAAGCTCTCGGTGAGAAGTTTGAAGTGAAGGACATGGGAGAATTACACCATTTTCTGGGGACCAAAGTTCTGCAGAACAAACAAAATGGAGAAGTTTGGATTGGACAACCAGCCTACACCCAAAAGGTCCTGCGTAAGTTCAACATGGAGAATGCTAAGCCAGTTGATACCCCAGTAGACATTAGCTCAAAACTTGTCAAGATGAGCGAAGACTCTGAAAGTGCTAATCAAGAGCAGTTTCAATCCGCAGTTGGAAGTCTTATGTACCTGTCGACTATGACACGACCGGATATTACGTATGCAGTGAGTAACGTGGCCAAGTTTTGCGCAAATCCTGCCAAGGAGCACTGGATTGCAGTCAAGCGTATCATGCGCTATTTGATTGGAACAATGCACTTAGGTCTTCTCTACAGGAAGAATGAGTTAAACAGCTGTGTAGGTTTTTCGGATGCTGACTGGGGCGGGGACTCGGATGATCGCAAATCAACGTCCGGGTACATATTTCAGATGAGTGGTGCAGGAATTAAATGGAGAAGTAAGAGGCAAGCATGTGTTGCTCTCTCGACTGCAGAGGCCGAGTATATAGCTTTAGGAAGTGCAGCGCAAGAAGTAGTTTGGTTACGGCAACTCCTGACTGATTTGAGAAGCAAACCGGAGGAAGCAACAAAGATCTGTGAAGACAACCAATCAGCGATTTGCTTGGCCAAGAACCCTCAGTTTCACGGGCGAGCAAAGCACATTGGAATCAAGTACCATTACTTTCGGAAACAGGTGGAGAATGGCAATGTGGAATTGAGCTACTGTCGCACAGAAGAAATGGTTGCGGATGCGCTTACCAAAGGTTTGAGTCGTGAACAGTTCAGGAAACTACGGAAGATGTCTGTAATGGCTGAGATGCTGTCTCAATTCCATCTGCGAGTGAGAAGGAGTGTTGAGGAAGAAGCACTCTGGAGGGAATTGCGAACATAGACATGTTATTCGTTTTACAGTTCAACAAGTCGAACTCCGCGCGACATGCCGCGGGGACAAAATGTCACGAGGGGACGTGTCGCTGCAACATGTCCCCGAGACATATCCCAGCAACATTTTCATGTGCTTGCAAGCGCTATGATTTTGTCCCTGCTGCATGCCCCGCTGTACGTCCCTGCTACATTCCATCAGTGTATACCATACAAAATTATGTCGCTGCGACATGTAGCAGGGACAAACATTTGTGTAGTACAAACTGGGCGACATGCCAGCAAGGAAATGTAGCGGGGACATGTAGCAGGGACAAAATCATAGCGTTTGCACAAACATTAAAATAGCGAGGACATGTGCAGCGACACAACCCTGCTACATGTCCCTGCTACATGTCCCTCAGTGTGTACTACACGTATTTTTGTTGTTTCTACATGTCGCTGCGACATGTCCATGCTACACGACTCCTCGTGTTTGCCCACCTTAGCGTCCTTGCTGACGACACACTCGGGGCCGACATTGTAAGACGGTCAAATGTTATAACATTGACAATTTGAAATTTCCTAACTGTTCCCTGGATATTTCTATAGTTTTTTTCTGTTAATAAGAAATGTATGGATAAAACAATGCAGTTATTCGATTTGGAGGTTTCATTCTCTTTGTGCTATCATTTTGTTGAGGAAGAAGCACTCTGGAGGGAATTGCGAACATAGACATGTTATTCGTTTTACATTTTGCTATGACTGTTTGTTGATTTCAAGTACCTAATTAGCATATTGCAGATGTTTCTAGAACCTTCTATGACAGGTTTAGAACTGGACAAACAGGTTTTTCTAGTAAGGCTTTCGTATTACATAAGCAGTTGTATCTTACCAGTTTTCGCTCTTCTCGTCGGTGATCGATCTGTAACGGAGTTCTCTTGAGATTCAGTTGTTATTAAAGTTCAAGTTGTGTTCAAAGACTTGTGGAGCTCTGGTACGTTCATTAACCCGAATTCTAACACATTTATCAGTTGGTACTGGAATTTGTTCGTTAAACCGCGCGGCGAGGTTTGTTATATTTGTGTTGCACTGTATATCCACCGGACTAAGAAAATTAAGTTCGAATTAACTTGGCGGCGATAATAAATAAATAAATAGATAAATAAATAAATAAAGGTAATGTTTGAGCTGAGCTTAAAATAAAACAAGAGGCTCCCAGTAGCCTACACTCATGCGCTTGAGACACTAAGACGCGTTGATTGAGGCTACCAATTTTTCTGCACTCACTCTGAATATTTAATGTGTATTGATTCCCTATCAAATCCACACTCGTCTAATTCTTTTCAAATCGTGAATTTTTTATGTTATATTTGCAACGACTACTATTCAAACCTCTGAGAATATTTATGATCCCTCGCGATGACGTCATTGGCATCATGTAAGCAACTTAATGATATGCATCTGTGTCAGTTCAGCTAACAAGTCACGGGGAATACAACTCGCCCCACCCTCCCTCCCTCGCTTTGCCTCTATAGCACTTCATGCTTCTTTCTGTCGTTTACTCAGGACAGGGAGGACTTTCCCATACCTTAATGCTAATGAGGCAGCAAGAGGGATAATGAACTTTTAAAAGCAATGAAATCAGTAAAAATATACATTAATATGCCACGCATTCCGCAGTCCATAATCCACAAAAGTCCAGACCCAAAGACTAGAATTCTTTTAACCTGATGAGTATGAACGACGTCGTTTTTCCATGTGTTTTTATACACCTTATTCCAAAATGGCGGCCAATTTATTTTTCGATTTCTTTTATTAATGGTTTGCAACCATTCCCAAAGGAATTAACGAACAAAAGACATGGCGGCCATGTTGGATGACACAACAATAGAAGCCAATGAGAAATCTTTTGTTGACTGTCATCCTACATGGCCGCCGTGACGTAAGGTGCAAACCACCTATATGCATGATTAGCCCTCTTTGCATTCGTTAAAAAAGTCTTGAAATAACTTACTTCAGGAAGCGAGGACGGCTACTAAAAGGCAGGCATTGTAATAAAGAATCGGCAAAGTCACGTCAACGAATTTTTCGTTGGAGTGACTTTGGAATCGCAATAAAATGTGCAATAAACACTGAATAAATTGACAATATGCTTACGAGCGCGAGAGATCGATGTTTTGCTTAAGCTTTGGAAGAGCTCTAAATTAAAAATAGCTCTTATTTTTTATAGAATCTCGACAAGTTCGGCCTCAAATTGTATATGCTGTGTATAAAAGCAACGTTCACCTCCGGTCGACAGGAGAATTACAGCATTGACTTATACACCATTCTCTATTTTCGAATTGCCCATAATTAATACACTTGGTTTGCCCCACAAATTTTGCATAAACTGTTGTTTTGAAATGCCCTTGGGAGGACTACATATTCCCAAGAGCATTTCAATACAATAATTTATGCAAAATTTGAGGGGGGGGGGGGGGGGGGGGGGGCAAACAAAGTGTATTATGGGCAATTCGAAACTAGCGAAATAAAGACCAAATTACTTAAAACGTATGTCATGCACATGCGTGAGAAACATTTCTGATATGTTTTAATGTAACTAAAAAAATCAGCAATTTTTGTAAAGTAACAAGACGATAAGAACTCGCATGTTCTCAAGAATTATCCCGTGCACTTAATGCGCATCTATGATAACCACGTTTCTATTTTTTTAATTATTGCTTTCATACAGACGGCTACCACAAGCAACCAGCGATTCGTCGGAACCTTATTGCCAACGAACCAACGAGACACCCCCGTGAAACTGGCTAGGCTGGCGAAGCTGGCTGATCCGGCCAACATGGCGAGGCAGTGGGGCTAGCTTGACTAGCGAGACTGCGGGGCTGTCGAGGTTGGCGCGGCTGGCAGGGCTGGTTTTTATTTTCGGCGCGAATTGCGCGAGCTTTTCGGCGCGGCTTTTTTTGTTCGGCTTTTTCGGTTCGACCTTTCGGCGCGGCTTTTTCATTGCTTTTCTGTTCGGTTTAATTTTTCGGCGCGGCTTTTTCGATTCGGCCTTTCGGCGCGGCTTTTTCATTGCTTTTCAGTTGGGCTTTTCGGCGCGACTTTTCAATTGCTATGAAAAAAGATGGTCGGCGAGGGCTTTTCGGCGCGACTTTTAAATTGCTTTTACAAAGATGGTCGGCGAGAACGGCACGGCTTTTTAATTGCTTTTATACTACCAACCATAAGGAAACCACAATTCGTCACCTTATCGCATACGCAAGTCGCGAGAGACACTGGTGATGTTTTAAACGCGAACGCGCGAGGAATATGAGGGGTATCCAATGGTCTTTGCGATCATGCGAGCGCTGTGTTTTTTCTTGCCAGCACGAGCAGTCACCAAATTTCTCTGTAAATATTCGGATTGAATTGTACAATTGATGGCATTTGACAATACATTTATTTCTCCACCAAACCAGAAAAGCACCAATCCTACAAAGCACGATTTACGAAATTTGAGGCCTGCCACAACACGCTCAGGATGAGCTATTACTAGGAGATCCGATCTTTTAATTTGTGAACAGCAGATTTCTAAGCATTTGTAAATATTCATCTCGTAACAAGCGCACATCAAAAAATATTTAATTGTAATCATGTCCATTGGCAGTTATAAAAAATTCCAGTTAAAAATGATAGCAATATAACGCTATAAACGTACTGGTTTAAAACACAACCTGTGTGTGTGTATGTGTTTTTTCGGGGGGGGGGGGGGGGGAAGGCATCCAAAAAAAGTTACCCTTATGAGGGGGGGGGGGGGTCATGTGAAAAAAACAGGAAAGCTGAGATGGGGTCTTTCAATTTCCAAATAATACTCCTTCAAATCCCACAGAATGATCACAAGCTCACACTCTTTCTAACGCGCAAAAAATAGCGGATAAATCTCAATGGAAATTTAGAAATATACGTATCTATATTGAAACAATAGAAAATGGTTAACGAGCTAGAAAGGGACCTCTTGGATTTTCGAAAAAATGGCTCATTTTTGCTCATTAAGAGAAATCTATTGTTTCAATATTCAAAGGTGATTTACTCCGGTTTTTACAGAGCTGTTGTCTTGAAAGTTGCACAAAATGATCACAAGCTCACACTCGTTCTTACGCGCAAAAGATAAGCAGGTAATTCCCAAGGGAAACTTAGAAATATACGTATGAATATCTGTTATCACTACAGCCGCAAATTGAATTATGACAGAACAAGTTCAATGAAACAACAATTTTGTCCCTTGCATGTGAAAATTCAATATGTAATATGACTAATATCTTGCGCAAAGAGAATTGTAATTACTACACTGATTCATTTGATTCAAAGTTAAGATCCCTGTGGTCTGAACTCTCATTCGCATTTTGAATGATCGGGAACTGCTACTGTATGTCTAGTCTCCCACGCAGCCGTTATTTGTCTCGTCACGCAATGCTCCTAGGTTTGAGCAGCCGTTAGTGGGGAGGAGCGTTGCGTGACGAGACAAATGACGGCTGCGTGGGAGACTACTGTATGTCAAGAACAAGTTTTTTACAATAACTGTGCGAATTCTCGCGCGCTGATTGGCTAATTTTTATTATCAATAAGAGTACAGACGCATAAAACGATAAAACTGACGCCATCAGCGAAAGTTTTTACAAACTTGTTAGCGCTGCGCTTTATGTGGCGAGAATTCTTTCACAAATCCAGAATTATTCAATGAAAAAATCGTACAAAATAGATGAGATGAACCTCAAGAAGCTGAAACACAACCTTGAAGCGGAATGATGAAGATGTTTGTTGAGAATCCAGACCTGAAAATTGGCGGTGAGCAGGATTATAGTGCTGTGAGTCGCTGAAATAAGCTTTACCGGAGGTGAACTGAACCGTGTTTCAACGGATTATTTGAGAACGATTTTAACCGGAATAAAGGTTAGTTTCAAAATTCCAATTTTTCTATGTGTTTCTGACTTACTCTACTCAAACTTTTAATTTACGAGCCCGTGTTTCTCCGAATTATGGCTATGAAATTCTGGTTTTGTGGCGATCGCATCTTGCATTTCCTTCTTTCATTTCAACATCAGTTTTGGCGTTTTGTTATTGTAAAAAACAAATTGACATCAGTTTTTTATGCGTCTGTCCTGTTATTGATGATAAAATTCGTCATAACATTGTCAAAGTTTGCTGTGGATCCACGAGCCGCAGGGTTTGTGTTTTACAAGCCCTACATACCGCGGGCTCAAGCAGCTGCTGGAAACTGGAACGGGCACAGCTCGCATTGAATGTTGGTCTTCCAATGGCGGCCAAAATTATTTCCTTCGCGTCGACGTCGTTATCGTGAAAACTGAAACTCTTCTAGCTAAATCTTTGCAGTATGGGAAAAGAAAAGGCAGGACCATTAACTCCAAAAGCCATAGCAAACAGGATAAAGGCTAAAGGATTGCAGAAGTTAAGATGGTATTGTCAAATGTGCCAGAAACATTGCCGTGACGAGGTATGAAAAATAAGCTTAGCTTACGTAGCTTAAATTAAAGAAGTTATGAGTTAGATGAAAATATTGTAGACCCCGAAATGATGATACACAGTTCATAAGACGTTTCGTGTCCAACATGTGTTAATCCATTGTGTGACTTAGTGAATAACTGTCTGTCTAAGGTACATGTATATTACAGAGTGGCTCGGTGGCTCACCAGTGGACAGGCGAGCCACTGAGCCACCTCAACAAGTATACCTAGGAAATTGGCCCTGTATTCTGTAGTTATGCTGTTGTCTTATTGAAGGTAAGTAGGGTAAACATGGTGCAAAATACAGTGTTTGTATCGAATATCGAATTTTTATCCTTTTCAATATTCACAACTGCGTCATGTTTAAAAAAAATGTTCACTTGGTTTACAAACAACATTTGTGACCTCTCACGTGAAAACGATACTGACGGCTATCTGTTTCGAGCCGTTCACTTGCCGTTCACGAACAGCAAGAGGCCGTTCGAACGGCTGTGATTTTATGATTAGCCATTCAAAAAATGTATTCAGCCGTTTGAACGGCTGCTGCTAGCCATTCAAAAAAAATCTTCAGCCCTTCAACAGCTGCTGCTGCTAGCCGTTCAAAAGAAACAGTACAGTACAAAATTACACCATTTAAATTAAATCACATGTATATAGGAAAGAGAGGAGAGGGGCATGTCCAGATAAACTAATATTGTGCCCCTTAAGTTACGTCAGTATAACAAAAAACTTGTAATTTTTTAGTAAAAAAAGTTAAGGAAAACTTATAAAAATAGCTCAGTAAAATTCAAAATAGATGATGTTTCATTAGTATTGAGCAAGGTAACAGTGTAAAAGCGCTTTTCTAAACATCTTTCTGGATGGTTTGTCTCTAATTAAATCTACTATTTATTGTAATCTAAACTGCTGTAACCTGAACCCTCGTAATAAGCCTAACTTAAATATACCTACCCGCCTCGACTAGTTTTTCAACTATTTGTGGGTAGGTACTATTTAAATCGTTAATATTTGTTATTATATAAAGTGTTGTTGTTGTAATAAAATGTGGAATACTATTCCAAAAAAATCTTCCAGTAACGCTCTGCCAGAATCTCCTGAGGTTAGTTCGAAATGAGGGTATGACTACTTGATTAGATGATGCACTGCGGGTATTGCAGTGTTCTCCCTTAATTTTAGCTCAGGAGGTAAGGGAGCATTCCTAACCAGTTAAACTAAAAGTGTGTGCCTGAGGCTCACTTTCCGAGGGGGTAGAGCTAAATTCTTCAAAACCCAATTTCCTTCATTTAGAGACCTATTTCAGGCAAATTCATGTATGAACACCTTCGACTGTCAAAGGTAAAACAACATACAACAATTTTATAATTCATTCCTTACAAAACAATATATGGTTTTCACTCACGTGACCTTCAGTCCTGTGGGACTCAAATGACAAAGACCATGATGGCCATGTAGTTGTACACCAATATGGCCGCCCTGATGTAACGTGAAAACCATCTATAATTTTTTTTTATTATAGAATAAACACTTTGTTGAATTTCAAAAACCTCCAAATGCTTTCTAAATTTTACCTGGTACCGCCTGATAAGGAGAACACTGTGTTGTAGTTATGTTGCTCAGATACTAGTGAAACGGGTATATTAGGAAACTTTTCATTGTGGAAATAATCATAAAAATTAAAATTGATGTTATTTTGTTGTTATCAGTAACCTTTGCGATGCCGGCCAGTGAAAAGAAAGAACCTGTACCAGGACCAAGTGAGTGAGTACAGAACAATGTAACTATTATATTTAATATCTGCTGTATTTTTAATTCCTTTCCCCTAGTGAGGCACTGTGGTTTTGTGGTTAGTACATCAGACTTTCAACCTGGGCTGGGTTGTTCAAAGCACGATTAAGCTAAACCAGGATTAGCATCAATTTTGAATCCAGTTAAATAACTAAACAGTGAAAGTTGTTCCAAATTTTTTTTGCCCTTCAGTTTTGACTTTGACTTTTGTTTAGCTAAAAATAACAGCTTTTAAGAACATTGATTATTTTTATAAGTAGAGAAATGAAATCCTTGGTTAACTTTTAATCCTTGGTTAGCGTTAATCAGCTTTCAAGCAACCGGTCCGGCTGAAGTTCAGTAGTTCGAGCCTGGTCCCTGCCGTCGTGTTGTTTCCTTAGACAAGAAACTTTGCTCCATGTTGTGTCTCTCCACCCAGGTGTATAAATGGGTACCGGCGACATAATGCTGGGGGGTAATCTTGCAGCGACATATTGCTTTAGGGTAACCTCGTGATGGATTAGCATCCCATGCAGGAGGGAGTAGTAATACTGTCAGTCGCTTCCTAATGTTGAATGACCAAATTGAATATTTTAAGGAAAAGGGGAACAAACCAGCCTTGCTATCAGTAATTTCTCTTGCAAAAAGTGGGGCTGTTCCTCTGGACACTGTAATTGATTTTTAAGATTTACCGTTATGATGTTAAACAGTTTAATTTATGATTCTTTTATTTATTTTTTTTTTGTGCAGTTTAAAATGAAAATCAGCTTTGGAGGAAATAATTGAAGTGAGTGGATTTTTGTTGTTTATTTTACAAGAGATGTGGTTCTGATTTGACATCCTATTGCTCTATTTATTTATTTATCCATCCATTTATTAATGCACCGGTATGATTACCACCATTCCATTTCCATTTTATTTATTTTGCCATTAACCACATTAAAAAAAAATATACATGTATATATATAATAATAATAATAATAATAATAATAATAATAATAATTGTATAATAATTGTATAATAACAATTATACTAATAATACAACACACTAGAAATTTATAATAACTTAAAAGACGATAGACTACAAAATGTTTAATGTGGTAGTGACAAGGAAGCCTATATAGAAGCCGGGGGCTTATGCACTATAGGCTTCCTGAGATAATGACATAATCAGACAGATGTCTTCAATACTCTCCTAACCAGTA
This sequence comes from Cladopsammia gracilis, assembly GCA_022457155.1. Taxonomy (NCBI): domain Eukaryota; kingdom Metazoa; phylum Cnidaria; class Anthozoa; order Scleractinia; family Dendrophylliidae; genus Cladopsammia; species Cladopsammia gracilis. The sequence continues at coordinate 191,281 of JAJGOT010000110.1, forward strand.
ACATTTTTGTTGATACTGAAAAATACATGGATTGCTCTCTTACAGATGGAGGAGCAGAAAAAGATGAAAATCAGTCGCAAAAATAACTGGATAGCAAAGATATCCAACGGAAATTTTCCATGCAAAAAAGAAACTGTTTCATGACAAGAATTCCCTGTTTCCTTTTTCACAGATAGTCGATTTGATGCATTGTTTTCTTTCTTTTACTGGGAATCGTCCTTAAAGTCGTCACCAAAAAGCTTGGAGATCAGATAGATACTACAAAAAGAAAGGAACAGTTAAGGTACAAACCAGTGCTTACAGCAACAACAACAATTTATTCTTTGTACAACAATACAAGAGTTGGATGGTTTGCTTTGCTTTGCAAATGGCTGGAAAGCTAATCGTGGCGGGGCAAAACAAGTACATGAATAACACATTATCCAATAAAATCAAAGACCTTATACTATTACAAAGCCTTGCAGATTGCAATAAAATGAATAAAACACAGAAGTTAAGTGATTAATTAACACAGCGCTTACTGGCATACAATGCTTTAAGACAAGGAGTCTCTGACTATAGCAAGTGTATCTATGTACCTACTTTTTTGGTTCTTGTATACATTAATGTAACGTGTGACAATTGGGGATATTTCTACCCCCCCCCCCCCCCCCACCCCCCGTCCTCCTAATAGGTACATTGACAACCCACCCCCTCTCCAGCAATGCGACAGCACTGGCAGATCCAGACCTTCTCATAAGGTGGGAGTGAATAAAGGGGGGTGGGGAAGTAAAAATGATAAGGGGGTGGGGGTGGGGTCCACAAGGCTCCTCCCCTTTGTCTGTCACTGGATAGATGGAAGATCATTTATTGAAGTAGTGGCTCGCATTTGTGATGTTATGCTTGTTACATGTATTTGTTTTTGCCTGTAGCATATTCAAAATCTATTTGTTGCAGTAATAAAGATGTCAGACAGTGGAGATGTGATCAGAGTGGACCAGGAACATTTGGAAACAGTCATCCCAGCATTAGGTAACTGTTCACAGTTGTTCCAGCATTAGGTAACTGTTCACAGTCATCCTAGTATTAGGTAACTGTTCACAGTCATCCCAGCATTAGGTAACTGTTCACTGTCATCCTAGTATCAGGTAACTGTTCGCAATAGTCCCAGCATTAGGTAACTGTTTACAGTCATCCCAGCATTAGGTAACTCTTCACAGTTATCCCAGCATTAGGGAACTGTTCACAGTCATCCCAGCATTAGGTTTCACAGTCATCCCAGTATTGGGTAACTGTTCAATTTGTACTACCATGATTTGGTTGCAATAGCACACTTTAAGATTGTTAGGATAGTAAGTACATTGGTGCATTAATCCTCCAGTACCTCAGTCAAACATGATCCCTTTTTAACTCATGAATACGTGAAGCATATTGATTTAGTTGTAGCAGTGGGATCAAATTATACTCAATTGCTTGCTCTATCAGCTGTTACCACTGTAAAAGTCACCTGTCTTACCAATGGGGAGGGCATTAGAGGGAGGGGAGGGGAGGGTGGAAAGTTAAATGCAAAGAGTGGGGGGAGGGGTCAGTGGAGCAATATCACCTAACAGAAGGGAGGGTCTGTGAACATTGAGCCCACAATATGTAGTGGTCACCTGCCTTGTCCATGGTGATGGCATTGGAAGGAAGGGTGGGTGGGGGATTGGACGCAGGGGTGGGTCTGAATGTTTCGCATTCACATGTTGGCTTGATCGTAGGAGCCTTTGTTTAATTTCTCTTAACCTAGTCCTCGACAAATATTGTGACAATGTATTGCGACATGCACTAAGGAGTATTTGGATTTTCATCCTTAGGTAAGACTGTGTTGGTTGTAAATGGTGTCCACAGAGGGTCAACAGCTTCGCTTGTATCTTTGGATGAAAAGAGTTTTTCATTCACATTGGATCCTAAAGATGTAAGTCAGCTATACTTTTTGGGAGACTAAACTATCTTCACTTTCACCCACCCCTTGAACAGTTTTTGTACTCTTCCCAGTTTTTAGGGCACCATGAAACTAAAGATAGCAGCTAATCATCGATCAACTGGACAAACACATAAGAAAAAACGCAACTGTGAACAGTCCATGTACATGCGGGTGAAGTTAAGAACGATGCGCAATACCTGCAGTTCTGTACGCATTACATGCCTACATTATTTTTCTGTTTCTCCAGGGTCTTCACATAGGGAAGAGAATTGATAGAATTCCGTATGAAGACATCTGCAAACTGGACACGTGACACTAAGGGGCAAAGTCCATTCAAGAACCCAGGGCGCATGTCAGTCAATATCAAAAATGGATGCTCCATAGTTACTTGGCTGTGTTTGGCGTCAACAAAGATCAGCAATGAAAACTTGATACTGTATTTTCTAGTTTAATGCTGTATCGTATGCCTTTCTACTCTAACTTGTATATATGTACAGAAGACAAAAAACTGGAAAACTGTACTGAAATACAGTAATGTATTATAATAGACAATAAAAAGAAGCCAGGGAAATGCTTCCTCTTTCAAGCCAACCTTCTCATGTTAATTGTATTACTATTAAATATTGGGTGGAGGGCATAGGAAGAGTGTTTTACTTCCTCTCCCCTCCCCCTTCCAATTTTTTTTCTTAGCTTATTTTCACTCCGAGGCCATGCTTTCATGACCCACCCATGCCAGCTGTCGCAAACTGGGGAAAGTACTCTCATATAATATATAAGGGTTTCAGAGTTCCAGCGGCACTCCCCCACCAAAAATATGCAAAGTACACCTCTCCCCCCCTTGGGCAAACGACACTACAAAGGCTGCCGCAGATACAAAATGTGCAAATCTTCTTACTTCTCCGGTATGCCTCCCTCCTCGTAAAGTTTCAGAACTGGACGAAGCAGGACAAATTAATTCAAAACGTGAAACTCGGCAAACATCTAAAAGAACTGTGGTCTTGAAAGTTGCACAAAATGATCACATACTCTCACTCTTTCTAACGCGTATCAATTTAGGACGCAAATCCCAAAATGGTTAATGAGATAAAATGAGTCCTCTTCGATTGTTTGAAAAAATGGCACATTCTTTGTGCATTAACAAATTTCTTTTGTTTGAATATTCAGAGGGGATTTGCACCGCTTCTACAAGAGCTGTGGCCTTGAAAGTTGCACAGAATAATCGCGTGCTCGCGCTCTTTATAACGCGCATAAAATTAGGACGTAAATCCCAAGGGAACCTTGGCAATTAACGCATGAATATTTACACAATAGAAAATGGTTAATGAGCTAAAATGAGTCCTTCGATTTTTCAAAAAATGGATCATTTTTGCTCATTAACAAATTTCTATTGTTTCAATATTCAGAGGGGATTTGCTCCGTTTCCACAAGATCTCTGGCCTTGTAAGTTGCACAAAATGATCACGTGCTCACACTCTTTCTATCGCGCATAAAATTAGGACGCAAATCCCGAGGGAATCTTTGGAATAAACGTATGAATATTGAAACAATAGAAAACGGTTAATGAGGGGTGAGATGAGAACTAGGGAGGGGAAGATAGTAGGATAAAGTGAGGGGGGACATGAAGATGGCAACAAGGGAGAGGAGGTAAGAGGAGATCTACGGAGGAAGATGAAGGGAAGGGAGAGGAGGTCAACGGAGGAAGATGAAGAATAGGATGAGAATTAGGTAGGAACATATAAGATAAGATGATCTGAAGAAGAAAGAAAGAGACAGAAAAGCAAGAAAAAAAGCCGATTTTTTTTTCTTTTTTTTTTTTTTATTTGATAGAAAAAACTATCTAGTTAAAAAAAATTAAAGTTGTTTTTCGGGATTCTTCTGAGGTTAAAAGCGATTTAAATAACTGGCCTTCTTCAGAAAATTAAGAAAATAACAGTCAATATGGCGGACTGAAACAACAGTTTGCCATATTGACCTTGATTTTCTTCATTTCCTGAAGAAGACCGGTTAAACAGGCCGAAACGTCGATTAATAATCGCTTTAACCTCAGAAGACCCCCCCCCCAAAAAAAAAAAAAGGAAAAAAAAAAAGGAAAAAATGGCGCACACACACACACAAAAAATATTTTTTTTAAGAATGAGAGAAAGTTTCAGATATACAATAAAAAAATAGCTATTTAAAAACTTTAAGTACAACATTAACAACTTTTCTAAGGTCCTGTCTCGCTGTCTACATGAATGTGATTCCGCTCTGGAAAAATTGGATCATTAACAGCACCATACGAAGCACCGTTCAGTAGCTTTTTATTTGAAAGAATTTTATTTATTTGCGTTATATAAACTACAAAAAAATACAACTAACTGCTGTGACCATCCGTGCCATTTGAGAGAAACAATTACACGATTCTAAATTACTAAATCTCTCTAGTATTCATCAGTTGATTATTTCCTTAATTCCTATCGCCTATTAATGTATTAATATTGAAGAAATTACGTGTTGATCAATAGAATTTGGTGGTACAGCTACTTCTATTGGATGATTGTCTTATTCTTGTCACCTGTCTGGTTGACAATGTATTGAAATTGTAAGGAGAAATTTGATGTTGATACAAATTATTTACCACCAATATATAATCTTGTGGCGTGTTTTCAGCTGAAGCCTTGTTTGTGACTTAAAGAATATGACTGAAAAATAAAATAAAAAATAAACTGTATTAAGGCAATGAGAAAGGCAAGAAACGCAACGAAGTGCGGAGTAACCCGATGTTCTCTTTTTTCTTTTTAAATGAGTAGAAACCATTTCTCTTATGTGTCAGGAAAACCAAACAGAACTGAAATGTTGAGCAGAGCCGTCAGCAGTCGAAAGTTGGTAACTTTACGGTATAACGCAATCTTAACTATGTGGGGTGTACTGTAACGCAACCGCCGCTACATGGGGTTATAATTGCCGCTAAGTAAGGTCTTATGTAACACAATCGCCGTTATACACATGGGTTGTAATTTTCTATTAAGTGTAATGTGACACGGTCATTACTATATGGGGTAATAACGTAACACAACTACTGCTAAGTAAAGTTTTATCTAACGCAAATTGCGGTTAAATGAGTTGTAATGCAACTTTTCTATTAAGTATAATGTAGCGCAATCCTTAAACTCACCCTAGCTGTTCCTGACGTGACATCATCAAAACACTTGACACACACTCGTACAGGTTTCTTGCTCAATGTGAGTGGCGCATTTTTTGCTGTACAATCACCACAGTAAATCAAACTGTAAGAGACAAGAGACACCATGAACATTCACTGGATACTGATCAGTTTCTGTATTCTCATCACGTATCAGATTGACAATGTATTCATACTGTACAGAGAAATTAGATGCTGATCACTAACATTTGATCATTTTTAATCCTCACTACTAATCGATACATTGTAATTGTAAGGAGAAATTAGATGTTTGTCACAAGCATTTGGTTGTACATGAGGACAATCTCCCCTAGATGAGTATTTTGAGGTAAGAAGGAAATACAAGTGGGTCATCATTTTTGGAATCCTCGACAGAACTTCTGAGTGGTCCTATACTAGCGGCAAATGTAAGAAATTCAATATAATTACCCGCAATTCCGACAGTGGTGCTGAAAAAGGGAAGAAAGCAAAAGATTAGAAAGACACAGTAACAATTGAAATAGATTTGTCATTTTTGTTTCTGTGGCACTCTTTGGATGCTAGGCACACAAAGAATTGTTGTTATAAAGCAATAATGAAAGGATCGATTTCAAATGATTTACAAGCAATGCAGGTGAGGATACCCTGCCTCTCTCACTTTTTTGTATATATATGTACTTGATTTGGAGTAGCTAATAAAATAAAAATAATAATAATAATGAAAACATCTTTGGATCTTCCTCGAAAATTGTCGTTATTTCTAGATTTACAAGCTTTGCAGATGCATTAATGAAAACACCTTGGATCTTTGACAGTTTTCGGAAACCTGTTGTACGAGACATGATAGAGAACAAACCTCTCTTGTGGTCATGGAGAATTGTCTCTCGCATCCATTGCAAGTTGATACATCGTCATCGTTTTCCCATCTCCGTGCATTCTTTTGAGTGTTCGAAATCTGAAATGGAAAGGTACATTTCGTATGAAATATAATACATGCCATTTTTCAACACAGGGTTTATTTGATGTCAGTCAAGAATTTTAGATGTTTTGACTGAAGCCGCGTTCACACTAATCTTTGGTTTGCCTGTGGTTGCTTGGGTTCCCTGCGTTTTTGCTGCGAGCCCCCAGGCGAGTAGCACACTAATCTTTGGTTTGCCTGTGGTTCCTTGGGTTCCCTGCGCTTTTGTTATGCGGCAGTCGCGATTTTTGTTTGTCACGATGATTTTGAGCAAGCGTACGTCCAGCGGTGTCATCATAACTTAGATGCGCCTGCCTCTGAATGCGTCTTTCTATTTGCAAATGTATCATGCCAAATTCAAACTTATTTGTTGCTGGAAGCATTCATCAAGGTCACAAACGATTTAGTAACATTTCACGGGAAAGGCAATGTTCTTTTATAAGTTTTTTCAGCGTTGTTACGTGCTCAGAGTTTGCCGATTGAACAGTGGATCACAAAGAATTACTTACAATGGTATTTAATTCGATTGCAATTTTGAAGGCAAGGACCAACGTAACAAAACAGAAGCACCGGATCCAGATTTGAGGATCTAATCAGCTATAAATAATAGCAATCAGTCTTTCTTTTTTTCGTTTATGTAATCGAAAGTGATGGTAATTGACCCAATAAATAAATTTATGAAATTATCCTGAAATCTGTATGTAAATTTACTGTTTCCGTTATTTTTTACTGCCCAGAATCTGCTCGCAGCATTATCATTACAATTTGTAACCTCTAGTATAGATGTTATTGAACTAGCGTCAGGTCCGTATTGGGAAAACATTGGCCGAGTTCTTTTTTGCAAGTTTATGGACCGAGCCGAAATTTGCAAAAAAAGAACGAGACCAATATTTCCCAATACGGAATGACTAAGCTGGTTCAAAAACGTTTTTTTATTATTATGGCTCTTTTAAAATTTTGCTGATAAATTAATGCATCCCGTTCACGGCAAACGCGCGCGCCAAAGTAAAGCATATATTTTGCGTTTTTCAGGCCACTTTGGTAGCAATTTAACCAAAATTATCTTTGTTTAATGTTTAATGTTTAATGAAAAGGGATTTTGCGAAATTAATTCGCGAGCGCAAAAATTCGGACCCTTCAGGGAACCAAACAGAATTCTCCTTTTCATCACGGACCAGTTCAACAATACAATAATTAGAATTATCATATGACCCGTACGGCCCTGCGAACCTTTTCTTTGCAAAACCATTGATGAAAGTACCGTATGAGGGCCGTACGCATTTGCGCGAGCGAGGCCGGTCACATCATCTATGTACCGCTTGTATAGGTCTGGCTTTATACCGAAATAACTCGTTAGCATGCGTTCCTCAACGTAGCCAACAAAGAGACATGCATAATTTGGTCCTAGTCGGCTACCCACGGCCACTCCACCTGTTTGCTTGTAAAATTCATCATTAAATTCAAAGGTGTTAAGTGTTAATACTAGTTCTGCCACAAGTAGGAGAGAATCTGTGGGTGGTTCAAGTACCTCTCTCTTGTCAAGATAGTGTTGCAGTGCGCGGAGACCCTCATCATTGGGTATAACTGTATAAAGTGACTTAACACTTTTTTCATTTCATCATTCGATTCAGTATAACGCTGCGCAGGTAATTTAAATATTTATCACTCCGTACGCCATGACCTCGAGCCAAATATATTCCCATCCGGCCCTCCCACTTAGTCAATAAGTACATAATATTTCAGATCCCCTAGCCAGTCCCTTTTCTTATACAGTCACCTCTTATAGCATTTAAGTAGTTAGGTTTGGATTGTATAAAGCTCTTTTCTCACCAGTTTTGTTTGAACTGCTGCTGTTTCCTCTTTGAGTAGCAACTGAACTCGTTTGGACACCTCCTTTGTTTCCTTGCGTTCTTCTAAGGCACGAGAATGTGAAAAAATCAGTATGGTGATCTTTCAACACTTACGAATGCCAAAATACAAATTTCAATAAATTTCATCACACCGACAAAAAAAGGTGCTTAATAACTTTAATTTGAATGTGACAAAACTTAATTTGTTAAGAACAAACACACTGGGTTTCACTGTGTCTATAGCCACTTGTCAATATTGATTATTAAATCTGACCAATACTGATCCATATCTCACCTTCTTTAGATCTTTTCCCGTGTTTTTCAGCTTGTTTTTTAGCTCCAGCTTTTGTTTGATCAGCAGCTGTTGTTTTTCCTGACCTTCCTGTAAAGCCTGCAACAAAACGGTTAAGCAGTTATTGTTGTACCATTTTTAACCCGTGAATACACGCATGCGTAATGAACGGGGTATCAGTAACGGTGGCTCAAATTCACTCACTCACTCACTCACTCCTTCCATCAGCTGTAAACTTAGCGACGTAATGCTTTGTTAATGTCACGCGCAATTGAAAGACACTGTTATGTGGGAGAAAGGCCCGGGGGGTAAGTGTTGTCCAGGACCCGAATGCTGCCTGCCACATGCTAGTGTCAGTGAGTGGCATAGAAACCATGGATTGGCCGTCATGGAGTACAGCTGAGTGGCGTGTACCTATGCCAAGCTCCTAGAGGGGTGACTAGCGAGGGGTAGTGGGCGTGGCCACCTTACTCGACCCAAGCTAAGGCAACCCAGGCATCGCTTCTGTGTGGGACTGAAGGATTGTCGCCAGCAACACTTATCCCCCAAACCGTTTATTGAAAAAACAAAGAACTTTATTACATTTTACACAATAAACATGGGCCAGAGTGGTAACCTCGGTTGGGTGAAAAAAATAAGGGAAATGCGGTGGGTGGGAGGGAAATAAACAGTTGCCTTGTACAGTGAAATTGAACTGAATGCAAAATAGACCGCGAGCGATGTACATTACCGAAAACGACTACGGTGAGGGGACTTAAATCTGATTGGCCAACAGACTGAGGCACGTGCATGCTAATAGTGTAATTGGCTGCTAAAAATATGTGGCAGTTCGAACACGCGTGTAAGTAAAGCAAAGTACAAGAATTCGATTAGCCGGAAAATACATGCTATGACCGCAAGGCACAAGGTTCAAATGAGCTAAACATTAACTCTAGTCGATGCTGTGGCAAAAACATTCATTACAAATACGTTTCGTAACAAGAACAACGAAAATCCAGCAATAACAATAGCAAGAGGCTGCAAGCAGCCTATACTCATTCGCATGCGTAAGAAAGTTTTATGATATATTTTAAACATGATAAGAAGATGTCCGACATGGAGAAGAGTTATTCCTTTCATTCAGTCATCGTTCCTGCAAACCACGTTGTTTACTATTGAATGTTTTGTAAATGAGGGCTGTAACACAATGAAGCCAGTGATTCTTCTGAATGTTATATATACCTAACGTGATCATTGGTAATGTAAGTAGGGTTGTAGAAGGTGCTTTCGTGACACTTCAGTAACGCTGTTTTACCGGAAGTGAAAGTATCCGGAAGTCACTGAACAGGAAGTGTAAATAGCAAAGCTATGAACCGGAAGTGCCAATTTAAAATATGCGTGCATAAATTTGCATGCAAAATCGTGACACAAAAATTAAAAATACTAAAAAAAAAAGAAAAACGGAGCCCATTTTATAACTCATGCCGCTACGCACATGAGTAACTAGTTTCTCTACCTCTTTCTTTGTTTAAGTTCGTTATCTTTCTTTCTTCCCTTGCTTGATTCTGGCCTGATTTATAGTTTCCTGCATAGTAATGAAACAAAAATATATCAATAAATGCCATCACGTTTTAAATATCAAAAAGATAGAAACGAATTTTTTTTTGTCAACTGACTTACTAACTAAGGTAAATTGACCACCTTGAAAATATTCAAAAGCTGACGTTTCAAGCACTAGCCCTTTGCCAGAGTGACTCACAAAGGGCTGACACTTCACAAATGGAATGGGATGCGAATAACGAAGGGCTAGCGCTCAAAACGTCACCTTTTGAATCGTCTTTCGGTGGCTAATTTAGGCTCATCCTCGGTGTAAGAACCTGTGAAACTCATGAGTGACGTAAAACAAAGAAAACAAAAGGCATAAAACAATAGAGTCAACTGGGAATGCAATACTACAAAGGTAAAAAACAAAGGAAGAAGTCACAGGTTCTTACACAGAGGTAAACCCCTGATTGACCTTATCAACTCAGTTTTCAATCTTTTTTTTAATCTCTCACTATAGAAGTTACGGATTAAAACTTATCAACTCACCTCTTGGCAACATTATCATGTCGAAATTGACGGAAGCTCTGCCATGATTTCTCATTTCTATGTTTATCCTAGTAAAAGAAAACTATCACGTAAGTATACGTATTCGCTGGGTAATGTTTCTAGCTAACTGAAGAATCGTACGCCGGAAGTTAAACGGGACTAAAGCCTCCACCCCACCCCCCCCCCCCCCCCACCTCTTCCCCCGGTTCAAACTTCTTTCGAGGGAAATTTGTTGTCTCGGATCTCATAACACTGACATTAACTGGGACGGAGCGATTTTAGAATACCCGGCCACTTATTTACATATCTCTAAACGTTTGTTAGAGCGAGGCATATGAAAACAAAAGAAACCATTCATATTCAATGACATACAAATATGTGGCCGGTACAGTTCAGCCACGTCGTGTAGCGTTCAGCGCAAATTGAGGCTCATCCTCGGTGTAAGAACCTGTGAAACTCATGAGTGACGTAAAACAAAGAAAACAAAAGGCATAAAACAATAGAGTCAACTTGGAATGCAATACTACAAAGGTGAAAAACAAAGGAAAAAGTCACAGGTTCTTACACCGAGGTAAACCCCAAACTGACCAGAATAAAATTGCTATATCTCGTCAGTCTGTGTATATCAAGCCACTTGATTAAGAAGCAATTGTTAAATATGGGGGCTGAAATTTTAGTTGCAGACTAACAAAGTAGAATCCATTTTAGCGTCGAGTGTATACTAAACCAACCGATCGTTTAAACCATTGCTTGAAAACAACCCTCAATAAATGCTGCAAGAAAACTATATAACAATATAATATTTTTCTTACCTAAAGTACGTGTTGACAAAATAAATCTTCGCTTCGGGAAATGTTGTGGTGTGTATGTTGGGGCAGATGACTTTGTTTCTCATCTCGAACAAGTTATTCAAGTTTCGTTTGCAATCTAGAATTATCTGTCAACATGTCAGCCTCCTTCGCTTTCCTCGTGGAGACGGTGCGAAGAAAAAAAAATGAATAATGAATTGTAATTAATCTATGCATTTGCAATTCAAATAATAGTTTATTTTTAAAACATTTTCCACAGAAGCTGCAAGCGTAGATACCTTTCATTGAAAAAGACTTACGAAACTAAACATGGCCTCACAAGACTTGTTTTAAATAGCCAACAGTTTATATCTGTACGAATACAACCGCATTTCCTTGTTTCCCAGATGCTTTTTTACTGAAGAGGGGAGAGGGAGCGAGCTGATAAACTTTTATGAATTGTCTCCGTGAAGCACAATGCCCCCCACCCCACTCATCTCCTTTTCAATCCAAATTTACTGAGAAATAGGTTCTTACTTTTTAATTAATTTGGCTATTTTGTTTTTTTTTTCTTAAAGGAAGCATGGACTTTTTATTAATTACAGACAGTCACAATGAAGATGTTATTACCTCAAATATTAAGTTATAAGAAAAAAAGTGAGTTTAATACTTTTTGTCTTTAGTATAAGAGAAATTCGGGAATATACATATACTCCAGCTACCTTTCGCGCAGCACGCTTTTAAAACGAGGAAAACAATTGTACTCCATTAATCTTTCGCGCAATACGCTTTTAGAACGAGGAATATACATGTACTCCATTTACCTCTCGAGGAATATACATGTACCTTTCACGCAACATATGTACATATACATATACAGGAATATACATGTACCTTTCACGCAACATGCTTTTAGAAGGAGGAATATACATGTACTCTATTTATCTTTCGCGCAACACGCTTTTAGAACGAGGAATTCTTGGTTTTCACCTGTCACGTGACTGAAAATATTTCCGTAAATACACTTCGAAATGCCAATTGGTCCAGGGAATCGCAAAGAACGCTTAAAATTGTGTTATGTGGGTAAATTTGAGACGGATTGTTGGTTTTCCGGCTGAAATATGAGCGAATCAATGTGCGCGATATCGTACAGTAAATGTATGGGGCCGCCATGTTGGTGCCCATGTAGATGGACACCAACATGGCGGCCAAATTACAAGTGCCCTAAAAGGCACATTATGAATGGAAATATTGCCTAGTTTCCTTTGATTTGCAAAGATATCAACTTATTTAACATGCTGGCATACACAGAGTGAAACATGAAAGGACATTTTGTTGAATTTCAACTCGTCAAAAAACGTGTTGCGTGACACAAATTACTTCAGCTGTAACTCCGGAAGTAAAAAACGGAATCCGATGAAATTTTGTGTGCAGACTAGCTGGACCGGCTTGTAAACAATATCTAACGCACACCTTCCCAAAGTCCATAGTTTCAAAGTTAGAATTTTGATGACGTCACGTGAAAACCAAGAATATACATGCACTACCTTTCGCGCAACACACTTTTAGAACGAGGAGAATACATGTACACCATTTATCTTTCTCGCAACACGCTTTTAGAACGAGGAATATACTTGTACTCCATTTACTTCGCGCAGCACGCTTTTAGAACGAGGAATATACATGTACTCCATTTACCTTTCGCGTAACACAAGAAAATATACTTGTACTTCATTTACTTCGCGCAACACGCTTTTAGAACGAGAAATATAGATGTATTCCATTTATCGTACGCATTACGTCGTACCTTTAAGAGGTCAAAATTCGTAGATTGGTACCGCTTTGTGTGAAACATGACATTGAAAGGTCTTGAAAGGTCCAGAGCGAGCGTGAATACGGAGAGTGGGACTGGGGAGAGACGCTACAAAATACGTCGTGTTTTTCGCGGTGAGGCTCGCGCGCTGTATCCACACCGGGGTTTCCTTTCTGAAAAGTAGGTAAAAGATTACGTCGAACATGGCGTCGGCGTCAGTTGAGTCATTTTAACTGTGTATCGGTATTCATCTCCTTTCTTTTCTATACCATTAAGCATTAAAAGGATATTTCTCTTCGTTAAAGCTCCTTTTGTGAAAGCCCCTTTTGTTTTAAAAAATCAATTAGTTTTCGACTTAAATAAAATGAGTGTTTGTCCAAACTGCATTCACATTTGTGAAACGCTCCGGTGATTACAAGTTCTGCAGTCTCGCCATTCCGTTTAACTTCGCCAAAGTTTAAACTGAAGGTACGTCCACCTTATGAAAGTTGTGCAAAAAAGTGATTTAGGACGGTGTTATATACCTATAGTTATATATCCCTATAGTTATATATACCTATAGTTATAAAGTGCGGGCGATGTCTTCAGCCATCATTGTGTTTTTTTACACAAATAATTTTGATGCACAAGTTCGATTAGCCAGTTATTGGGGTAAACACGTCAGGGTCAGAGTCGGTTCAGTGAAGTCCACGAATAGACCAAGTAATTCAGCGCATTCAACAACAAGTTTTGAAGCCGTTAAAACTTGTATTTGGTGGATTCTAATTTTCATATACTCGAAACTAGACTTCCGATTTATAAATCATGTATTCACATATTAACAATGGAGTATATTTTAAAGATATTCATTTCGACGACTTTCACTTTTCTCCACCAAAAAAACTGGTAAACAGCATGCTAAATCTATTCAGTACAAATTGTACCATCTAGTCTATTGCATGCCGGTGTAAATGCAGTAAATAGAGTAAAAATTCTGTCAATTTTAAACTGAACATATGCAGAAAATTGACACTTTCTTATACCAGTACCGAGGTTCAGGTCCCATCTATAACAACCATACCTTAGACCTGAGGTATATAAGTATTTCAGTACATTCAGCAAAGTAGCTTCTTGCTTTAGAGATGTAATATTCTTGGCTGGCATAGTAGAAGTCTTTCGTTTAACTCCCAATTCATATGAAATAATCCACTATTGTGAAAACACCTATTAAATATGAAATACGCGCGGAAAATATATTTGTAGTGTACATTTCGTCAGTCAACCGTAGAGTGGGGTATTTTTTTTTATACAATGAATTGTGAAAATGAAAAAGCTCGCGAGTATTACAAGCGAGTCGCTGTAAACACCTAATTTTTAAATTTGTATATGCGGTAAAAGGGGCACTGTCCCGGCTGAAATATCGTGTTTTCATGATTATCTCGAAATTGGAAGAAACCATCGCCAAAAGTGATAGAAGCAAAGAAATATGAACTGAACAGACAAAATAACAACTAGAAAAGTCAAAATTTCACAAGAATTGCAAGTTTGATTTCTTGACTGCATGTCAATAAATCAAATTCATGAACTGTAATCCACTTCCATCCTTGCAATCCTGCACTTTATCTCCAAACTACTGCTTTTGTTTTGCTCTATAGGATCTTTTTATCCAACTAAGTTGTATATTTGGTGGCATTTGGCGATATAACGTGGAAATAAGCTAAGAGAAATTTTGCTATTTCGTCGGGACAGTGTCGCTTTAATGTCGGCCCCAGGCCCTTCTCCACTTTTAAAATGGCGGGGCTGGTCTAGAAATCCCTGGACAAGGCTGCCAAAATACTCTAAGAATTCATAGACGGCGGAGCGGTGGGGGGGGGGGGGGGGGGGGGGGGGGCAGGAAGGCTTTGGCGCCCCCAAACAAAAATTTGAGGGGAACAGCTTTCTTTTGTTCCGTCCACCAGCAAGGCCGCTGCGCTTTTGTCTTTTAAGTCCCCAAGGAATGGTTGCAAACCACCTATAGATTAAAAGAATTGTATGACTTGATGCTCTCTTAGGTAATATTAGTAAAGAAAAGAGAGTCACAGTCGGACCACAGGTAGTCCACACTATTGGAGCTTTTGTACTTTTTTAGAATATTTTTATAAAGTTTTTATTCTTTTTCTTTCCGTGACTGTCCTGTAAACTAGCTTTATAGCTAAGTGTCAGCCACGTTAATAAAGTTATTGTTATTGTTATTGTTATTGTTAAGCGATCTTCACTTCATTCGTCGGTACTCAACCAGCCGTGAGTATGATCGCTAAGTTGCACAGGAAGCCTGCCGGTCGTGACTAGAATGGATATTTCGGAATCAAATGTGAGGGCATCCTGTGCAGAAAGATAAAAATTGCCCTCCTTTTTAGTGCTTACCATATATTAAACGGACTGTGTCCCGGCTGAAATATCGTGTTTTCATGATTATGGCCAGGAGCTTGCTTTAAGCTTACTTTATTAACTTAAAATAGGAACAAACCATCGCCAAAAGTGATGAACGCAAAGAAATATGAACTAAAAAGACAAAATAACGACTGAAAAAATGAAAATTCCACCAGAATGGAAACCTTGATTTCTTGACCGCCTGTCACGAAATCAAAATCGATAAACTGTAATCCACTTCCATCCTTGTAATCCTGCACTTTATCTCCAAACTACTGCTTCTGTTTTGCTCTATAGAATCTTTTTATTAACTGGCTCGTCGCTTCGACGAGTCAGTTCTTAAAATACCCTCTTTTTTTTCGGCGTGTCGGGTCACCTGCCCCGGGAATCGCTTTTGCTGCGGCCAACACCGTACCTAGTTTACTTCCGGTTTTCAGAAATGGCGTAATCAGTGATGTCGGCAACTATAATTCAAATATTTACCGTTCTAATTTCGACGGAATTGTTAAAAATTAAATCTCTGTGATTTTTGGATGCGATCTATTTCTGGTAAAAGGAAAGCGAGTTGAATTTTTATAACCAAATCACGTAATAAAAAAACACGTCCCGGCAGGTCACAGAACTGCTGAGTAAACAATTCTCAAGCATTACTCCGTGGAGTCACGTTCAAATTCCGCACATCTCGTATTTATGTCACGCTATTTGATCGATCATGTTGATATTGTTAATTTATTCGAAACCCCATCACCGATTCTCCAAAATGCCTGTGTTAAAACAATCCTGATTCCTTGTAGTAGGTGGTTTCAAGGATTTTAAAGCGAAAAAAACAATACAAAGTTCAAAGAAAAAGTTATAGACCTGAAATTGTAGCCTCCTTGAAGCAGAGTGCGGAATGTAAAGCGGACTGTGGAATGTAAATGTGGACTGGACTGTTTATATTAATAGACTCTAGATTGTATATTGTGGACTCTAAAATGAAAACCGGGTGGAAAATGAGACCAAACGAGCCAGTTTCGAAGCCCAACGGGCTCCTTGTTCCATTTAATTATATATTTGGAGGCATTTGACAAATATAGCAGTTTTCAATTGAGTGTCGAAAGTATTTTCGTAATTGCTTTGGTTTTGCATTGCTACGCTTTGTGATTGGCTAAAAAATCTCGCGCCATTATCTCAATCAATCAGAAATAAAACCAAAACCAATCGTGACTTGCTCGCACGCGTTTTCCCCGCGATTGGCGCCGGCTGCATGTATTTGCTTCGAGTTCTGCGGATTGGTTCATGGGATTGATGCGAGTTCTGTGATTGGTCAGAATAATTTTTTTGGTTTTTGTTTTACGACATTCAATTGAAAATCGCTCTGTGACATGGAAATTAATTCAGTAAACACAATTTCGTTTTTTCGGTGGAAAACTGTCCCTTCAACACATTGAAACTTTCGAAACAGCACAGGGAGCCCACACGTCTGATTTTGGAGTATCCAGTCTAGTCACGACCTTAACCGCGGTCAAATGTCCGAGGCGTTTTATTTAGTGGGATTTCATTTAATATTAAGTGGAAACATGGGCAAGGATGTATAAAATAATTAGTTTATGTAACTATCTTTTCATCTTTCTCAAAATAATAAACTTAGAACTTTTCGTTGAAAACTGACCAAAACGCTTCATGCCTGAGCAAAATTGTGTTGGCAAATGGCGCCGACAATTCTGCAGTTCATAGTTTTCAAACGCTTAGAACTTTTTAAGTAAACTTTCAAAAGGTTTAGTAAATTGACAGTGTATTGGTAATATGTTAAACTTTAAACAGTGAAAATGACAACCTTAACTTTGAAGTACTTTGCTTAACTTTTGCAAATTTCTCTCGTTTGACCGCGGTGGAGTCACGACCAAACGTTTAAATGGGGAAATTAGAGCAGAAAGCCAAACTGATATATTTGAACTCTTTAACAAAAGGACTTTCCTTTAACTGGGCCCAATATCTCCGGAAAATTTGATTATTTTCATCGGTTCAACATAAATCAAGAAACATCGCCGATTGTCGCGTTAAAAGTGACGTAATTTAAAAGGTGACGCATAACCCTGGGTAAACGAGTGTCGATATTCATTGTTTAATCTTCAGACTTCTAAGGAGCGCAGAAACTGTTAAGTCAGTGACCTCTGAATGCTGGGAGAATCTTTTAGATCAAACTTCCCTGATCATCCATAATCATTTAACTGGTAGATGGACAATGCAGTTCAGAGATCTTTGTTTATTACCGGGAAAGGTCTAAGGTCTCTTTAGGTGAGTGAAATCGCAGTATCACCTTCGTTTAAGCTGTGTTGTTTTCTCTCATTCTGCGTGGTTGGAAAGCGATCTTACCCCCTCTTTGCTTTGCTTCACTTGGCAAACTTATAAATAACCAGGTTTGTTTTGACTGCGTTTTAAATTCGAAAATTAGATCCCTAAAACATTGAACGCTTGAATGAGTGATCTGATACGAAACAACCACCTGTTATCCCAACACTTGTTTCACCTGCGGTTCCTTTTTTTATTCTCTTGTTTACTGATACTTCGTCCAAAGCCTTTCAACAAGTTCGCCCACATTCGCCTACACTATAAAGTGAACGTAACGTTTCATATGTGACAGGAAATCGGTTTGAAATCAAATCACTTTGAAATCAAATCACTGGTTATAGTGTCTTTTATTTCTCCGTATACTGATTAAGTCCAGTTTTTAAGTATGGGCGAACTCACTTCTCTGTGACGAATGTGCCTGCGGGCAAATTGACTGGTATTCGCAGGGAATGATATGTCTTCGTTTATTTAGTTATCTGTTAACATTTTAAGAAAACAAGCAGTAGCGTTACGATATTGACAGCAAGTAACAGGAACTTGTGGTGTAGAAATATTCTTGATAACGTGAACTTGTTTCCGTTTGTAAAAGACCCCATAACATTCCAGTTACCTTGAGGGATTATTTTAAAAAAAGTAAAATCTGTGTTGGTGATTGTTTGCCCCAAGAAAATGGATGCTTTAAGCGAACTGCTTTTGCGATGGTAACTTTCATTCACTGTCAATCTAAGATTTTTTGATTACTTATCAGAAAGGGACGAAGAGAAAATTCAACGTCCAATTAAAATTTATCTTGTATAAAACGTTTAAATGCAGAGGACCACTCAACACTACGATAAATAGTCATGGTAACTTTCTTTCCGGATCTCCTTTATAAAGGGATGCGAGTACTAGACGTCACCCAAAGTGAACCAATTAAAATGTAAGGCTAGTACAACGGAAATTAGTGTTAGGGTTAGGGGTTAAGGGCAGGTTTAATGACCAATATTTCGGCTATTTTCACTCCAACGCCGGCCCTGTAGAAGACTAGTTCTACTAGTCGAAATATTAGCCATTAAACCTGCCCTTAATTTCTGTTGTACTAGCTTTGCATTTTAAATGGTTTATTTTCTCTTGGAAGGACCTATCACAACACACCGCTTTTGGTCAGCGGTGTTACCAAGGTGCTCGCGAATGTTGTTATTATTATTTTCTTTTCCCTTTTTTCCTTCAGCTTCAGCTATACAGACATTTGCCAAATAGTAAAATGGGAGGCGCTATCTACAAAGATTCTCCAGCTATAAAATATGAGGAACGCAACATTTACTTGAACTCCATTCAAACTCTTGGCAGGTATTTGTCACCAAACCTAACTGCATGGTTATTTGCCGTTATTGTTCACGAACATGAATCATAAATGTTTATTTTTTCTTATTACAGACTGCATTTCACATGAAGCTAAGAAAATTTTAAAATATGAAGTGATTCATCTCGTCTGAATTTTCTGTCTTGTAAACAGAAAAGTAGGCAAAAAAATAAGGTTATATTACATAATTATAGGAGTTTTTACGCAACATTATTTTTGGGGGTTGGGTTGGTTTTGAGGGGGTTAGCATAACTATTTCTGTGAAACTGACTTGCCGGCTTCAGGTCATTGATTTTAACAAAGTCTTTAACAACGCGAAAATCGTAGAAAGTATTCGGATTCATTAACAAAAAAACATTTACACAATAAACAATCCGGATTCACTATTCAAAGACAAAGTACTTAGATTGAACTCCGGATTCAAAGTATCGGGATTTGTGGCGCAATCAGAGCACTTTTCACCATGGACTCACCCTTAGGTTAAACGTTAGCGTAAAACGGCCCAAAAATTTAGCTTTTAGGCTAAAAAATTGCGGCAAAATGTTAGCCTTTATGCGTAAAAAAAGTTAACCTTAAGATTTTTCTAGCCACGATTTGTCATTTTAAAAGTGTAAAGATCTCTTGTTACGACTGTTATGATGTTATGTGAGTTATGTGTCTTGTCTTGTGGCTAATGCGACTACGACGGCTACACATTCAGCCTTGGTACCGAAAAGAAAAGCAGTTGTCTCAGGCCTCTTTGGCCTCGCAACCTACAGGGGCGGATCCAGGATTTTTCTTAGGAGGGGGTGCACCTCTAAGGAATGACGTAACCACGTTTTTTTTCTATTCTTTGTAGAATACCAGTTATATTAAAAAGATGCAGGTCATCTCAGGGGGGGGGGGGGGGGGGAGGGGGGAGGTGCGCACCCCCTGCATCCCCCTAGATCCACCCCTGACCTACAATCTTGGTCAGAAGTGTCGAGACACTTAACCTTTTCCCCCACAAACTGTCTTTGTCGTCACCTGCCCCTTCCCACCCCCAATACAACGTTGATTATTATGCATGCATACGACCAAGCAAACAAACTTGCACTCGGGTAACACAAAATCCTTTTATATTCCTTTGCACAACGTTTTTCCATATAAAACATAAAAACCTGAGTAATGCCATCGGAGCGTGACTCAAAACCTGTGTGTGCCGTGAATTTTTTGGTGAAGAATATTTTATTATTTTTAGAGCATGTCGTATTCACGAGTTGGCTCACAGGAGCCTTTGATTTTTATGTCTTTTACAACAATGGAAATTAATTATTAACTTTTTAAAACAGTGTTAATTAAGTTTTAAGATTTCTTTTAACCGTAATGAAACGAACTCGCCGTAAAAAAGTCAAAATTTTAACCGTTAACCGTAAAAGCCATCACCCCATTGAGACCCTCACCCTTTTGTGCCGGAAACTCTTACTCTGGTGTAAACTTTAGCCTAAGTTTTAAAAAACAAGCCCCGGATGTTTACAAGCAAAAACGACTTTAAATAAACTTGGAAACCAGATCTGCTTGGAAAGAAATACGGACCATCTTGTACTATAGAAAACTTTAACCTTATTTTCGCGTGATATAATGAAATGTTTTGTAATACAGGCTCCCGCCAACGCGACCGATAACTCTTCATCAGAAGGCGCTATTCTGCTTTTGGTTGTCGGTGATTCTCATCTGGGTGTACCTAAAAAGTAAACGTTACATTCTCAAGTGGCGTGACAGATGGAGAGCAAAGAAAGAAGGCGAGGAAGCAGACAAAGCCGAGAAAGGTAACGACAGGAGCGTGACTCCTCGGGCAGGTGCTTGGGCACTTAGCCTTAGTGATAAGAAGTGGAAGTTTGTGTACAATTTACCCTGGGTGCCAGAGGCTTTGTTCGCGTCTCTCGTCTCTCGTATTACTGATACGCTTCGAACTGAGAGTTGGCCTTAGGTCGGCCACGATTTTTCACGAAAGCGTGCAGCTAGAGTCTCCGGTACCCACGGTATAATCAGTGACCCAACAGGCAAGCGCTTAAATACAGTTTACAAAACGACTAAAAGTATTGCTACTCTCCTCGACTCCCCTTGCACTGGATGTTATCCTATTGCAAGGTTACTCGTGAGAAAAGGCTGAAAGAAGGCGAGAAAGCAGACAAGGCCGAGAATCTGACGGAGAAAGGTAAACCAGCTTGGTTGAAGAGATAGAGTATCAAGTTAGGCTTTTTGTGGAAACATCACAACAGTAGAAATCACGCTGTCGGAAATTGATATTATGAAATAGGTGTGGCGTTAATTAGTGTTTATTTCGGGTGTTTGTGACGCTAAGGGATCTTATGACTTTTGGGGAGTTTTGTGACGGGAGTTTTTTACAAGCGAGAGAGAATATACGTGGAGCTTTTAGTCTTGAGCAATGAACTGTTAGATAAGTTTGGAATATCATTAAAGCAATTCACAACACAAGTGGCACCTCCGACGGGACAGGAACGTGTATCAGTGAGAGCGCTCGAACAAGAGCAAGAATCCGATCCGAGTAACAATGACAGAAAAACAATTCGCAGAGCTAGATGGCAAGATCAAAATGCTTCACTTCAAACTAAACAAATCGGATGACATTATCGGGAAACGAGACAGACAAGCATTAGACCGACACCAAACAGCAATTACAAGCGTAGTAACTGCTGTAGAATCGTTGAAGACTACAATCGAGGAGAAGAAATTTGCTAAGGGTGAAAGCGAAGAAGAAATCGCAACATGGAGCCAAGAAATCGAAGGACATCTCGCGGAAGCGGACGAGACGACGAGAAGGGTACAAAAGGCAATCAAATCTATTGATATCGAGGAGGAGGAGGAACAAGCGATGGAGAAGCACAAACAGAAAATGGAATTTGAGAGGGAGCTATTAGAGCAGAAAGAAAAGTTCGAGAGGAACCGTGAAGAACAACAAGCCGCCGCTCAAACGGCCGAACAACTCAAATTATCTTCAGCAGCCAAACTTCCCAAATTGACAATAACGAAGTTCAACGGGAAGATAGAAGAGTGGCTTCCCTTCTGGGGGAAATTTACTTCCGAAATAGATTCCACTAACCTGGCACCGCTAACTAAATTTGGGTATTTGAAGGAGCTGTTGGAAAAGCACGTGAGAACTGATATTGACGGGCTGCCATTCACCGAGGAAGGATACCAAAACGCGAAAGCTATTCTCGAAGCGGAATATGGTCAGCCAACAGAAATCGTAAACGCCTATGTCAAGAATATCATGGAACTGCCGGTTATTACCGGAACTAATCCAAGAAGGGTCAAAGAGTTCTATAAGCAACTACGATTCAATGTGCAAAGTTTGGATACGCTTGGACGGCTCGCGGATGTCAAAGGAAACGTGAGATCTACTTTGGATAAGCTCAAAGGAATCAAAGCCGATCTGGTGCGAGGAAATGAAGGCTGGAAGGACTGGGGGTTTAAAGATCTACTAACAGAACTGAAGAAGTGGACCGACATCAATCCTGTGGAAGAGAGTGTTGCAGAAAAGAGTCCAGGACCAGGGAAAGGAGATTCGCTTCCATTTCCACCCTCGAGGGGCTCGCGTGTTTTCAAAACACAGTCCAAATATCCTCAGCAGGAGCCGCGTGGCGGGAACCAGTGTGTTTACTGTGAAGATACCGAACACAGATCAATTGATTGCACAGAGGTCGCTGGAGTAGATGAGAGGCGTAAAATATTATACGAGAAAAGACTGTGCTTTAATTGCACTGGAGCAAGGCATCGCGCGGATGAGTGTAAGAGCAGATTAAGGTGTCAGATATGCGACCGAAAACATCATACGTCCCTTTGTCAAGAAAACAAAGCCGATGCACTCCTTGTCGCCACAGGAATTCCAACGACTCATGTGACATATCCAGTTGTGATCGTCGAAGTGCAAGGAATTAAATGTCGAGCTTTGTTGGACACAGGCGCGGGAAGTTCATATGCATCTGCCGCGCTTTTAGACCGTATATCAAGTGGCAAGCGAAAGAAAGAAGTCCGAAAGATTGAGATGCTGCTGGACACGTCAACGAGAGAAGTAGAGCTGGCGATGATTGAGATTTCTGACATAAACAGAAAGTTTTCAATGCCTGTGGAAGTCACTAGAGTGGACAAAGGGGAGCTGCTTTTCCTTGATAACCCAAAGTATCGGGAAATGATTGCAAGGTATCCGCACTTGTCGGGAGTCGTACTGAACGATCTGGACACAAAGTGCCGCCTACCAGTGCACTTAATACTTGGAGCCGGCGAATACGCCAAACTTAAAACAGAGAGCGCACCGAAAATCGGCGAACCTGGTCAGCCTGTTGCTGAGTTGACAAAATTCGGCTGGATCATCATGTCGCCGGGAAAGGAACCTCTAGACCTAGCAAACGTGTTGCTGACGCAAACATCACACGTGGACTATGAGGAACTTTGTCGCCTTGATGTACTTGGCTTGTCTGACACACCCCCGAACGACCAAAGTGGCGTTTATGCTGAATTCAAAGAACAGCTTGTGCGAGATAAGGAGGGTTGGTATGCGACGGGTCTGCCCTGGCGAGGAGATCACCCTGTGTTACCGAACAACAAAAAGGGAAGCCTGCGCCGACTTCAAAGTCTAAACAGAAGGCTTGAGCGCCAGAACCTGACAAGCGAATACGCGGAGATTATTGAAGATCAGAAGAAAGCGGGCGTTGTCGAGAGAGCAGAGGAGCCGCGTGTGGGTGGACGAGAATTCTACATACCGCACAAACCGGTTGTGCGAGCCACCGCAGAATCGACAAAGCTACGAGTTGTGTATGATGCTTCTGCGAGAGCCTTTGACGGAGCTCCTTCACTTAACGATTGTTTACATGCGGGTCCGCCCCTGCAAAACAAACTCTGGAACATACTAGTTAGAGGAAGGTTCAATCCTGTAGCCATCAATGGCGATTTGCAGAAGGCGTTTCTACAAGTGAGAGTAAGAGAAACCGACCGCGATGCAATGAGATTTCACTGGCGACGAAACGAACACTCACCTTTAGAGACTCTGAGATTCACCAGGGCCCTTTTCGGTCTTGCGTCATCTCCCTTTCTGCTAGGGGGAGTTATCGAAGCACATCTCAGTAACTGGGAGGAGAAAGAGCCGGAAATAGTGGCAAAGATTCGCAGGGAGCTGTACGTCGATGACCTAATTTCGGGATCAACCACAGTGCACAAAACCCGAGAACTGAAAGATAAGGCCTCGATGATCTTTCAAGATGCGTGCTTTAACCTTCATAAGTGGCATTCTAACGTCCCCGAGCTCGAATCGGCTCAGTCTTCGAAGCCAGAAGGAGAACCAACCTACGCCAAGCAGCAGTTGGGTGTCCCACAAGGAGAATTTTCTAGTATCCTTGGCCTCCCGTGGAATAAAGAACAAGATTCACTAAGTATCACAGTCCCAGCTGAAAAGGCGATGCTAACCAAGAGAGGTATCTTAGCTAAGCTGGCTAAGATATATGATCCCCTAGGACTTGTCTCACCAGAGACACTTAGTGGCAAGCTCATCTATCGTGCGGTTTGTGATACAAAGAGGGCCTGGGACGCAGAACTACCACGTGACCTAGCCAAGGCATGGATCAAGTGGGAGAACGGATTGCCTCAAAGTTTTGACGTGTCGAGATCACTGGTTCTTTACCGAGAGGACATAGAGCACATAGAGTTACATTCATTTGGAGACGCATGTGCGAATGGAGTTGCAGCCTGCGTTTATGGAATCGTCCGACAAGCATCCGGGACCAACCATGGCCTAATTGCGGCCAGATCGAGGCTGTCTAAACAAGGACTGACCATCCCACGGCTAGAACTAGTCGCCGGTCACATGGCCGTGAATCTTGTGGCCAATGTCAGAAATGCCCTGGACGGATTTCCTATCAACGGCACACACTGTTGGCTCGACAGTCCAGTAGCTTTGTACTGGATCAGAGGACAAGGAGAGTACAAGCAGTTCGTTGCTAATCGCGTGAAGAAGATTAACAGTCACGAGGGAGTGACCTGGCGCTATGTTCCCACAGTAGATAACCCTGCCGATCTTGGAAGTCGCGGAGGGCGTGTAAATGGATCTCATCTGTGGTGGCATGGTCCCGAGTGGCTCACGAGTCCAGAGCATTGGCCAGCGGATGTGCTCAACCAACCTACGGAAGAAAGCCAAGTCGAAGCTAAACTCGTGCAAAAGGTGCTAGCAGCCGCAGTTGACGACAAAAATGAGATTGAAGAAATACTACACAAATTCCAGTTACAGAAAGCCATACGTGTCTGTGCGTGGATGAGGAGATTTGCACACAACTCTCGCCGTAGCCGAGGGACATCTCGCATTGTGGGACCGCTGACCACCGAAGAAACAGACCACCAGAGACTGTTTTGGGAGAGGCAGGCCCAGAAGAGTAGTGACATCGAACGAGATCGCGTGGCGCTGAATTTACAGCCCAATCAGGAAGAGTTACTGGAGTGTCGAGGCCGAGTACAAGGAGAGTACCCAATTTATTTGCCATACAACAGCATTCTTAGTCTCCGACTTACAGAGGAAGCACACCGACAAACGCTGCATGGAGGAGTGGGGCTAACTATGGCCAAGGTGCGCAGTCGGTACTGGATCCCAAAGCTGAGGCAACTGGTGAGGAAAGTACGAGGGGCCTGCCACGGATGCAAACGATTCCAAGCATTGGCGTACGCAGCTCCTCCCCCCGGAAATTTGCTGACCACCCGGACTCGTGGGACCAACCCATATCAAGTGATCGGAGTGGACTACGCCGGACCCATACGCTATCGGGTATCTAAGCAACAAGAAAGGAAGGCATACGTCCTTTTATATGCCTGCAGTCTCACCCGAGGGGTTTACTTAGATCTCCTTCCGAACCTGAAAATGGCAGAGTGCCTGAGAAGCCTGAAGAAGTTCATCGCGCGTCGAGGGAGACCAGAGCGGGTCTATTCAGACAATGGCCGAACCTTTGTTGGTGCTGCAGAGTGGATGAAAGCTGTCATGAAGGACGAACGACTGCAGACCTACCTCTCCACCAATCAGATCAAATGGCAATTCAACCTAAGCCGTGCCCCGTGGTGGGGAGGACAATTTGAGAGAATGATCGGCCTTGTCAAGACAGCCCTAAACAAGACAATTGGGAACGGAGTGTTACGCTGGGGAGAGCTACAGGAAGTTCTTTTGGATGTCGAGATCAACCTTAACAACCGGCCACTGAGCTATGTAGAAGATGACGTGCAGTTGCCTCTCCTAACACCCAATTCTATGCTGTTCCTCAACAGTAACTTGCTCCCAGAGTTACAGCCGCATCACGTCGAGACCGCTGACCTGCGCAAGCGAGCGAAACACCTGCTAAAATGTAAGGAAGCAATGTGGAGCCGTTGGTCCCAGGAGTACTTGCGCAGCCTTCGCGAGAGACATCGCGCACAGGCGGGGACTGGGGGAGACAAACCTTCTGTTGGTGACGTAGTAATCATCAAATCAAAGGAAAGGAACCGAGGGAAGTGGCCGCTGGGCATCGTCGAGAATTTAATCGTGGGAAACGACGGAGTTGTTAGAGGCGCAAGATTGCGCGCGGGCAAGTCTCATGTAGAGCGAGCTGTTCAACACTTGTATCCCCTGGAACTTTCGTGTGACAGGCAGTTACCTGAACCTGTGAGGATGAACCCAGAGGTTGCCCCATTCCGCCCAAGTCGGGACGCCGCCGTCGCAGCGCGTCTGCGATTACAGGAGATTGCCCGAGATGAAGAATGAACAGTCCAAATAGACATGGTCATAAGCTTACATTGACCCTAAGGATTAGAGCTATAGACTGAGACATTTGTTTGTTTACTTCGAAGATGATTACCGTTGTGATTATATTTTGATATACAGCTGTAGATCAAGCTCATTTGAAAGACATATCTCTCCTTCGGAGAGATATGGGGGAGTGTGTCGGAAATTGATATTATGAAATAGGTGTGGCGTTAATTAGTGTTTATTTCGGGTGTTTGTGACGCTAAGGGATCTTATGACTTTTGGGGAGTTTTGTGACGGGAGTTTTTTACAAGCGAGAGAGAATATACGTGGAGCTTTTAGTCTTGAGCAATGAACTGTTAGATAAGTTTGGAATATCATTAAAGCAATTCACAACAACGCTGCACTTTGGATTTGATTATATTTGATTTGTTTTTTATACCTGTGTCGCACAACCTTCTCACAACCTTGAATAAAAGCGGCGCAAGGAGGTCATTCTTTCTCGAAAATTTTTACCTTGTTCCAAATAAATGTTAATAATATTTTTCTCTCTCGTTCCTGTAGAAAAAGACAACGTGCTGATATCTTTATATCCAGTCTCAAAACATGAACGTAAGTAAAGGTTTCCAACTCATAATTACCAGTCCAGTAAATGAGTCCAATTGTATTTGTTACTACACGGAAAAGAGAAACTACGTTTTGATCCTATTGCTCTTGGTAAGTGCCAGATGTAAAACTCTCTGTCTCAGCTCTTTTACAATAACCCTTCCCTCAAGAGTCAAAACTTATTAGATTATTTTCAAGGTGATTCTAACTTTGAATCTTTTGATATCTTACAGTTTGAGTATGAATATGTAATCCATTTTTGGCATCTAAGAGTGAACATTACACCAACTCTTGGTAGGGTTTTCTTCACCCTCCACAATCCCTCGCGCTTCGAGTTCCGCGCGCCCTCTTCGCCTCTCCCTTCCCTATCTACACGCAGGGTACACTAACCCACAACTTCAAATAAAGCTATTATTTTTTTGTAGCCTCGGTATCACGCTTTGGCCGTGGGGATGCGTCAGAAGAGAGCACTAGTACGAGAAATATGTTTGACAGACTTTTAGAAACCGATCCTGACCAACCGTCATTTGAAGAGTTTATAACCAAAGCAGTTATATTTGGGATTATTATGCTGTACTTCTGGCTGTGTGACTATCAACATATATGGTAAGAACGTATCCATAGAACCGATAATATTGGTTTGAGATGAATTAGTATGTATCGAGACAATTTTTACGGTCCCTTCTTACATGTAAGCAGTGGCATAGCACGAACTGAATATAGATGGCAGCACAGTTTCCAAAAAAAAATTAACTGCGGTACTTCCCCGGGGGGCCACTCACATATAAAAATGACGGGGGTGCTCGTCGGAAATTTTCGAAAAACACCCTGAAAGGTACCTGAATCTCGTTCGATGGGCGTGGCTCAAAATAACTTTTACCCCTGAGAGGTACCAATTCGAAAACAACACACGTCATATTCTGTCATTTTTTCGGCTCATACCCTAAAAGGTACTGCGATAATTCTAACGGTGGTCATTTTAGATTTTCGTACCCTAAGCGGTACCAATCTGCAAATTTTGACCCCTAAATGGTACGACGAGCACCGCCGCCATTTTTATATGGGAGTCCCCACCTCCCCGGGGTGCTTCCTCGGTGGGGAAGTGAAACACTGAGGGCTGGTTCCCACTAGCGACGTAATCAGAAGCAGACTCGGAGTCGGAAGCGTAAGGAGTCTTTAATACCTTCTAGTCTAAATCAAAAAACGGAGTCGCAATCGGAATCGGAAGCTCGACGGAATCGGAATCGGAAGGATCAGAAGGTTTCCTTTTTCTTCCGACTCCGCTTCTGCTTCGGTCGCTTTCTATCCGCTTATACGTCTTTTGATTTCCACTAGATCGTAAGGTTCTTGCATTTCCGATTCCGCTTACTATTCCGCTTACGTCGCTTAAGCTAATGTTGCACGGGACGATTCGCAACGACGATTTTTAGCAACAAAATTAACGACAGGTATGTTTCACGAAACAACTTGAGCAAAAATTCGTGTTTTCGTTTTTTGCTTTGCAAGTTTCTTGAAGCTGAATCAAAAACTCGCAACGAAGAAATTGCGTAGAAAATCGTCCGTGCACCCATGTTGATGTTGCGCTAAAAATCGTCGTTGCGAACCTCGTCACCAGGGCCTTCTCCGCTTTTCAAATTCAAAATGGCGGGTCGTGCAAAAGGAGAGGTTTCGACGTTTAGATCGTTCGCCCGTTAGAGCAGTACCAATATATGTCCTCCCTGGTCAGATCGATGCCGGACCAACGTTCGAAACGTTTGGATGAAACACGCTAAACGTTAGTTTCTGAATCCCTTTATGGTGAACAAATTACCATTAAACGGGTAAAGAGAAACGGTGATCTGGATGAAATGAGAACATAACAAAATGACAATGTTCTTGAAGGGACACTGTCCATGGGCTATAGGAAAAGTGCATTTCGACTAAATAAAGTTTAATTTGTCTGAAATAAACTTAAATTACTTACATTTCAGTAGTCCTGTGTCTTTTCTGGTCGTTTCTACCCGGAAAACAATGCATTCGATTTATAAATAGCGCCTGCATTTTAAAGTCTTGGTAACCAAGCGTTTTTTTAATCCGAGGCGCGGGCGCTAAGCATTCGGTGTTAACTCGAAACCCACTGGGTCGGAAACAAATCCGAACCGTCGTGCGAAGTTCGTAAGACGAATCTGTGCCCATCGCAAAAGGTGGCCAGTCCTGGGGGTCTAAATTGGAACTAAATTGGAACTAAGTTGGCGCGAGAACCAAGTTGTTCGGGGGGTTTCTGTGCGGAGTCAAGTGACGGTTTTGATTTTCAAAAAAAATATTTTAGGGAGTTTAAGCAACGACGAGGGAGACGCCAAGGAAAACGTCATTTCAAAAAAAAAAAATTCACGCTATTTTAAACTGCCTTCCAATTAATCGTTCAATTAATCGAAAATTAACGTCGTATGTTCACTTTCTCCACAAAACCTATAATTTTCATCATTTGACGTTATTGTTTTGCAGGGAACGACAAAAAATGTAAACAAACAAGAAGTACGCGAAAAAACGAAAAGGCCATTAGTCTATGGATAATTTGAATAATTTGCTTTCATTTGTTGTATTGTAACTTGAGCGAAAACCGCAAAGTCCGTTGTCAAGCTTATTTTATATTTTTTGAACAGTGATCGTGTGATTTTGACAGCGTGTTTCAGCGTGGATGAAAGAACCGAAAAGCAACAAAGCGGCAAAGAAAACGAAACAGTAGGCCTAGATGCAGAAGAAGCCCGTCGGATTTTTAATTCTGTCCTTCAAAGAGGAAACATCTTGCGCTGACATTTTCGCCACAATCACCCCAGAGGGGACAGTCGTCTTTTTGTTTCATAACCAGCAGTACTAGCAGGGGACTGAACATGACTTTTTTGACGAATTTCAAAACCAATTGCTATTGACTTTTCTCCCTGATCGATTATTATTATTGGCCAGCTCAGATCTCTTAGCAACGGCCGAACCTTTTCCCACCCAGTGAGTTTTACTGTGTTAACACCGAGCTCGGGTTCGATAAAAAAACGCTTGGTTACAAAGACTTTACGAATACTGGCACTATTTCTGAATCGAATGCAGTGTTTTGAAAGCTTTGTCTGCAAAATATATGGAGAGAAACGACCAAAAAAGAACACATGACTACTTAATGTGAGCAGTGTAAGTTTTTTGAGATAAATAAAACTTTATTTAGTCGAAATATACTTTTCCTATAGCCCATGCACTGTCCTGGCTGATATATCGTGTTTTTATGATAATGGCCGGGAGCTTGCACCATCGCCAAAAGTGATAGAAGCAACTGAGAAATATGAACTAAACAGACAAAATAACGGCTAGCAAAGTCAAAATCACCCACAAGAATAGCAAGTTTGATTTCTTGAAAGCCTGCGGTCAATAAATCAAATTTCATGAACTGAAATCCACTTCAATCCTTGCAATCCTGCACTTTATCTCCAAACTACTACCTTTGTTTTGCTCTATAGAATCTTTTTATCAATTAAAGTTGTATATTTGGTGGCATTTGGCGATATAACGTGGTAATAAGCTAAGCGAATTTTTGCTATTTCGGCGGGACAGTGCCCCTTTAAGTCGAATTACTCAGAAGCCCAAACAGAAGTCAAACACTTACCTCCCAAGTGAAATTTTGATACCATATTTCGTGAGCAATGGTCTATTCAGGGTGGAGCAGCTGGGTTATACAACTACAATCCTAGCCAATAGATTTTTGGTGGGGAATTTTAAAATTACACTTCCATGTTCCCCAAACCCCACTAAAGAATGTTGAAGTCGATAAGTTGTACAAAGCAACTGAAGCGGCAAACATGATCTCTGGATCTTAAAGTTCTTCGGGGATAACAGATATATAGTATTTTCATGTTTTTATTGAAAAACTGCTCTGCAGTGTTCCAACTGAAATACTCCGACCAGGACTATACATTGTATGAAACACATACCCCAACCATAAATGGGACCACTTTGAGATATTGGCAAAAGGTCGGTCTGATACTCACTGTAAGATTAAGGAGACTCTACTTATTCAGGAACTCAGACCTACCCTTAACGATAATGTCAGCAGCGAAAAGCTAATTCTTTATTAGTTTGCATCTTTTATATGCAAATTTTTCTCATCTTATGTTGTTGTTGTTGTTAATTAGTTACTTTTTATTCATTTAAATTTAGTTGTTACTTGTATTATAAATTTACACATTTTCCCCCTCAGGCCAAAAACACACAAACAGTACTCAAGGGATATATTCGTATTTCTGTTCGCCTTGTTGGTCATCGTAGCTTTAGTTTACACCGTTCGCAAAACACCCGAAAAACTCGTCAACAGAGATCAGACGGAAGAATGGAAAGGATGGATGCAGGTCAGTGTTATGAAAATAAATCTTCCCCCTTTGTGCAATTCAACATTTTTCTCCTCAAAAGAAAAATAGACTCATCCTCAAAGCCAGCAATTCCTTCTCTGAGAGATGAACAAGCCCGCGATTTTGGCCAGAGAGGTTGCTAAGTTACATACCGAATGCATAAGACTGTCACGCTTTCCTCATGCTCGTCTTTTCCTTGTACCCAGACGTCTCTCTCATTATGTAAATTAGCGCATGAAGGATGGTTTCTTAAGGTTTCTTTCGCGCTTCGCTCGCTTTTAGTCCCCCGTGCTTCTCTCATTCTCGCGCTTCATTTCCTTCAAACGGGCTGTGGAGGAGGCGGTGTGATGTAGAATGCAAATTCAAACGTATTTTTAAGTCATAGTTGTACAAGTACTCGAGCATTCACAGTACTGTATCAAGAGCATTCCCCCCTCCCTCCCTGGGGAAATATGGAGTTATAACTGACACAACAAAACTAAATACAATGAAACCAAAACATCACCTTTAGAAATGTATGATAATAGTTTGAGTCATTTGCCTCATAATCGCTCGCTCACATCAATCTGGGATGGTATGATTACAGGTCCAGTTTGTGTGGTATCACTACTTTGATGCGCATGAAGTGTTCAATTCCATCAGATGCTATATTGCTGCTTACGTTTGGATGACAGGATTTGGTATGGAAAGTAAACTCTACTAAACTTTCATCACAAGTTTCAAAAGAACAAAAAAGGATCACTATAGTTCTAACATTTTTGTTTTGATTTTCTTGTAAGGCAACTTTTCCTATTTTTGGATAAAGAAAGACTACTCACTTTTCCGCCTGTTAAGAATGATGTTTCGTCTCAACTTTTTGGTTCTCATGGTGATGGCAGTCACGAATAACGAGTTTGTCCGGTATTACGTGTGTGCTATGCATACCTATTGGTTCCTTACAGTTTACGCCATGATGGCAGTGTTCAAGTCACACAACGAGGTAAATAAGTTCGTTGTAAGGAAAAAATGTTCACTTTTTTTTATTCAGAGATAAGAGGATAAGTTATCAGCCCTTTGAACGTAGTGCATGGATGCCAGGGGCCGGATTCACGAAGCTCGCCTAAGTTAAGACATATCCTAACTCAAGAAACACAACAACAGGAGAAACACAACAACAGGAGAGCCGTACGACTACGGACCGCCGAGGGAACAATTCGCCGAAACAACGAGGATCAAAATGCGCCAGTCACAGCTGTTGAAAACCAACCAATCACAGCAGAACATCGTGCTTCATAAGGAGACGCGTAACCAGTCGACCCCATCGCCTGAAGAAGACTAGCAGTATGCAGTCGAAACGTCGCGATCAACATCATAAGTGACTACATCGTGAGACAAACGGAAAACTACTTCTTTACTATCCTAACTATTGTTTCCTAAGAATAGCCTATTGTTGGAATGACAATACTTAAGAGATGTCTTAACTTGGGCGGGCTTCGTGAATCCGGCCCCAGTGCTTTGCAAGTTCGATTCAGGAGCCTAAGAATCTGGTTCGAGGCAGTGTGAGAAACGAGGAAATTTAACGAAGGTTTAAATTCTCCGACACCGGGTCTGACAGCGCATGGAAGACGATGCCGGTCCACCTAAGTTTGCGGGAAAGTCGATATCAATAAGGGCGCAAGAGAGTTAGCTTTTTAGTGAATGGGAAATATGTTTTAATGTTCATCATGTTTTCATCACGCTTTCAACATTAATGATCCTAGCAGTACGCAGGACGAGTAATAACCTATTATACAGTCCTTTGATTAAACGTTGTCACTGATCGGTCTTACCCCTACGCGACCAGACCGAAAGGGAGTATGGGTAAATTAAAATGCATGATTAATTATTCTCTATCGCGTTTACAATGGAAAACAAAACTCACATGTCTTCGCGTGTTACGCAAAGACAACAAGAGTCGCTTCGATACATATTCCGTTAAGGACGTTCCGTATTTTCATAATGTGCAGCTATTGACTGTGACTAGATTTCTCTCCATAATCCTTTTCGGTCTGGTCGCGTAGGGATGAGACCGATCAATGACAACGTTTAATCAAAAGACTGTATGACCCAACTCGCCACGAGTCTCTCGTTAGGTTAGAGCATCGACCGGCCGGTGTGCGGAAGGTCATAGATTCCATTCCTGTCGGGGATTTAGATTTTTTACTTTGCCCCTGACTCGTCCCAAGTCGTCTCTCAATTAACGAGAGGAGCGCGAGGTGTGATGGGAAGTAGGAAAGAGTCTTTCCCTTTCCTTTTCCTCCTTCCCATCACCCCCTTCGGTCGCGCTTCTCTCGTTCCGCGTCTATCCCCAACGCGCGTCTCCCGCATCTTGCCTAGAAAGACGACTGGGAACGAGTCAGACTTTGTCCCACGCTCGTGACGTGATGAACATTGCAACATGGTGGATCATGTACAACCTCGTTCCCAGGGTCTTCTCCTTCCCGTCCCCTAGGGAGATAGTATAACAAACATATATCTGTGGATTATCTACGTGGGATTGTTACGTTAAGATCTCAACTTTAATCGATTTCTCTATTGTACTCTGAATACACGTATGTCATATTTTTCTTGCAGAATCGCTACTTTATGGCTGCTAAATTTGCAATATATCTGGTAATCAACGCTTTAATATTTGACATTCCTGGTGCTCCATACGTGGTGTTCTGGCCTTTTCAGTTCATATTGAACGTTAACGGCAACTTGAAATACTGGGTCTACCGGTCCACGTAAGAACTGCTTTAGTTTTGTTTTTTGTTTTTCTTTTTTAAATCTTAGTTTTAAAAAATGGCCGTTAAGTGATTTCTTTGACGACTTTCACAAAACCGAAGCCAAAGCAATCTGATCCGACCAACAGATACAATACAAATAACGGAATGAACCGATGATTCTGGTCTCGGTTGTTCAAAAGGTGGATAGCGCTGCCATTACTATTCAGTTGATAAGCGTCAACAATAACAGTTGCGTTATCCACTGGATAGAGCTTCATCTAGAGGATAGCGCTATCCAACTTTTGACCAGCCGGGGCCTGGTCACTGGTGACAAGCGCGGGAAAAATACAATCAGTGGAGGGCGGGAAAATATGCAACCGGTGCGAAACGCGGAAAAACATACAACCAGTGGAGGGCGGGAAAACAGGCAACCAGTGGAGGGCGGGAAAACATGCAACAAGCCTGAGGAGAGTATCACGTCTATCACTTTTGAGGGGGGAGGAGTGGGGGGAGTGGGGGGAGGGGGGGAGGGAGGAAGGTTGGGTACGGGGGGGGGTTAAGTGTTTTTCTGAGTCGTTTCCAGAAAGAACCTAAGAGAAACAAATTAGAATTTCTTAATAGAAAACAAGATGCTCAACACTGACTTAAAGTTTATCCTCTTGTCCCCTCTAGGCTCGATCATTGGGTGACATGGGTAGGAATGTTATGTGCGTATAACTACCCTTACATTGAACAGTTCCTTAATTACCTAGACAAGAAGCACGAGAACAGGAGATCGGCGCAGGTAGCCATTCTGCTAAAAATCTGGATTACAGTAGCCCTATTTGGCGTTTTGGTGATGTGGTTTCACTTCGTGTTAATGCAAGAGCGAGAGTACTACAAAACTATACATCCTTTCACATCGTGGATCGGAATTCTTATTTATTTATGGCTCAGAAACCTCCATCCTTTCCTTCGTTCCCGCTATCTTGGGTTGTTTAGCTGGCTGGGGAAAGTCACTCTCGAGACGTATCTATCGCAGATTCACATCTACATGATCGGCAATGCGCAAAAACTACTTATTTACATACCGAGATATCCCATGTTGAACTTCATGTTAGCCACCGCGATTTATGTCGCAGTTTCGTACGTTCTCTTTCACCAGACTCTATTTTTTAACACATATATATTTCCTAAGAACATGGGGGTTATTTGTAAAAATGTTATTGTGGGTACAGTATGGTTAGGACTTTGTTATTTGCTCTCTTTTGTATTAAATATCGCGAGGATCTGGTAATTGGAAGTGCACTGGATATCCACTGGTTATCAGGCGAGCAGAAAAGACGGCCCGCCCCCAATTGCAAGTCTCGGTTATATTTTCCCGTGCGTATTCTAATTTGTGCATGCTTCTCCCTAGCGCTTCATCGTAATCTTGCAATAAACTGCTATTTTACAAATATATTTTTGTTATGGATATCACTACGTTGCTTTTCATTCTCTTAAAATTGAAGGGTTGCGGGCATAAACAGCCTATGTGGAACTTTGAAATATTTCACTCACGAAAGCCTTAGAGGCGGCATGTACGCCTCGGAACGCCTCTCCCCCAGTTTCCCTCGGCTCGTTCGCTCGCTCCAGTCTCGCCGAGCTTGTTTTCGCGATTAGCTTGCTCCTTGCTCGCTCGATTGACCGAAAAGGGGCAGCTGGCCATACCATGCACCTCTTCAGAACCTCTACTTTCATTGGACCTGGTTATCACGCACATGTATTGTTTTCAGAGCTAGGGTCCATTGTTCTGTTGTTTGTTCTATTGTTTTCTCAACCAATCCTGTGAGGCGTTCCGAGACGTGGGACTGTCTGAGTCTAAAA
This sequence comes from Cladopsammia gracilis, assembly GCA_022457155.1. Lineage (NCBI taxonomy): Eukaryota > Metazoa > Cnidaria > Anthozoa > Scleractinia > Dendrophylliidae > Cladopsammia > Cladopsammia gracilis. Next base: position 227,491 of record JAJGOT010000110.1, read on the forward strand.
ATGTCCCCAAATTTGTCTGTCTATATATCTCTAGAATATACGATGTTAAATGTTCTAACGTTTCATCATGTTACAGATCTTAGTCTAGAGGGTTGTTCTATAAATTTAACATTTTACATCGTATATTCTAGAGTAATATAGACAGACAAATTTGGGGACATGCTTACACTTAGACAGAGCCCGAGACGTGCATACCGCCTCCAGCTGGCAGTCAAGCTCCTACCCGCCTTGATCACACCTTCATAAGACAGAGACAGTGATTAAAACAAGTGTTAATGTTAGACATAGGTCAGGCAACAAGGTTATTTCAACCCTTTCTTTATTACAATACATATTACATTCTGTAGAAATTTTAATAATTAAATTAGTCGAAAACGCTTCCATTCGAAATGTCACCATTTCTCCAATTACAAACCATGGTCAACATAGTTTTCAATAAATAAAAAATCTTCACCAGTTATTTTAACAATGTAATTCATTGTACCGAAAAGAAGACAAACTAACACTTTGATATTTTAACTCACTCAAATTTATATATCCAAAAATATAGAAATTGGCAATGAATGGAATTGCATGCAAAATAACTTGCTTGAGATTTGTTAACAATGAGTCATATACATCGTTTCTCTCACAACAATATATTAACTCTCATCTGACACCAATAATTTCCTCATACAGACGTTATTTATAAATGGCGGCTGACTAATTATTCTTTCATATTTATGTCAGAGCAGTTTTCAATTGAGTGTGAAAAGTAATTACACAATTGCTTGGGTTTTTCATTGCTACGCTTTGTGATTGGCTAAAAAATCTCGCGTCACTTTCTCGACCAATCAGAAGTAAAACCAAAACCAATCGTGACTTGCTCGCACGCGTTTTCCCGCGCTTGGCGCCGCCGACATGTAATTGCTTCGAGCTCTGATTGGTTCATTGGATTGTTTACAACTTCTGTGATTGGTCAGAGTCTAATAGCGGAGCACTTGCCAGGCCGAAGGCGTGGCTGCGCAGCTCCAAACTCATAGAACCTATGCCGTCATTTTTCATGGTCATGGCTAGCGGAATGTTTCGCCGGCGCGTGTGTGCCCGCCCGCCGTGTTGGAACAACATCCGGGATCTTGAAAGCAAGGCTTTGTTTTTCGCGCGGCCACACAGCCGTGAGCTCGGTAAACACTTTAGTTGTTTTGTTGTGTCTAGCGGAGAATTAAAGTCGTTATTTTCCTGCATTTTTTCGCGGTTTGCTACTCAAGACAGGGATACTAATTAAGGTATACTCAGAAGCCACTTTAGTGGAAAAAGACGAGCTTTCAGGGATAAAATCTTGCTTCGAGGAACTTCATGTATTACGTTTTTATCAATGCGGGAGATGTTTGTTTTCTACGGATTTCAGAACCAGAAGCGGAGATTTGAATTTCCAAGCAAACGAGGGACTTAATGGTAAAACAGATTGCAGTTTTCGATGAGAATTTATGTTGATATCAATCTGTGAGTGACTTTTTATTAGTGTTATTGTTAGTTTTGGAGAATTGATTTTAAAACGTGCTTAAATTCAGTTGTATCGATCTCTTGAATTTCATCGAAAAAAGCTTGAACTCGATGAGCTATAATTAAATGGTACGCGTTTTGCTTTTAAACGTAAACTAATGGAATTTGAATAAATTTTTTCGAAAGAAGATTGTGTTGTCCATTTTTATGTGTTTGTTCATTCATCAGATAGATTGAAAAGCGATTTTATGTAAACAACACAAGACTTTGATTTTATGGTACAGTTCTATCTTCACTCGCATCGCCTTATGCAAATATGTTTGTGTATTTTTGCAATTTTTGATTTTTTAAATCAGTTTCTCGGGCAATTTTTGACAAACATAAACTGTATTTTATTCGGAAACTAGTGGTACTAGTTATTCTAGACAGAGAAAAGTTGTTTTGTGAACTTTTTGTACGGTCTATAAAAATGTACTGTGCAGACGGTCGCGTAATACTGTTTTTGAGAATTGCGAAAATTGAAAATAGCCCGTTCGTCAATCTTAATTCTTGTGCTTCCAATCTTTCACCTTAGTTAAGTTTCACCTTAGTTAAGCTTGTTCAAAGTGCGACGCTGTTAGGCTTGGGCTATGTATACATATTAAGCCTTATTGGCCTCATGTCAAAGTAAAATGTGGCTTGAATTTTGCACATGTTAATGAGATCAGTAGGGCTGATTAGCATACATTCAAAAGAATAATTAATCGACCGCCATTTATGAATAGGGTCTTCAGGCTCAAATATTTTACCATGCAAAAAAAAAAACATCTGCACATGGACATGAACATTTCACTCTTCAATCCAACAAACAAAATATGGAAAAATGTCACACTTATGGTAAGGATTTCATCCCCAGACTCAAAATGTAAAACTACATCAAATAGCAACAGCATTAATCAGGAATTTAGTGAGTGGTGTGCCCTACTTCACCTCTCACACAGTCTGTCATGATTGGACACTTGAGTACTCCAGCAAAATAGTCCTTTTCAGCAGGATGGTTAACTGTCCATAGAACAACACTGACTCCCTTACTTTGCCATTCCTTCACATATTCCCTGAAGGAGAACAAAGTTGTAGTGTTTATTAAACGAAGTGGCTTGTTTCTCCAAAACGTAACCAACAATAGTTTTTTACTGATAAATAAAGAAAGATGGTAATAGGCTAGATACAAAATTCCGGATTTTTTTTGGAGAATTTTAGACACTGAAAAGAATTTTAAAAAATCTTGGGAATTTTAGACAATGAGTAAAATTTGGTAGAATTTTAGAGAAATATCAGCTTCCAGGTGACACTTTTTTTTATGCCGTGAAAGCCTATATTTTGTGTTACCACTGACCAACTTGAGGGCTCACCCTCACAGTAGTGTCTACAGTGTAACAAATCAGCGCTTTCCCACTCAAATTATGCTTTCCATGAATTTCATCTCCGTTGGTAGCAAATATGGCTGATTCCAGTGAGCCATCCACCAGTTCACAGTCAGAAACAAGAGAAAAACATGGTGTGTCATTAAGAATTTTCAAGAATTTAAGAAATTTTTGAAAGAAATTTTTGGAGAAAGTCCGGAAAGAAATTTAGCCCATTTTTGGGGAATTTTGTATCTAAGCCTAGGTGGTTAATATTAAACCTGGTAATGCAATGAAAAAGATGGTCACAAGTGTGGTTATTGCTGTGTGATTAGCACCACTAGCAAATTTCCAGCATAATTTGCATTTAGGGATTTCATGTCCCATTTACACGTACTGTACACAAACTGTGGACCAACCAGTTTCCCCAGTGTCACCCTCGTTAAATAAAGTTTGATTGATTGATTGATTGATTGATTGAATGGTAAACAACAAGTAAGTTGAGTTAGCTTCACACACAAACTGTCAGTTCTTTCAGCGAGTTTGAAACAAAATTTTTTTATGAGAAAGAAGAGATGCAAGATGCCTTTTGTAACTTTCTTATGTTTTATATGTACATATAATTATCTGTGTTCTATAAATAAATAAAGTATGTATGAGACCATTGGTGGTGGAACATTGCTGGTAAGAGCTTATCATGTGACTGCCCAATGAATCAATCCTGCAATTTGTTAGATTTCTAATGTCATGCAACCACTTCCACTGTTTTTGTGGTACATCACCAAAATTAATATGTGCAAGACATGTGTCTTACTAAGGATAAGTTTCCAAAATATTGCAGTTAAAAATCTTCCTTAGCAATAATTTAGTAGTTAAGCTAGCCCCCCCCCCCCCCCTTTAACCCTTTCACTCCCAGAGTCAATTATGGAGACATAGTTCTAACTTTTGAGTCTGTTGACAAAATCCTATGGTGTGACCATTCAAATCAAACCTCTTTGGCAGTACTTTTGCATGGTACCATTTGTTCTAACTTTTGAGTCTGTGGATGAAATCCTATGGTGTGACCATTCAAATCAAACCTCTTTGGCAGTACTTTTGCATGGTACCATTTGTTTTTCAATATTTTACAAAGTGAAATTTGGGATTTTTCTTGAAGTTTGGTATTTGGCACTTTAAGAGTTACAGTTGTAGAGGGTTAATAGACTAGATGTTATAAATACCTTGAAAGATGAGCTGTGTGGGAAAGAAATACACCCACTCCCAGGAAGTCATAAACCCATGAATGTAGGTGAAGTTCCCATATTCTGTCTAACCATGGAGCCAACATCTGCTTCCACCATTCTTTGTATCTGGATGGTCCATCATAGTCTGAGTTGGATATGAAGTTCTTCCGCCATGTGATGGCAGTCAGAATGTTTGGATCAGCTCGTCTTATCTAATAACAGGAAAAAAAGTTAACACATTAGAGGGTAATTACATGAAACCAGTATGAAGTCCCATGCAGCCTCACTGCCAGACCTGGGGGGGTACTCTGTATATTTTTGGGTAGGGGTGTACTGCCAGGACTCTGAAACCCTCACCCTGTACCAGACCTTGTTCGCTGATTTTACAACCCTATACATACAATGTACTGGACTAGACACCAAAAATTCCTACCCTATCCCAGACTTGCTATCTAAAACCATAGTGTTTTTTTAAGGAAACCATCTTCAACAATGTTGCTGCGATGATTTTATTTCCATTTTGGGAAGACTTTTTCTCTTCCGAGTTTCAATTCCTATTCTAGACTTAATTCTTCATACAATGTACCAATGATTGCCGGTAGTTTCCTGGCAAAAATGATACCCTATTCTAGACCAAAACTCTCTGATTTCTATACCCTATTCAAGACTAAACTGCTTGAAAACCATACCCTACCATACGGTGGGAATTACCCATACAGCTTACATATGAGAGTACCCCCCCCAGGGGTGGGGGAGGGGTGGGGGTATTTCCCACTTCCTGTATTCTCAGATTGTTTGATGGATCTATATCATTTTCCGAAACCTGATAAATTCCCTAACACAGCCTTGTTTCTCTAGCTCTAATAGCCTTACAACCCTGCTCCCTTTGTGTGAATTTTCTTTCCCTCGCCAATTAAAGGTGTTAAGGAAATATCTCTAATGGTGCAGCTTTCTTATAATGACAATAATGAATTAAATTTTCTCACCTGAAAAGTTACATTGGGATAGAATGAGCACACCATGGCTTTATCATATAACTGATGACTAGCAAATAAATCCTTTAGGAGATTTGCAGCCTGAGAGAAAAATACAATCATTCAACACTTTCAATTATGGACTCCTATTGCTAACTTGATATGACCATAATGATTTGATGTAGTGCCGGGGTGCATATTTACTTCAGGTAGCTTAAAGTAAAGGGAGGGTGCTTACTGGAGAGGGGGCGCTTATTTCTTTTTTGACCAAACATGCAAGCCTGAAAAAGCATTTTAATGAACAATAACATAAAAATAATGTACAATTGGCATAGTCAGAAATACGGTAACAACAGTTGGCATAGTCAGAACAACAGTAACAATGGTTCGCACAGTCAGAATATAATTTGCTATTATACCTCAATGTCTTCAATATCACTTTCTTCTAAAACATGACTTAAGGGAGGTGGAGCTTATCAGAAAGGGGAGCTTATTAACAAAACAACACTCAAGGGGGAGCACTTATTTGAAAAGGGGTGCTCATTGGAAGGAGGGCGCTACATTAAGTCAAATCATTCATTTTATTAGCATAAAAGAAACTTTTAAACATTATTTTTGGGGATAAACTAAACATAGTTTTTTAAACAAAATACATGTAGCTCTTTTTCAATTAAAAATATTTTAAATTATTATCATGGTATACACATTTCCAAATTTACATTCAACAAACTGTCTTGAAATTTCGTTTCCAAAATTTCACTGTTACAATGAGTAACAATGGCATATATTTTAACATTAAGTAAACAATGCTAACTGTAGGCTCAGTAAGTAATAACCCACTTTGCTAGCTTGTGTTGCAGCTTTGACATCAATGTACATCTGTAAACCAATGCTAAGACAGAGATCTATAACTTCTTGAAGATGTGGGATACGCTCATTTGGAAACTTGTCCCTGTTTCGAATATAAAATGGGGTATGAGTTATCAAGATGTGGATCAACAAGGCTGCTTTGTTGACCATTTGAACTCAATTAGCCACCCACGTTGTCTTGTTGTTCATTGACGGTCACAAGACTGTGCTTTAGAGTTATCATAGGCAGCTTAAAGGGAGTCCAACTTTTAAATTTTGGGTGCCTAGCAGTTAAGTAGACACGTTAATAAAGTTATTATTATTATTATTAAATAGTTATTCTAATTGTTAATAAAATTATTATTTTATTATTAATTATTGTTTATTAAAATAAATGTAGCTAGTGCGGATATTTAAAATACACGGTTTATATGCTTTTATACTCAGGGCGTTTTATGGACACTGGTTTAGCCGTCATTAGTATAATTCGATTGTATAATTTTAATATCTCTGCATCATGGAATTTGTAATTTTATAGAATTTTGAATTTTTATTATCAATTTTTTTTATTTTTATATTTTGTAATTAAGATATTTTTTAAATTGTGAATAGTTATTTTTTATTATTACATGTATTATTATTATTATTATTATTATTATTATTATTATTATTATTTGGGCAAAAGCTATGTCATTCTTGTCACCCAAAGACAAAAGTTAGTCGCCTGTGGCACCCGGGCACTGCTAGAGCACAGTGCTGGGTCAGCACATATGAGGCGACTACTCTGTTTGTCTACCTGTCAATCATTGTTTACACAAAGAGACTGGTTGCAGGAACATATATGGTTTGTTATTGTTCTTTTTTCTTATTAAATTATTTTGGTCCCAGGGAGGGAGGTTGTTGCAGGAAAAGTCTGATTTGGCCTTTGACTGGTTATTTCTTTTAACTGGTTGAGACAACTACATGTACAGTGTAGTTGCATGAGCAGTACACAAAAGCAGACTGTAGGGACAAGTTGCAGTAACTACATGTAGTCTCTACAATTTTAACCTGTTTAAATTTGTACAACTAGATTTTTTTATGACTATGGCTACCTTCTGATACAACCATGTTCCTGGCCTATGGTAGGACCTCAGTAAATGTAAAAACTGCACCAGTCAATTAAAGCATCCTCTCCCCATCCCCTACTCCCAGGGCATTAGGGGGACATTTGCACATGTTATAATCCTGGGAGGAAGGGAACTTGAAACTTGTGATTTTGAACTTGCAGGGGGGTAGGGTCCCAAGGTCACGCTCCCTTCTTTTTGCTAAAAGAAAACAGAATTTTTCTCCACTCAGAGACAATTACGAATTTCATAATGGATCTATTGATAGGAAGAGAAGAGAAACTTGGGGACAACTGGTTTTCAGGAGGTCGCAATGCTGGCTCTCAGGCCCCGTTGTTAAAAAGGCGGATAACACTATCTATTAGATACATGTACATGTAAATTTATATCCAGTGGGTAATGCAATTATTATTGGCTTTGTCAAACACTTAGGGCTGGTTCACACTAGCGACGTAATCAGAAGCAGATTTCAGAAGTGTAAGGAACCTTATGTTCTAGTGAAAATGAAAAAAGCAGTTGCAATCGGAATCAGAAGCTCAATGAAATCGGCATCTGGAGGATCAGAAGGTTTCCTTTTTCTGCTTCCGTCGCTTACTATACCTCTCCATCCATTTGATTTCCACTAGATCTTAGCTTGCTTGTGATACTGATTTTGCTTCTCATTCTGTCATTTGCATCGCTAGTGGAAACCAACCCTTACGCGGCCCAGATCCACAGAATGAAAAATTTTTTAGAACAGTGGTCTTTTTGATACATTTAATATTCAACTTGATAGTGTGGAATACTGTAGAATTATCAATAATATCAATGTGTTACTAATTCAAATTCTTTAAGAATATTTCGTAAAACCCTGAAGAACTCCATGCTTAATTGTTATTCTATTTAATTATCTACCTTAGCACATGAAGAAATACTTTTTATAAAAAATATATATTCTTAATTGTCTGTAACTGTATTCTATTGTGGGGGTCATCCACTAGATTAGCCTTTGGATGATCCCAACTCACTCTCTATTTTTTGTTACATTTTTCTTTTATTCCTTAGCTGTACTTGTGTTTAGTTGCCTATGTAAATTTTACCTATATGTCATGTAAAACTGAGCTGAGTTGAATAAATCATCTTGTCTTGTCATCTTGTCTTATAAATAACAATGAAACTGTTGGAAAGTCTGTTACAAATGTACAGTCAGACGTTTCGGGGATAACCCCTTCATCAGTATTTGTGTCTATTTATTTCCTTTGTTTGTGTCCTCCAGGCCTCACTGTCAAGTTGAATTTTAATACAACAAAAGGAGACAGGAGACAACATTTAAAAAGCTTACCCTAGAGGGTGTTTGGCAGATGCGTTCAGCCGTCTGATCTCCTCATAAGTGAAGTCAGAAACTTTTCCCGTTCCGTCTGTTGTGCGGTCCACCGTAGAATCATGAATTATTACTGGTACGCCATCTTTGGTGAAGTCTAAATCGAATTCAACTCCCGTTGCTCCATTTTCTTTCGATAATCTGAACGCGGCGAGTGTGTTCTCTGGAGCTTCTAGCCCACCTCCTCGATGACCAATAATAATCGGAGAATTTCTCGTCAAAGCTCCCCGCTTAAGAAAGCATTTCACTGTGTACGGCGTCGGCCGGGGAAAACGAAGCATTCGATAGAGAATAAACATCAAAACGCCCAGGAAAATGAGCAGAATTGTGATATAAATATGCAGTCCATAGGACACTGCTGTTAGCGCCATTTCTACGATCATTACAAACATACTGGGGCCTGGGAAGGAATTCTCGAAAATCGCTGCTCATTTCTTCTGAAAAAATCGCTTCATTTAATTTCCATTTTGCTGCCAGATATTTCTTCAGACTGAATTATAATTAATAATGTGTACCTATGATGGAAGCTCCATTGGGTAAAATATATTATTGCGGTTTTAAACAGAGTTTTCGAATAAAATATTTATGTCCGTCAATGTGAAGTCGGTAGATATTTCGTGCATGATATATGACGTGGAAAGTAAGAGCGCTTTCAAGGTTATAATTTTCCGACAAATGGTACTGGACTTTCCTTACTGAAGGAAACGGAACAAGAATGACTTGTACCATTTGTATTTTACTGAATGCCGAGAGGCATTGGGGGTGAAAAACAAAATGACAGGGGTGAAAAATTAACAGGCAAATACTTTTATAAGCTTACCCTAAAACGTGATTGTACGCTTTCAAGACGTGCTACAATTCTCCAATTTTTATACCCAGCCCTGATTCTTTGGGGACCGTTCATAATTTATGGGTTGGGGGGGGGGGGGGCTATGGGGATCTTAATTTTATCCTTAAATATTTTTTCTAGCCCACCCCCTGATGATGTAAGATTTCCCCCCCCCCCCCCCCCGCGGCTTTACCCTCTAAAGGTACCATTTTCTGCATTCCCGAGACCCGAAAAGCATTAACAAGTGAAGTTAAGATATGATGAAAGAACGCATTTTTCTTGGATCTTGGGAAAATTTGGGTTAAAATCTTAGCCTATCGTAGAGAAAAGATCCAAAGTCGCTTTTATCCGGGAGATTTGGTGACTCGTATGGGAGACCGGATGATTCGGTCCGTATCCGGGAGAGTTGGCTAAGTGCAAAGAGAGAGATGAAACAAAAATGCTGCATGTCTTTTTTAGACTCATTCATTTAATATACAAAACAGAAATTTGCAATTAATTACCCAAAAATAAAGGCCCTAAAATCCATTATATTAGTCATTATTTACAGGGAGAAAAAAAGAAGGCCAAGCAGACAGCTTAGTGAAAAAATCGAGACTCTTGAATCTTGGAGTACTGGCCCATGAAATTTGACTAAAATTTTGCGACACTTGTAATATATTCGAAAGACCATTAAACACCCTTCTCATGGTGTGGTCTGTTCTGCCGAGTCCCTTCTCACACAATCTGTCATGATTGGACACTTGAGTACTCCAGCAAAGTAGTCCTTTTCAGCAGGATGGTTAACTGTCCATAGAACTACACTGACTCCCTTCTTTTGCCATTTCCTCACATAATCCCTGAAGGAGAAAAAATTTATGAGTGCTCATTAATTTGAGCACATTAGTATATTTATTATTTGATTGGCTGCCTGTCAGTGCAAGCTTTATTAATAACAATATGAACCCCCTTTCACTCCCAGAATCAATTATGATGACATGTAGTGTAGTTCTAACTATTGAGTCTGTCGATGAAATCCTACGGTGTGACCATACAAATGAAACCTCTTTGGCAGTACATTTGTTTTTCAGTATTTTATAAAATGAAATTTTGAGCCTTTACCATTGACAGTGACTCCACTGTGTGGTGGGGGAGGGGGGAGGGGGGAGGGGGGGAGGGGGGAGGGGGGGGGAGAGGAAGTGTTGGAGACCATTCAGGCTCGGGCCAAGATAGGGGGGTCCCTCCCTTAGATCCGCTATTGATTTACAGCAGGCATGCTGCAGGCAATCTGACAGTTTTTCAATATTTTACAAAGTGAAATTTGGGATTTTTCTTGAAGTTTGGTATTAATTTTGGCACTTTAGGAGTTACAGTTGTAGAGGGTTAATAGACTAGATGTTATAAATACCTTGAAAGATGAGCTGTGTGGGAAAGAAATACACCCACTCCAAGGAAGTCATAAACCCATGAATGGAGGTGAAGCTCCCATATTCTGTCTAACACTGAAGCCAACTTCTGCTTCCACCATTCCTTAAATCTGGATGGCCCATCATAGTCGAGGTTAGATATAACTTTTTTATCCCATGTAAGGGCAGTCAGAATGTTTGGATCAGCTTGTCTCACCTGACATTTATCACAAAGGAGAGAAAAAAAACTTACATTAATTCCCTGTAAGATTTCCCAAAATTTCTTACATTTGCATTGTAAAAAGATTAGAGATGAACAGCACATGCATATGCGAAGGCACTGCAAAACCCTGGCTTTTCCTCTTCTTTCTCAGCCCAAATGGAAGTTCATCTGTAACATCACTCTCAAGTCTTGGGGATGATTCATTATCATTATTTGGGACGAGTTGGAATTTTAGCCACAAGAAAAAGAGAGGTTCTGATCATGAAGTACTTGCTATGTCAGTTATGGAGGGGGGGGGGGGGGGGGGGGGCTTGAAATTTTAAAATTTAGAAGTCAATGTCTTAAAAAAAGAAGCAAGTAATTACATGTACACTGACCAATCACAGAACTCGCAGACAATCCAATGAACCAATCAGAACTGGAAGCAAATACATGCAGCCGGCACCAAGGGCGGGAAAATGCGTGTGAGCAAATCAAGATTCAGGTTTTGGTTTTACTTCTGATTGGTTGAGAAAATGGCCCAAGATTTTTTAGCCAATCACAAAGCGTAGCAATGCAAAACCAAAGCAATTATGAAATTAATCAATTGAAAACTGCTATAAATACACAGTGTATCACAGCATTTTGTCAAAGAAACTTTGGCAGGAAATATCATCAATTCATATTTCTGTTTTAGACTGAAAGAACATGTCATAGGATGTCTTTTGAAATATGTTGTTAAAATCAAAACACAATGTTTTAAAGTTAAACAAAACTGGACATTTGGCTGTCACATATTCTCTCACCTTGAAAGTTACATTGGGATAGAATGAGCAAACCATGGCTTTATCATATAGCTGATGGCTGGCAAATAAATCCTTCAGGACACTTGCAGCCTATGATAAAAAATAACCCATTCTAAATAACCAACAATTTTTAAATTATTTTAATAAATATTATAATAATTGTTCATGCTTAGAATTTTTTTTTTTTTTGGGGGGGGAGGGGGGTGATCTATTTTTAACTTAATAATTACTTTATTAATTTATTCTCTATCTAGCACCTTACATATATTATTACTGTACATGTTTTTACTGTATGTTCTCAAAAAAATGCTGTGCACAGTGCTTAACATTTTTTTCAACTTTCTCGTGTGACGCGTCTTATTCAAGGTACACCAGTGTCAGACTTATTTGGAGGTGGCACTTATTAACAAGTCAAAATGCTCTTTTGACCCTAAAAGAAATAAAGAGAAGAAACAATATAACAGTCAATTCTCTCTCTTAAGCGACCACCCTTGGGGCAGGAAAAAGTGGTTGCTTAAGAGAAAAATCCTGACAAACAGTATTTGACTGAGAAGCAAGATGGTAATTATTTACAAAGTGGTCGCTTACAGCCTGGATGTGGTTGCTTAAGAGAGTGGTCATTAAAGGCTGCTTTTCACTGGTGACAGAGTCAGAGTCGGAGTCGTAAGAGTGCTTCCGACCTAGCCGTGAAAATCGAAAATCAGATTCGAAAGCGGAGTCATAAGCTCGACGGAATTGGAGTCGGAAAAATCAGAACGGTTCTATTTTCTTCTGATTCCGCTTATGACTCTGTAATCTTCTTCCGATTCCGTTGGTTTGATTTTCACTAGATCGTATCGCTACTGATTATGACACCGACTCCGACATAAGCGAAAACCAGCCTTAAGAGAGAGTTGACTGTATTATTTATGCATGAGAATAAACTTCTGCAGTTGGTTTAAAGCAAAACATAAGGTTTTACATTTTTTACTTTGACTCTCAAATAATCGCTGCTCTTTTGCTCATTAGTGCTTTGAAAAAGTGCTGCATCGTTGTTCAGGGCTGCGTTGCTTATGCTGTTATGAGCAGCGCTTACTGAGGGCAGTGCTTTTTAGAGTAAATATGATATACTCGTCGTATACACTTTAGTAGCACAAAGGTTGCTTAGCAACATATATATATATTAAACCAGTGACCAGTTTAAGCCAAAATCATACAACGTCTGATTGCCTTAAAATTTTATATCGTTTTATTTCTAGCTACTTAAAAGTCTTCATTTAAACAGCCTTTTAAAATAAATTTTCAAATTATGTTAAGTCCAAGTATTTAAAAAAAAACTAATACTTTGCTAGCTTGTGTTGCAGCTTTGACATCAATGTACATCTGTAAACCAATGCTAAGACAGAGATCTATTACTTCTTGAAGATGTGGTATACGCTCATTTGGAAATTTGTCTCTGTACAGAATATGAAACATTAGATAATAAAAATTAATAAGCATAAGATATATTATGCTCTTCCTACGAGGGGCTTGTTGGGGATGTTTGCGTGCCTGGGAGTGTGGAATAAGACGCCATTACAATTAAGTGAACAAAAATTGCGATTTGAATGTAAATCGTGAAAAATAACAACTGAGGTATCAATTTCCTTGCTGAATAAGACATTCAAAAGATTAATTTCCTAAAAATGGTTTGATTCCAGGAGTAGCAGTAGTAGTGGAAATCATTTTGACAGACACCATGCAGCTCTTAACCTCTAATTTCATTGGACTTGAGTATTATGCAGCTCTTATGTTTTCAGAGCTAGGGCGGGGGGGGGGGGGGGTACTCTGTAAACTTTTGGGTGGGGGTGTGCTGCTGGGACTTTAAGACCCTTAACCTATACTCGACCACTTAACACCGAAAAACCCTACCCATCCTAGACCTATTCCAGACTCGCTATTTTCCAGAAACTCGTTCACTATCACAAATATTAGTTAACAGGGGTCAGTAAAAATGCCATACTGCCTGCCAATACCAATTTTTGAAATGCCATTTGCCAGTAAACTTTGTCTAGACTTAATTTCTTCACGCAACTGATCAGTTTCACGGAAAATGATACTCTATTCTAGACCAAAAAATATCTGATAACTATACCCTATCCCAGACTAAACTGCCTGAAAACCACACCCTTCACAGCGGCACATACCTATGTAGTTCATATATGGGAGTACCCCCCCCCCCCCCCGGGGGGGGGAGCTAGGGTCCATTGTTGTGTTGTTCTATTGTTTTCTCAGGAAATCAGAGAAGACCTTGTAAGAGCTGCGTACTGCCCGCATTTTGACTCTGAACAGACTTCCACTCAGCAGGTTGTCGACCCCAAATGTCAACAACAACAGTTTAAGAACTACAACTGTACACTGACCCGAACGATCACAATTAACATGTTAAACCAGTTTTACGCAACAACACCTAAATAAGCCTTATTCTTTGAAGGTTTCTAGAAGAATGTTCAATATATTTAAGCTTACATTCAAAGCTTACCCAAGAGGGTGTTTGGCAGATGCGTTCAGCAGTCCGATCTCCTCATAAGTAAAGTCGCAAACTTTTCCTGTCCCATCAGTTGTGCGGTCCACCGTCGAATCATGAATAACAATTGGTACGCCATCTTTAGTAAAGTCTAAATCGAATTCAACTCCCGTTGCACCATTTTCTTTCGCTAATTTGATTGCGGCGAGTGTGTTCTCTGGAGCTTCTAGCCCACCTCCTCGATGACCGATAATAATCGGAGAATCAGTGGTCGAAGCTCCTCGTTTAAGAAAGCATTCTACTTTGTGCGATGACGGGCGAGGAAAACGAAACATTTGGTAGACGATAAACATTAAAGTGCAGAGCAAAAGGAGAATAATTGTGAAATAAATTAAAATTTGCACCGCCATCGGCGACATTTCTAATATCACTTCCCTTCGTTTTCGATTATTCAACCATTTCAGGAATGCGGCTGAACGTCACGCAAAAAATATCTGACAAATCTTTCAAGGCCTCATCCGACTAACTGTCCCTGGGTTTCCGAGGATGTGAAAGCCTCGTGAGATGTGGACATTAGGCCCTTTTCTAGGGTAATTGGGTCCAAAAACGAAACAGACGTACTGGCAACCGATGGCAACCGGCGTTTTTTGAAAGCAGAGAATGCCCTGGGGACGAGTCTTGTCCCCAGAGGCTGCGTGCACTTTAGTCAGCAACCCACCTCTGGACAGTTGTCTACTTCATGTAGCCATTGTTATAGTGTATTTGCATTGTTTTCCTTGTCCTTTAGGACAACCCCGCGGAAGTCCAGACAACAACGATGGAATTGCTTTGTTGTTGCCAAATCTTTGCGTTTATTGCAGTACTCTTAGTTTTCCTCTACCGCACGTTTCGTCTACCTAAGCCTAACGCCAATCTTGTTAAGTCTTTCCTGCGAAATGAGAAATCGGACTCGGAGCAAACATCTTCGCCGGCGCTTGTTGCGCACAGAGGAGGGTCCGCTGAGGCGCCGGAAAATACGTTAGCTGCCTTTAAAATGGCGAATGAAAATGGAGCGACCGGCGTTGAATTTGACGTGGACTTTACGAAAGATGGTAGAGCAGTTGTGATTCACGATTCAACCGTGGATAGAACTACAGACGGAAGTGGTTTGGTCAGCGAGTTCACCTTCGATGAAATACGAAAATTGGACGCTTCTTGTAAACATCCCCTGTGGTAAGGTTAATTACGGTTCATATTTCGAGCCATAAAACCAGTTTACTACCTTGTAAGATTTGGGGTTTAAACTCTGACGCTGTCATCTTGTTCATCAAGGAGGTTATATATCAGTCTGTATATATGAATATGTCATATTCATATATACCTGTATGTGAAATGCGGATAAACGTGAGTGAAATTTGTGATCCTCGCAGTGTGCTATCCACCAAATCATTTAAAAAAGCGACCTGAAAAATTCAGGCTTGAACGGGAATTGAACCCATGACCCTGCGCAGGGGCGGATCTGGGGGGGGGGGGGTTGCAGGGGGTGTGCACCCCCCCCCCCCCCCCCCCCCGAGATGACCTGCATAACTGGTATTCTGCAAAGAAAATAAAAAATGTGGTTACGTCATTCCTTAGAGGTGCACACCTCCTAAGAAAAATCCTGGATCCGCCTCTGCTGCAATACCAGTGCAATGCTCTACCCACTGAGCTACCAAGCCACAATGGATGACTCAGTGAATAGAGCATTTTACTGGTATCGCAAGGTCATGGGTTGGAATCCCGTTCAAGCCTGAATCTTTTCAGGTTGCTTTTTCAACTGCTTAATTTCATAGCACACTGCAAGGATCACAAATTTTAGGAGATTGTTTGGTTGTGGCCTACCTGTAGGCTTGAGCATCAAGAGGGGTCAGGGGGCATGCCTGAGAGTTGGCATAAGAGCATTGTTAACTTATATCACCCTGAAAAGAGGTGAAAACCTGGCTTTCATTGGCTGCAGTCACATTAGAGGGTTATACTACTGTTTATCACATTTTATGACTTGTTTTGTTGCTCTTGTTGAAGTACATGTATTTTTAACCTGTGAATACGCGCAATCATAATGGGCGGGTTAACGGTAACGGTGGCTAATTCACTCACTCACTGGCTCACTCCATCCATCAGCTGTAAACTTAGTGACATAATGCATTTCGTAACAAGAACAACATATATCCAGCAGTAACAACTAATTTGTTGTAAACAAATATAAACAACAATAAGCTTAAAGATGTTTCGCATTTGGAGTCTTTCATGCAACATTAAAATCGATCTAAAAGGATTTTTCAACCGAAACACACATTTTGATGCATATCTACTTAGGAAATAAAATTTAATCTCAACTAAGGATGTGTTCCTGGTTAGTCAAGTGGTTTGATGTTTCGCTTTAGTTCCTGGAATGGTACAATGTAGCTGAGAGGCGTGAGTTCAAGTCACATTCAGGATCCTTTTTTTGTTTACTTTGGACTGGACATTATGAAAGTAATGTACTTTTTTTTTTTTGCATTCATCAAAAATCGTTATGTTTAATTAAAAAAAAATATATTGAACTGTGTCAGTGTGAAAACATAAGCTTACCACAATATTGTGTTTATATATGTTGGCATTTTGTATTCACGGGTTGGCTCTTAGGTGCCTTTGATTTATTTTCATAAGGATTCAAAACACTAGAATTTGATGTAAACAGCAGTGATGCCTCTGTATTTAAGGGGACACTGTCATGGATTCCCATGCGCGGACCAGGCTCACTTCAAATATCCTATTCAAAATAATATCCTTTTCCGTCTCAATATATTTTAAATTGAATCCTTTTCTGTCCCGAGTCTATTCGTTTTCCACCGTGACTGCCACCACTAGTCAATGTTATTTTGAAATTGACACTTCAACTTGAAAAATTTGGGCTGAACTTGGGGGTTTCAATAAAAATGAGGGTAAAATTTTGAAATCTAGGACCTCGGAAATGGCATTTCCAGCAATCTGGGCATCAACTTCAGTGAAATTAATCGCAAAGTAGGCAGCAATAATTCTAATGAAACCTCTATGAACTTGCCAAGTTTCGACTCGAGAAACTGGCGCATGCGCTCTCGTGACTGTCCCTTTAATGCAACTTGCACAGCCAACAATTATGGCAACCTTTTCCTCAGGGTCTTCTCCGGTTTTTCCAATTTAAAATGGTGGGTCGGGTGACTTCAAAATTTTGGTGGCTCCTTTGAATAAAAAATGCTAACCCCCCTTAGCAGAAACTTGATACATGTATCTTTGGCGGGGGCGAGCAGGGGAGGGGGATAAAAAATGGAATGTTTGAAAGTTAATTAACAATTATATCTTATGCAGCAAAAAGTTCCCAAAAGAAAAAATTCCTACTGTGGAAGAAGTTGTGGAGCTTTGTTCAAGCCTTGGGTTGAAGATGATAATTGAGATCAAGAAAGGCAGTGATGCTTACAAGGTGAACATAAAATTAATTGAGCACCAGTGACTACAATAGCAACAGCCCTTTGCCTAGTATTTTTTTTTAATATGGTTACTTAATAATAAAATACATTATTGTTTTTAATGCCACACTGAAGTTTTCATTAAATTGTTTTCTGAAATGAGCTATTGTTTTTGTGATTGTAAGAGTTATCTCAATATTGTTTCTTTTTGTAATACCCTCAATCAATAGTCAATTTATAATTAGACTAATCATTTATTTTTCACTTTGAATATTATTAAATAGTATTATACATATATATACTTCTATTAGTTATCTCAATTTCATTGAACTGTATCTTGTATAAATTATATTTAAATTAGTTATAATTATTAATTTATTTCTACTGTAGCACACCTTATATAATTTTATATTTGCATATATTTTCTTTATTTTATAGAGGGCCACTGGGTCATCAGTTTTATCTATTGTATTGTATAGACCAATATCACGCTAGCATGGCACAAAAATATATTTAGTTTATTGGGGAAAAGAGCCCAGCATCAAATTCAGCATATCGATATTAGTAAAATTACAAAGTTTTTTAAAGATTGCTAGCAAACTGACGAAGATATGAAATTTTGAAACTGAGCATTTTTAAAGAAATGTATGGTGGACGGGCATAGATTGCCCATCCAGCCTCGTTTTCGTGTTTTTCCCATACATTTCTTTGTAAAAATTAGCCCAGAGTACTACCGGTAAGTTTCAAATGTTGATATCTCCCTCAGTGTACGAGCAATCTTTAAAAAACTTTACACTTTTACTAATATTGATGAGCTGAATTTGATACTGGACTCTTTTCCCCATTAAATTAAATATATTTTCATGCCATGCCAGCGTGATATTGGTCTATTGTATTGCATTGCATTGTATTGATCATTATTAGTGGAAAGTTACATTAATTTACATCAACATGCAATAATGTTGAAGGTGTTAGCAGGTCCATTTATTTATAAACTAATTAAAAGTAAGTTTCATGAAGTACTACAAGAGAAAGATTGAAGATGTTGGAAAGAATCAGATGACAGACAGACTATATAACAGTAAAGTGTTTTTTTGTAACTGTTTTTTCAGACAGCTCAATATTTGAAGAATCTGTTCCTGAGTTATCAACTGTATGACAAAGCTCTTGTTTGTTGTTACTTTCCAAATGTAATATACAATGTGAGTATATAAAATTATGGTGTGTAAATAAAGTGTAGTGATGGACTATGGGGAAATTCAGATCAAAGCTCTCTCTAGATAAGGCATGCATACAAATGTATGTTATACAACTACAGCTGTACCATTGTTTAATTATGTAGCAAGATAGAAAGCTACATTAGAGCAGTTTTCAATTGAGTGTCGAAAGTAATTACACAATTGCTTTGGTTTTACATTGCTACGCTTTGTGAATAGCTAAAAAATCTCGCGCCACTTTCTCGACCAATCAGAAGTAAAACCAAAACCAATCGTGACTTGCTCGCACGCGTTTTCCCGCACTTGGCGCCGGTGACATGTAACTGCTTCGAGCCCTGTTTGGTTCATTGGATTGTTTACGACTGCTGTGATTGGTCAGAGTAATTACTTTGGTTTTGGTTTTACGACACTCAATTGAAAACTGCTCTATATGACACCAAATGCCACCAAACATACAACTAAATTGGAAAAGTTTCTATAGAGCAAAACAGAAGCAGTAGTTTGGAGATAAAGTGCAGGATTGCAAGGATTGAAGTGGATTACAGTTCTCCACGTTATATCGCCAAATGCCACCAAATATACAACTTAGTTGGATAAAAAGATTCTATAGAGCAAAACAGAAGCAGTAGTTTGGAGATAAAGTGCAGGATTACAAGGATGCAAGTGGATTACAGTTCATCAATTTTGATTTCGTGACAGGCGGTCAAGAAATCAAAGTTTATTCTGGTGAAATTTTAATTTTTTTAAGTCGTTTTTAGGCGGAAGTAACTGGGGCAGTCCAGGGGCATGCTTCCCCAGAAATTTTTGACATTTTAGTCCTCGGAAATACAGTTTCCGAAATTTCTGAAATACATGGACTGCTTTGCTTTTCTATGCATTTGTTACACCTGTTTCATCAAAATGGGCTCCACGAATACCATTCTCTGCGGGAATTGTTGTGCAAATCATTTCTTCTTTAGTAAAGAAGTATTTTTCGTTTGTCTCACGATGTAGTCACTTCCGATGTGGATCGCGACGTTTCGACTGCATACTGCTAGTCTTCTTCAGGCGATTGGGTCGACTGGTTACGCGTCACCTTATGAAGCACGATGCTCTGCTGTGATTGGTTGGTTTTCAACAGCTGTGACTGGTGCATTTTGATCCTCGTTGTTTCAGCGAATTGTTCCCTCGGCGGTCCGTAGTCGTACGGTTCTCCTGTTGTTGTGTTTCTTGATCGTGGGCATCCATGCTTCTGGAATTTCTATTCCACTGTCCCTGTTGATGTTGTTAGGGTTAAGTCTTATGTGGATCGCCTCTTTGACCCTGCGTGTGTACCAATGAGGATCACGATCAATAAACTTTACTTCATTCCAAAGCGGGTGGTGTCCGGTGTTGTTGGCGTGCTCTGAAACGGCGGAGGTCTGGGTATGGGCGAATCGGATGTCTCGGTCATGCTCTTTTATTCTGTCTTGCATAGGTCTTCCAGTCTCGCCGATATAAACTTTACCGCATTCACAGTGAATTCTGTAAACCACGCCATCTTGTTTAGTCGGGTCCACAGCGTCTTTAGGCCGTACTAGGTGTGATCTAAGTGTAGTCTCCGACTTGAAAACAGCGCGTACGCCTTGTTGTTGTAGGCAGCGGCGAAGTTGTTCGGACAGACCGTTGACATAAGGTAAAACCGCAGTAGATTTGAACTCGGTCGTGGGCTCAGCACTGGTGTTGGGTTTTCTGGTCTTGGTAAGTTTCTGCAAGAAAGAAAAAGGATAACCATTAGAAACAAGAACAGATGACAGATGTTTTTTCTCCTTGGAGATAACAGAGGGTTTCGTTACGAGACGTTTGGCGCGCTCGTAAAGACACTTGACAATACCGCGTTTTACTGATTGCGGGTGGTGTGAATCATACGCTACATTGTAAGTATTGATCAGTGTGTGTAGGCTTCCTGTATACGCTGGTGGTGAGCCGGCCGTCGGGTTCTCTTGAAACTGCGGTGTCGAGGAAGGCGAGTTTGTTGTCGCCTGAAGAAGACTAGCAGTATGCAGTCGAAACGTCGCGATCCACATCGGAAGTGACTACATCGTGAGACAAACGAAAAATACTTCTTTACTAGTGTGTTCACCACGATGAACAACAACAACCCTTATTACGACATTTCTTCTTTTTTGACATCACCTTGTATTTCACAAATCAACAGAAGTTTCGAACTCCTCAAGACAGAACAACCATCTGCAACTGATTGCAAAATAATGTGTGTTGCTAGGCAAAATAATTTTTTAGGCGCCATGCTCAACAGGATCGAGCATAAATATAACCACAAGCACCGATTTCTTATCAAATGGGTAGTTGTCGGCTAAAGCAAAAGGGTAAAATAATTAAAAATAATTAATGACCTAATATATATAGCCTAACAGCGTCGCACTTTGAACAAGCTTAACTAAGGTGAAACTTAACTAAGGTGAAACTTAACTAAGGTGAAAGGTTGGAAGCACAAGAATTAAGATTGACGAACGGGCTATTTTCAATTTTAGCAATTCTCAAAAACAGTATTACGCGACCGTCTGCACAGTACATTTTTATAGACCGTACAAAAGTTCACAAAAACAACTTTTCTATGTCTAGAATAACTAGTACCACTAGTTTCCGAATAAAATACAGTTTATGTTTGTCAAAAATTGCCCGAGAAACTGATTTGAAAATCAAAAATTGGAAAAATACACAAACATGTTTGCATAAGGCGATGCGAGCGAAGATAGAACTGTACTATAAAATCAAAGTCTTGTTTTGTTTACATAAAATCGCTTTTCAATCTATCTAATGAATGAACAAACACATAAAAATGGACAACACAATCTTCTTTCGAAAAAATTTATTGAAATCTCCATTAGTTTACGTTTAAAAGCAAAACGCGTACCATTTAATTATAGCTCATCGAGTTCAAGCTTTCTTCGATGAAATTCAAGAGATCGATACAACTGAATTTAAGCACGTTTTAAAATCAATTCTCCAAAACTAACAATAACACTAATAAAAAGTCACTCACAGATTGATATCAACATAAATTCTCATCGAAAACTGTAATCTGTTTTACCTTTAAGTCCCTCACTTGCTTGGAAATTCAAATCTCCGGTTCTGAAATCCGTAGAAAACAAACATCTCCCGCATTGATAAAAACGTAATACATGAAGTTCCTCGAAGCAAGATTTTATCCCTGAAAGCTCGTCTTTTTCCACTAAAGCGGCTTCTGAGTATACCTTAATTAGTATCCCTGTCTTGAGTAGCAAACCGCGAAAAAATGCAGGAAAATAACGACTTTAATTCTCCGCTAGACACAACAAAACAACTAAAGTGTTTACCGAGCTCATGGCTGTGTGGCCGCGCGAAAAAACAAAGCCTTGCTTTCAAGATCCCGGATGTTGTTCCAACACGGCGGGCGGGCGGGCGGGCAAACACGCGCCCGCGAAACATTCCGCTAGCCATGACCATGAAAAATCACGGCATACAGCTGTAGTTCTATGAGTATGGAGCTGCGCAGCCAGGCCTTCGGCCTGGCAAGTGCTCCGCTACTAATATTTAAAACAATAGTTTCCTGGAATCCCTATGGCTTCATCAAGTGACAAAGGCTTTAAATTTTCTGACTTCCTTTCCTTGTAATTTTTACCGTTTTTTTTAGAAACTGCAGGTTTTAGAGGGTGGTAAAGGGGGGTCTGGATCACGTTTCACGAAAAATAAAATTGTCATTTCACGTTTCACGGAGAATAAAATGGCCATTTCACGGAAAAAAAGAACATTCCTTACTTTTTGCTAATTAAATTACATCCAAAGTACAGCTTTGTTTGTTGTCTTCACCGACCGTCCACTCCTCTTTCTTCCTGATGTAAAAAGAAAGCTGAGTTCTTTGTTTTGCTGATGTTGTGTAAAATTACCTAACCTTGTAGAGTGACCTGGGGTCCAGAATGACGATCAGTCACGGTCATGCATTCGTCACGCAATTTACCACCGGCATAGTTACCGTCGCTTGCAACTACGAGGATAAAATTAGCCATTTCACAATTCACCGGAAAAAAAGGCCTTTAAACCCTTTACCACCCTCGTTAGCAGTTTCCACCGACCCCGCTGAACCACCCCTAGATCTGCCCCAAATGTGAGGATATATTAGGTGGGGTAAAGGAAGACGGTCTTAAGTTCTCTTTACTACCGTTTTTTTTTTGTCTTTCCACTGATATCTTAGGTTCGCAAGACAGATCCTCAAATTGTGACTGCTTTAGTGTGGTGGAGAGACAGCATGAGTTACATTATAACAGGGGGAAAAGAACTTTTTGAGATTGACAGTTCTTTCAAAGTAGCAGTGTTGAGTTTCTTTGATTCAATATGGGCTGTGCTATTACCTTGGTTTTATGATTTCCTTGGCATACCTATTCTATCATGTGCAAAGGAACACATCTGCCAGTAAGTCATCACTGATGTTAGTTTATTGGTTAGCAATTTTAGATTTTCATTTACTTGGATTTCTCTGGTTTTCTGGTGGCATTAAGGTCGCGGGGGATACCTGGTCATGAATAAATTCATAAGGCAAAATTTTAGCAGGGGTGTCACTTTGAAAAACGTTATATCGTGAACGTTTGAAAGCCGATTTCGCTAAAATTAAACAGAGTTATTGGCGAATAATGGAAGGGCATAAGGATTGTTTTTTTATTGAAGGGATCGCGCTTTGCGGCAATGCTGTAAGCCACTAAAGTTAATGTTTTTTAAAACGTGGTTTTGTGTCCAAGTTTACTCCTCAAGAAGAACACAAAGCAATCCGATTTTTTTATTTAAAACTTTAATTAAAAATTATAAGCTTTTAAAGGAGTAAAATTGACCATGTTAGAATTTGAAGCCTCATATCTTCCCTTTGAAAGCCTAATTAAACATTTTGAGTCAGATATGACAATCTACAATACACCTAGTTTACCTCCCTGTAGTGTCAACTCATGAAATTCTCTATCCCACAGAATTCTTGGACACAAAATTAATTGTTTTTACGCTTCCGAAGGCTTCCCGAGCGAACACGAATTCAAAAAATATATATTTATGGTAATTTTGCAATTATTGATGCAGAAACATTACAGAGCCTGTTCGTGAATATTTCGCGCATTTTCGGTATCAGCCGTCGCACTTCGTGCATACTCTTTTCATAAATGCATACTGATGAGCGGAACCTGTCCCCTGCGACCTTAATGTCCTTGTAAAAACTACCAAAGAAATAGAATTTGAACCAATGCTGAACTGGCAGTTGCCAGTTTATATGTTGTCAGTTGACAAGACCACATGGTTGCGATAGTTTGAGACGTGTACCAGTTGAGGTTTTGGATAATGGAAGAACTTAAACAGCAGGACCCAGTTGAACCTCCTTTTGAGCTATAGAATCTAGACATTTCCTTGTTCAAAAGGTGGATAGCGCTATCCACCGCGCTATCCACCGGATAAATCACTATCCAGTGGATAACAAAGGATTTTGTTAATACTTATCCACTGGACAATGATTTATCCGATGGATAGCGCTACCCACCTTTTAAACAACCAGGGCCAGACCTTCCTTCATGTCAAATTCTTCTGTCGATTTAGCGTTTTAAGCCAATCAAAATTGTATAAAATGGTCAACCTGTGTTTAGCTGTCAATTAGCTATTTCTGAAGGTTGAACTCTGAGACAGTATAGTTCTTACTTTTGGGTCTGTCAATGAAACCCAAAGAGTTACCCTTCAAATTATAACTATTGAGCAATACTTTTATAGAGTTCTGTTTGTTTCTCAGTAATTTGCAATATCTTGTTTTGATCTTGGCAACATTTGGGAGTGAAAGGGTTATAACTAGTGCTGCGACAATACACCGGTGCATCGGTGAACCGTGATATTTTTGTCACAATACCAATATCGCGATATTATTATTCTTCATCAATATTCAGAAATTACTGTCTTTAATTAATGACTCCTTACCCAAGTCCAAGCCCCTTTATAGACAACAAAATAAATAGATAGCTTACCATGAAGGGACTATTTCTTGAGTTTGTCACACTATAATTGTGCTTTGTTATTGACAGTGTGTTATTTATTACCATGCTAGCTCTGTTATGAATGGAAATAAATGATTTCAAAGCAGTTTAGTACATGTAAGATTACTTCACTTGTCAGTTGTATGCAATGATGTATTGTATCGAGATATGTAACGTATCGTGAGTAAATATATTGTTGCATCCTTACATGTAGTTATAACCCTTATGTATTTGGCCTCAGTACTGAAACTTTGTGTGTTTCCACAGTGACATGTTGGAGATGTGGCAAGGCAATGGTATTGGTGTGGTAACATGGACTGTCAATCATTTAAAGGCCAAGGACTATATGATGGAGTGTCTTGATTGCCCCATCATAACTGACTGTGTACAACGGGATTCAGTTTGGAATTAAGTAAAGTTTAGTCACGACACATTGTACAAATATGTGAGGGGCACACACGGAAGGGAGAACCTCTCCCTTCCGTGCGTGCCCCTCACACGAGCATGTCATTGAAATTCTCCACTAAATTGGCATTTGGTGGTTTGAGCGTTTCCACAATTCTGTGCATAGGGAGGGCTTTCTGGGCATTCCACACTTTCCAGAAAAGACTGGACAGTCAGAATTTTGTGCATGTCTCATATTTCCTTTGCTTCATGCGGACAAGCAAAGCAAATAGGTGTGTAGGCTATGCTTATCTCGGAATCCTCTGTAAAATGCAGCATTATGATTTTTTAATATTCAAACTGCACTAAAAAGCTATGCAGGTTTTTAAATTTGGCATTCCTCCTTATTTTATCACACTTTTTCCTTAATTACCATATTCATGTGGTTACAGCTTCTTTTTTAAGAGCATGTTCACAGGGCTATGACCTTCAATTTTTGCATGAATGCCTATTTGGTATTTTTCAATTTTCCCCTTGAGTTTTCGAAAAGAATGAAACATTTGCGAATAAAAATGTTAATTAGAGAAGGAGTTATTAACAGGTGGATCACACATTTAAAATATTGTTTATTTTGTCTAATTTTTTTAGGTGGTGAGGGGCAGAGTGTTTGTGAAATGATTTCACTGATTATTTATAGGGAAGCACTGCATATTTATAAGGAAACTCGGGGTAAAAAATGTACTGTGTAGCACTAAATTTTTTCGGGTTCTAAATTTTGCGATTGTTTTTACAATCCGCAAAAAAGTAACTACAAAAAAAAAATTCCCACAAAAATTTTCTCCGCAAATATTTACTCCACTGTCAAAATTATGTACAAACATGGGTAGGACTAATCTGCGGAACTGCAGACCGCGGAACCTGCGGAACCTAGATTTTTTTTTTAATAAAATGATAGTACAAATCATAAAATGGTCTACAAGTGGTTGATTTCTCAATAAACAGTCAGAAGAAAAAGAGATAAAGAAACGAAATGGGAAAAAAGGGTCGGGAACCGGACAAAATAAATTAAGTCACGCGTCACGCAATTGTTAAAATCGGCCTATACCCGGCCTCCGGGGCCAAGACCTCTGTTAAAAGCCCCGCATAGGTGGGGCATACGAACCAAATAAAGAAACAAATCAAATCGGGATCGTTGTTATAGTCGATAATATCGTCAAAACTTCATCTGTCTTCGGTTCTATCATTAAAAACTATTCATTCAATAAGCCGCGCTTTAAATTTGCGGCGCAAGCCGGCTTTCAACATACTGATTTCATTCAAAAATGATAAAGGAAACGTAGTTCCTCTCTCCCCTCTGACGCCATCCTGGAAGAGTCTTGCTGTCGTCCCCACTTTAGATAATCGCGTGCTCTAAAATTACCGCTCATTCCCTGATTGACTGACGTTTAGTTAAATTCACCGCTTACTGGGGTGCGTTAAATCCCGGCTTTGGACGCGTTAAATTCCCGTTATGTTCCGGGGGTGGGGGGGGGGGGGGGGCGGGGGCGGGGTTTTCATTGACTAATGGCGCCACGCTTAGTCCGTTGACTCTATTTCACCTTAATCTGAAATTTTCAGACTAACATCTGGGCAAATACTTGTTATAGTTTTGCACAAGAAGGACAAAACATGTTAATTTGCACTTCGTGGCCCAAGGTGGCATGCACGTTAGGCAGGCATTCTCAATAAGTTGAAATTTGGACATCTGCAAGGTTGATATGAGGAACAAGTCTGTTATATTTAACTTTATCGGGTTCAAATTATCTTTTATCAGTGAAAATTACACATGTGAACCGCCAAGCCACAGATGCACGATATCTGTCACAGTGTAGGCAAACGCGAACGATGTAAGCAGGTGTTAAATCTGTTTGAAACTTAACTGCAGGCTTGCTTTAAAATCTGATAACAAAAGTACAATTTCAAAAGCCCCGAAGTTTTAAAGAAAGAGATTTCCTTGCAAGACATAAAAACAACAACAACAAAAAAACAAATGTCACGACGCGGTCATCGCTGACATCACCTTGAGAGTGGCAGGTACGATTTTTCGCTTCTCGATCCGATCTCATTTTGATCTAAGTCTTGTCGCTAAAATAGATCGTGACGATTACCTCAAAACACGTAAAACGTTTTGTTGGCAATTATGGCTGTTTAGGACGGAAATAATTTGTTTTTCGTCTATTTTTCCCTAAGGTTATGGCCGCTGGTTGCGTTTCCATTGAGTTATAACTTCTGTTGTTTGCATTTGTTTAAATTAAGAGTGCGTTCTTTCTGGATGATCCAGATCAGGATCAGTGATCTGAGATCAATTGGATCATGGCACCGTGATCTAAGGATTCGGCAAATCAACTCTGACCAAGGACTCACAGGTGCACAGTGATCCAAGTGATCTCGGATCGCTGATACTGATCCGGATCAACCCAAAGGAACTCACCCTAATGATTTCAAACTGAGTTGGGTTTTTAATTGATTTCTAACTGTTCTGGGTACAAATTTAAATTGTAAGTGATTTGAAACTGTTTGGGGTATTTAAAGTTACTTTATTGTCAAAAATAGGTATTTTAAAGAGATTCGTACGTAAGAGATTAACACGTTAATAAATAAAAGTTGTGTTTACGGTTACCGTACAAGCCCATGAAATTAATAAAGCAGTATTATCACAGCAAGCACAGTTTAACAACAACGGGCCACAAAATGAAACAGAACATTCATTTGGGCAGCATGTTTAACCTTCGCAGATTTTTCACAGATAGCATGACGAGCGTTAGGAAAGGTAGGAGATACAAGTATGATATAAAATATAATTTATGCTTTTATAAAGGCTAAAAAAATGAGTTGGCGTTTCCTTGCCCCTTCACTCCATCAAGAAGAAAAGTCGTTAATATATCATTTCCCTGAATTTTTTAACAGCTTATTATAGTTGGGAATTGTCATGATATCATAGTCAAAACTCGATCGGAGGTGAATAAATCAACACTACCTTTGGTAATCCTCAATTTTCCCACCCTATTTACGACATTGAACCCGAAGATCTTTGTACGAGCATTATACTGGGGTGATGTGACATCAAAGGTGAAATCAAAACCGATTTTAAATGTACATACATGAGCAACTTACCGCACTGCTGAATACAAAGTACCGAGAAGTGGTTCAATTTTATCTTTTTACCTTCAATATTATCTTAATCATTTCACTTTCTTTTACTTTAATGAACCCTTAACATGAAATTAAACAATAAACGGTATTTCAGTACAATAAACTCACGCCGTTTTAAGCAAATGAAAGATCCTCGCCAGGATCCTCGCAGTAATGTACTCAACTTAAGCAGTTGAGAAAATCAAGCTTAAAATGTATATTTCATATGCTTCAAATGTATATCTGCAGTACAAATATTCCATATATTCATCACATAAACTCACGGTGTTTTGTACTGTAACAGTTTGCTAGGAGAACTGTCAATGGAAAACTGAAATCCTGATTCGATGTTCACAACAAAACTACGCGTACAATTGCGTGACGCGTGACTTAATTTATTTTGTCCGGTTCCCGACCCTTTTTTCCCATTTCGTTTCTTTATCTCTTTTTCTTCTGACTGTTTATTGAGAAATCAACCACTTGTAGACCATTTTATGATTTGTACTATCATTTTATTAAAAAAAATCTAGGTTCCGCAGGTTCCGCAGGTTCCGCAGGCTCCGCAGGTTCCGCGGTCTGCAGTTCCACAGATTAGTCCTACCCTACAAACATCACCTTTTACACGTAATGTAAAATCGTGTTGGTGCCTCTTTACTAAAAACGTCTCTTTCGTTCAGATGTAATTGTAATCAGTGGTTATTAAAGTGCCTATCACCCCTAGAAAGTTATTTTCGGAATCAACTCTATGTAAATTGAATAGTTGAATGGTAAAATATTTCTTGTTTTGAATGTCGCGTTAGTGAGTTATAGAGATTTGAATTTACAAAATGCTAATTAGATGATGTCGACCCGGGAATCATTTATTATACAACTACTTGTTTACACCTCCAAGTAATATTTTTTACAAATCAATTGACTATCCACAGTTTATTTCTAGTATTTATCAAATTAATTATCCTCAAGCAGTAAACTGCGCATTGTAAATTGGCGTAGAAATAATCATTATGACAAATTCCCGGGTTGACGTAATCTAATTAGCATTTTGTAAATTCAAATCTCTATAACTCACAAACGCGACGTTGAAAACAAGAAATATTTTACCATTCAACTATTCAATGTACATAAAAAAGAGTTGATTCTGAAAATAACTTTCTAGGGGTGATAGGCACTTTAAGGGACACTGATTAACGTGTTTTGCATCAGCATGTTGTTTCACCTGTATTTCAATTGCATGTTCTCAAATAAAAAACGAAAATGCCGTTATTCCAATAGGCCATTTCCGAGTTGCCTTTAGCCTCTCTATCAAAGCGAGGGTAGGTGCGAACCCTTTCATATGAAAATGAGTTTTCATTCACATGCAAATAAAACCTATTTGCATGTGAATGAAAACTCATTTTCATATGAAAGAGTTCGCACCTAGCCTCGCTTTGATAGAGAGGCTAAAGGCAACTCGGAAATGGCCTATTGAATGCGACCTCCTGCAAATCGCAAAAATTAATTCCCAGCAAGAAAAAACTGTCTTTTCCAATTGCAAAAATTAGTTTCCGCAAAACACAAAAATCACCCTTCCGCAAAATTAAATTCCCTCAAAAATTTAGTGCCACACAGGGTAAAATAGCACAACACTCTTGTTCCCTTAAATGTAACGTAACATGCCTTTGTTCTCCTGTGTTAAAGACACAAGTGTAATAAAATTGGATTGTGAGTAACTAGTAATACGTTTATAACCCTAAAGATACCAGAGCATTCCCCCCAGGGATAATTATAGGGAACTATAATAACGCCAAAACCACAGCGACAAACCAATGAAGAGTACCGGATCTATCGTAGACCTGGATCAGTAAAAATCTTGAACTAGTATAGGTAAAAACGGCAAACTGCCGTCAATCATAATTAATACGAAAGCCAACGGACCATGTAAAAAAGAAACAAACAAAATGGATCGAAATCTACCAATCATAATGCACGGACGTGACCTTTTGAACTCATTGAAGTGAAGATCTGTTTCCTGAGAGGTAAGCTAAGATGATTGACGGCAGTGTAAAGCGAAACCGTTGTAGCAGCTCTCCGAAACCTCTATTTTCATTGGCCTTATAAAACACAGCTTCTATTGTTTTTAGGTCTAGAGCCCATTGTTGGGTTGTTTGTTCTATTGTTCTCCAAACCAATGGTGTGAGACCTTACGAGAGCTGCTACATGACCCAAACTTGAATTTTAAATTCCGCATGTTATTGAAAGGCGCAGTAAGGGTCTTGTAAGCGCCCTTAAGGCAAGAGAATTAATGCAATTGTTATGGCGAGGAGCTTGCTAAGCAAAGTGTGAACGCCATCCGAACCAGGCCAGCCGCATCTGTGGCTGTCTCTACCGTATCCAATCAGTTGAGTTCTTTGCAATGTTCTCTGCTAGACCTGCTACTTCTAATGAATTTTTGTCAGCATTGTTTGTTGTCACTGCTGACGGCGTTACTTGTTTCATTTCGAATTTCCTTGAGGAAAGACATAAGCCCTGCAAAGATGCAAAGAGAAATGAAAGAAAGAAGTAATAAATAAAAAGACTAGTTACAGACCAGTAAAAGGAATACAAAGTAAGACAAACATGT
The DNA here is from genome assembly GCA_022457155.1 of Cladopsammia gracilis. Classification (NCBI taxonomy): domain Eukaryota; kingdom Metazoa; phylum Cnidaria; class Anthozoa; order Scleractinia; family Dendrophylliidae; genus Cladopsammia; species Cladopsammia gracilis. Next base: position 258,399 of record JAJGOT010000110.1, read on the forward strand.
AGGACATCGAAAGTTCGTCCCTTACCCACTTCAGTGACTTTTTATCTTTTTATGGCGAAAGGTGTCTAGAAAAATCAGACCCGAGAAGCTCAGTACAGTATTTGTTTAAAGTTTTTTTTGGGTCTGAGTTTATGTGTGAACGTATAGAAGCACGGCATAACATACTACGTGAAAATATGGTTCGCCGGCGAGGAATCGAACCTCGACTTCTGCTTACAAGGTAGACGTCATCACTTGATCAGCACTACCCCATCGGTTTCAGTGGGCAAAATAGGCTCCTTACCAGATCCCCCCGTTCCTCTCAAGGCCATCCCCAATTCCTTGTTTTCTTTACCTGTGTTGGCAGGCATTATGATGAATCTACACAAAGTAATTCTCTATTAAACATTTGTACATTTATATAGTAGCAACATGCATACTTGCTAGGTAAGCAAAAGCCGGTTCATTTATAGGTCGAAATTTCGAGGACGCGCTCGAGAGGGGAACGCGCGAAAGGGAAATTTCGCCCCATAGATAAACCGGCCCTACCATGCAGGCTAATGTATGTATGCATGTTCGTGAATTTGGATCTTCGTTGGCCAATAACACGTTTGCGATCAGGAATGGTGTGTTGCCGATCAACGGACTAACTGATCTTCGTCGATTAAAAATTAAAATATCACATTAATTACGCTGACAGGAAAGTCCAATTTTACGAAAAAAAAAAAAGTCTAAAATAAACCAATAAAAACGTTGCGAGTTTCTCACTCCGGGTTATAAGCTCCCGAAGTAAGGTACTTGGAAAGGTAAGCTTGTCACTTTTTCACTTTTAAGGCTCTGACTTGATGAACGGACAAAGGCCAAAATAAAAGGCAGGGTCGTTTTTTTTTATTCTTTAACTGATACAAAGATGAACATTTAGATAACACATCACCTAAGACAACACCGTGCATAAAAGCACTGGTTATTTTATAAGGTATTTAACTATTATAGCGCGAAAGCGCGTGTGATATCTGATTTATAATTCAACACATTGATAACAAATTAAAATGATTTTGCTGCGTGGCACTCACGGTTAATGATAATATTGAAATTTAGTTAAGACTGAGTGCCGAAAAAGAACTGACAAAGACAAAGAAAAAGAACTGACAAAGAATCGAAAAAGAAGAAACAAAGACTTTTTACATTGATAACAAAGCACAGTTTGAAGAAAAAATATCGAGTCCGGTCTGTCATTTTTGCATTCTCTTGTCAAAATGGGAAATTTACATCCATCGTTGGATATACGTCATGTAGACATAGCGTATATCGATAACTGTTTGACCATATTTGGGCAGTGTATCAATGTGTTGAATTATAATTGCATATATACGATCATCACAAGTATCACAAAACAGGCATTTTTTTGTGTGAATAGTTTAAAACAACAACAATTGTATATGTTGTAGTGCAATTTTATCCTTGGTGCAAATTTTATTTTACTTTGTTTAAAACACGTTATCATACATTACCATACATTACCATACCCCAAAACAAAGGAAAGTAAAATTTGCACCAAGGATAAAATTGCACCACAACATATACATTACATATACATTACAGCAGATACCCTTCCCGCCCCACCAACCCCCCCTTCCCCCAAGGTCCACTAACGACGCAACCCACTAACCTCGCCACAACTTGCAAGTGAGCATTCCTGAAGTCAATTAATTTCTCCACACACTGGTTGTATTCTTCCACAAGGGCGGGATCTCCACTTGTAAGGGCTTGTGAGCATGATTAAAAGGCAAGCAACTGTCAGAAAACTCTACTGCCGCCATCGATTACTACTTATAGAAACTATGTTAGAAAGCCTTAGTTTGTGCACGGAACATAGTTACAAAGTAGTAGAGCGGTTTTCAATTCAATGTCAAAAGTAATTTCGCAGTTGCTTTGGTTTTGCATTGCTTCGCTTTGTGATTGGCTAAAATATCTCGCCAATTTATCAACCAATCAGAAGTAAAACCAACTGTGACTTGCTCGCACGCGTTTTCCCGCGCTTGGCGCCGGCTACATGTATTTGCTTCGAGCTTTGATTGGTTCATTGGATTGCCTGCCTCTGTTGTGATTGGCCAGCGAGTAATTACTTTGGTTTGGTTTTACGACACTGAATAGAAAACCTCTCTAAGATAGATAACTAAAACAAACTCACCGAAATTTCTGATTGAAGGTCCCTGTGATACAGCGTCTATAAATGCACGGTGCTTAGGGGGCATATATTGGCGCATTCGTTCTAAAAAACTGCCGCCTGAACAGCTACCTGGATACGGAAGATAATAAATTGGATATTAGAGAAATGATAAAAAGTTAAGAAAAAAGGACATTGCTAAGATCTTTAATTGGCAGTATCAATGAGACCATCGTTGGATTTCAACACTGTAAGTATAGTCAAATCTCTGTCAACGGACACCTCTCGTAGGGGGACACTTCTCGTAAGCATACACACAGTCATGGTCACAACCACATACAAAACCTCTCATAAGCGATCACGTTGCGTGAAAAAGACAACAGACTTCTGTCAACAAATGAGTGTCAAAAATTAATTACCTTATTATAGGAAATTAACAATGCACTTTATTATTAACGCGATTTTACAAAATTCGCGTTAATTTAATGTATGTTAATTAATGTCGATGTAAATTTAATGCACGCTATTTTACAACATTGTTATTTTGAAGCACCTTTATTTCATTACAAAACCTTATTAGTTCATGACTCCTCTATTGGCTCTTCAGTCACATTTCACGGAGGTTTTGAAAGATCTTTTGAATTGATAGGGTCTAGTTATAACGTTTTTTTTTTTTTTAGGCTTCAAAACCAAATTTTCGGCTTTAAAAACAAACTTAGAAACATCCGTGCACTTGTCTTGGAAGGTTTTATTGACGGAAGCCAAAACGCAGTTTGGCGCTCAGAAATGTAAAGTTCGATTTTGCAGAATTATGAAAATCGCAGTAAATAAAGCAAGATGGATATCGAAAAATTCGCGTTAATTTAATGCATGTAACCTAACTTTTGAAAAATTCGCGTTAATTTAATGTAACGTAAATTTTCTTCGCCCTTGTCAACGTGCATTGTTAATTTCCTATAATAAGGTAGCGTCAATTAATGGCTACGAGTTGGCTCATAGAAGCCTTTGATCTTCTTATGTTATCAGTCGTTTTGACATTCGCCTAAGTCCCTGATGAGATCTGAGGTTTATTCACTTATTGTTGTAACTAGACGTTGCTAAAACTGCCACGAACGAACACGAACTGCCATGTTACGCTTGTCATAAACAGTGAGCCAAAGCTAACATCAGCTGGAGCATTGCCAAATACTGAATACCAATAGCTTTGTCAGCACCCTTTGTATGATGTATGGCTATTGTACCGTATATAATTTTAACCTGTATCTTTTGAATGAAAGACACCTAAAGCCGCATCCAAAACGTGAAAAACTGAAGATTGTGCTGCACTTCCACCTGAATACTTAAAAGACAAAACAAAAAGAAATCCCTCTTTTTTAAAAAGGGCTAGTCTTCACAACAATACTACTAATATATAACGCGTAATAATAATACTTTTCATTTGGTGGCAATAGAACGGTTTTCAATGAGTTTCGTAAAACGAAAACTAAAGTAATTACTTTGACCAATCACAAAAGACGCAGACAATCCAATGAACCAATCAGAACTCAAAGCAAATATATGCAGCTGGCATAAAGCGTGGGAAAACGCGTACGAGAAAATCACGATTGGTTTGGGTTTTATTGCTGATTGGTTAAAAAATTGGCGCGAGATTTATTAGCCAATCATAAGTCGTAGCAATGCAAAACCAAAGCAATCGCGAAATTGCACTCAATTGAAAACCGCTCTATAACCCTTTAACTAACGTTAAATATTTTCGTTTGCAGGGCATAATAAGTGTTTACCTTATTATAAGAAATTAACAATGCACGTTGACAACGCGAAGAAAATTTACGTTACACTAAATAAACGAGAATTTTTCAAAAGTTAGGATTACATGCATTAAATTAACGCGAATTTTTCGATAAGCATCTTGCTAAATATTTACTGCGATTTTCATAATTCTGCAAACTCGCACTTTACATTTCTGAACGCCAAACTGCGTTTTGGCTTCCGTCAATAAAACCTTCCAAGACAAGTGCACGGGAGACAGAGGAGTATCAAGATCAATCAAAAGACATTTTGAACTCGATTTTAAACGAAGACGTCCTGTCAGATAGTGACTCTGAAGAGCCAATAGAGAAATCATGAACTAATAAGGTTTTGTAATGAAATAAAGGTTCTTTAAAATAACAATGTTGTAAAATAGCGTGCATTAAATTTACATCGACATTAATTAAGATACATTAAATTAACGCGAATTTTGTAAAATCGCGTTAATAAAGTGCATTGTTAATTTCCTATAATAAGATATTTTAAACTACAAAAGGTGGTCCATACATGAGCTGCAAACTCAATGACAAGCTCAAAAATGTATTGAAAATGTAAACGCAGAAAAGCAAGTTTTTTTTTTCCTTTTCCTTGGGTTAGAATTTTCAACCTTAATGCGCGCAAACAAGCACGGAGTCAAGAGTCTCACCTTTTTTATAGCCAAGTAGGATGAACTCGTTGCATTTGCATTGGTTTTTTGCGTGAACATCGTTTTTGTTTGCGTCATCAGTAAACGCCATCAGTTTTTAGAGTTAATATAAAATGGCTTCTGTAATTTTTGGTTTCCTATTTCTAACATTTTCTTGTCTGAACTGCAACTTAAGATCCGCGAAACTTATTTTTAACTTTCAATTCAGCACTAACATTAATCGAATAGAAAAATATGAACTCACTTGTAATGGACTCTCACTAACGCCTTCATAAATAAGACCATCTGGTAAAGCTGGGTTGCCATGCCACCTTTAAAACACGGAATTTCTTTCATTGATTTCAATTAATGAATTGACCGACTGACTGCTTGTCTGACCAATTGACTGACTGACTGACTGACTGACTGACTGACTCACTGATTGACTCACTGACTGACTGGCAGACTGACTGACTGACTGACTGACTCACTGACTGACTGATTGATTGACTCAATGACTGACTGACTGACTGGCTGACTGGCTGACTCACTGACTGACTCATTGATTCACTCACTGACTGACTGACTGACTGACTCACTGACTCACTGACTCACTGACTGACTGACTCACTGACTGACTGACTGACTGACTGACTCACTGACTCACTGACTGACTCACTGACGCACTGACTGACTGACTGACTGACTGACTGACTGGCTGACTGACTGACTCACTGACTGACTGACTGACTCACTGACTGACTGACTGACTGACTCACTGACTCACTGACTGACTGACTGACTGACTGACTCACTGACTGACTGACTGACTGACTGACTGACTGACTCACTGACTGACTGACTCACTGACTGACTCACTGACTGACTCACTGACTGACTGACTGACTGACTGACTGGCTGACTGACTGACTCACTGACTCACTGACTGACTGACTGACTGACTCACTGACTGACTGACTGACTCACTGACTCACTGACTCACTGACTGACTGACTCACTAACTGACTGACTCATTGACTGACTGACTGACTGCCCCATTTATTGACTGAATGACTGACTCATTGACTGACTGACTGACTGATCCACTGATTGACTGACTGAATGACCGACTGGCTAACTCACTCACTATCCAATAGACAGACTGACTGACCAGTGGACTGACTGATGGATTGACTAACTGACTGACTGGGTTTTCATTTGAGTGCCGTAAAACCAAAACCAAAGTAATTACTCTGGCCAATCACAACAGACGCAGACTGAATTAACCCTAACGTAGAACTCAAAGTAAATACATGTAGCCGGCATCAAGCGCGGGAAAACGCGTGAGAGTAAAAGTCACGATTGATTTTGGTTTTACATCTTAATTGTTGAGAGAGTGGCGTGAGTTTGTTTAGCCAATCACAAAGCGTATAGCAATGCAAAACCGAAGCAATCACGAAATCATTTTCGATACTCGAAAACCGCTCTATTAAGCTCCTGAAAGCATAGGTGTACTTTGAATTATTTGCTAGTCAGTATCTTGATTTCCCGAAAGTACTTTATTTCCAAAAAAGGTAGGAACAGCGAAAATGCTAGGCAATATGGGGGTGCGTACTTACCCAGCGAGATAGGGCCTCAGATTATTGTAAAATTCATCAGGATCAACAATGTCTACAAATCAACCAAGAACAATCTTAGAGCTATACTTGTTACTTGTGAGGCTTACAGCGTGTGAGACACCAGACTGTTATCACTCAATGCATTTTTGATAAATTGCTTAGCAATATAAAACATCCAAGAGGAGGGGTTCAGAGAGTTTAAAATTGAAAATTATGCCGTTGTTAGATTAAAGACTGACTGAGACTGATGAAAAACGAACAGAGGGTTGTTGAGAAACTGCCATCAATTAAGCAGTTGTAAGAAGCGGCCTTACATGAGAGACATGGCGAAATCCGAGATATTGGCCACTGTTTTGCACGATAGAGCAGTATGGAAGGAGTTGCTAAGCCCTATTCCCCACCTGGAAAGAAACTCCGGACGATGATGAAGATGACGAGGGTGATGAATATCGATGACGACTATGATGATGATGACGAAGACGACGATGGTGATGGATATTGATGACGATGATGACGATGGTGATGAATATTGATAACGATGATGATCATGATGACGACGATAAAGATGGTGATAAATATTGATGACGACTACGATGATGACGATGATGATGGTAGCGAATATGATTCGAATATTGCAGATGACGACTATGACGATGATGATGAAATGCATAAAGTCTGGCAATGTGAAATAACAAATGATCCTTGCGGTGGTGAGTGCAGCTAATGCAATTGGGAATAAAGCTTGAAAAAACATTTAAGGCCTTGAACGTGATTTCGTGAGTTAATTAGATTTACCGGCTACCAGTAATTATATCAATAGCAATTTTCATATTAATTTACCATGGGTACGTAAGAAGGAGGTCGTGAGTTTCACTATTGTATCCTGAAGGGACTTCAAGGCTTTCAACAGCCCTATCTTGTCATCATTCTGAACAGACTGAAAACATAAATACAGGACAAAACAAGGAATTTATGAGCCATTAGGAACATTGCTAACTAGGTCTTGTGTTACTGTTTTCACATGCGAGTTTTGTCACTCTCCAATGCAAATTTTGTCGCAGTGTAAACTAGTGCGATTTATGTGCAATGCATGGTTCTAAATCACTTGTGATTCTTAAGCACATTTTCCAAAAATCAAAGTTTAAGGCATCTAAGAGGAATAGCAAATGAAAAAATTAACCAAAATAGAAAAACTAGAAAAAAGAATCTCAAATTACATCATCACGTGATCGACCACGCCCTCTATTGTTTGAAAATTGCAACCAACGATTCCCACCACTTGCTACATATGCAGCTTCAGTTTCTCTGTATCAAAAGAAGGAACCTAAAAAGTGTCTACGAAATCAGCTCGGAACGGGAGGAAACGTTACAATATGTTAGCGCAATTGGTGTTCATTGACTAGTGCCAGTCCTCCTCTAAACAAAATTTTGAACAGGAAAATGACGTTAAATGGGCTAGTCTCATTCCGACCGGTTTTACAAGAACACTATTAGTGGCCATTGTTTGGATCTATAGATGGGACGATTTTTGCTCTCTAAATGGTGGGACTTTTGAGTCAAAGAAATTTTTGATAAAACAGGGCGTGACTGGTCACGTGATGCAGTTATAAACATTTTCCTCCCGGAAATTTGAGGATCTCTTGGTTATAATTAGCCTTAAACTAATAGCCCTAGGATACCTTGAAAACACTTTACAATAGACCACCCCCCTTTATATAATTTGAAAATCTGTAAAGGAACCAGGCCTTAATCTACTTGAGTATACGATTTCCTAAAAATCGTCGCCAAGTTGCATTAGGTTTGGAATATGTTCAAACCTCTGCGACACCGTGCGACAAAGCGTGCCCAAATTGCACTGAGATCGCCGTTAGTTTACACACGCGATTTGAAGATGCAACTTGCGCGCGACAAAACCTGCATCGAAAAGTGCGACAAAAATTGCGCGAAAATCGCCTATGTAACTGGGCCTTTAGATTCTCTTACCTAACTGACTGTGTGACTGATAGTACTGACTCTTTTACTCATGTATTCACTACTGACCGACCAACTGACTGACTGTATTTCTTACTGATAGTGGACTGTCTGACTGACAATATATCTCTGATATCTGAGTGACTGACTGACCAACTCCATGGCTGATGTACTAAATGTCAGTGTCTGACCGACTACCGGCTGACTGACTGTATTTCCTACTGATTGATGGACTGTCTGACTGACAATATACAGTCAACTCTCTCTTAATGGACACCTCTCCTCCTCAGTCATTTTACTGTAACTAAACTATCTATTACACGGACACCTCTCTAAGACGGACAACGGACAATTTGAAACCGTCAACGGACACTTGAGAAGTGCTTTTTAGTAAAAATACTTCAAAACGGAAATGTAAGTGCTGAATATGAACAAACGAATCCACTTTTCTAATGTTTTGTTTGTTCCAGTTTGTAGGTTTTGCTTAAGTAAACGACTTTAAACAGACTTAAAACAAACGTGTATTCATTGTGCATAGGTTCGGCTTTATTGTCTCAGAATTGCTGGTGTTACGTTACCTCGACTCTCTATAATCCGGACACCTCTCTAAGACGAACAGTTGGGGCCGGTCCCGACGGTGTCCGTCTTAGAGAGTGTTGACTGTATCTCTGATATCCGGGTGACTGACTGACTAACTGCATGGATGATGTACTAAACGTCAGTGTCTGATCGACTATGTTATGGCTAAATAAATGACAAGCCCAAAGGACTGACAGTAGTTTTTAATTCAGGCTGTTTTGTGAGGAGTAAATATTTTAGTTTACTTTTACTATGTGCGTTTTCATGTCATAATCTTGAAATATTATCAAGTAATGCTTTTATGTATTTTTTTTTATATATATTTCTATTTTTTCTTTTCAACCATTTTGATTTTCGTTGTCATGTTAATTTTTGTGTTGTATTATATTTCAATAAAGTTCAAATTATTAAAAAATAACAAGCAGAAGGTAGTTAGCAATTATTAATAGGTACTAAAAAAGTTGATACAATTCTAACCTCCTGCCCATCAATGATACTCTGCAAAGCAAAAACAAAGAAAATTAAAATAATATGTAATTATTTATTTAACCAAATATAAAGGCTGGTTTTCGCAAGTGTCGGATAGAGTAAGAGCCATAATCCTTAATGTATCTGGTGAAAATAAAACAATGGAGTCGTATTAACACAAAGTTTCCATGCAATTTCGCTTATGATTCACTCGCTTATGATCTAGTGAAAACTAGATTGTCGGCGTAGTCTTGAGCAGAACTCTGTACTCGGAGGACTTGAGAATGGGCATTATGGTTGGTTTATTCTTCCGGCTCTGCTTGCGACTCCGACAATCTATTTTTCACTAGATCGTAAGGGACGGAGTCATAAGCGCAATTGGAAGAAAATGAAAACCTTCTGGTTCTTGTGACTCCGATTCCATTAAGCTTACGACTCTATTTACAACTCCGTTGTGTGATTTTCACTAGGTCGTAAGCGGTCTTGCAACTCCGATTCCAATTCCAACTCCGTCACTACTAAAAACCAGACTTAAACAAAACCTCCCATCTACATACTGGGAGACACATGATGCTGCCTCGTCAGTGAGCCAGGCGATTATTGGGATTTTCAGTGGGGGGACCGCAAGGCCTATGGGAAGGCTTAGGCTTAACAGAGGACGCAAAGGACCGAGGGAAGGCTTCTGAAAGCTGTCTCGCATGGACTCTCGCATGACGTCTTGTTTAGGAAAAAAGCAGCGTCTGGATATATGATGGCAATTATTCTGATCTGTGTCAGCATTCACCGTAATAATTCAGGAATAAAATTATTGTGCAACCTTACATGCAGTCCATTCCCAAAATCTATTTCCACCTGAAGCGGTACTTTTACAAATCCTTCCTCCGTTGATGAACCTGTCATCATAACAGAGATTTCCAGATTGCTGAAACAGAAAAGTTGCCTTTATATATAATTACATTATTTCCTACTTTAAAAGAGTACGGGCGAATATAATTGCCGGCGAGTGTAGCAGCCTACATTTGAATTTGAATAAATACACAACGCTTTGTTGGTTGATTAACGGAGGCAGAATGCAAAAAGCAAAGGAAAGGAAACAAGGAAAAGAAAATAGGAGACGCTGTCTACAAGCTATCCATCCGTCTGTCCACCTACCCATCCACCCACCCACCCATCCACCAACCCACCTTCCCATCCACCCACCCATCCACTAACCCACCTTCCCATCCACCAACCCATCCACTAACCCACCTTCCCATCCACAAACCCACCTTCCCATCCACCAACCCATCCACCAACCCACCTTCCCATCCACCAACCCATCCACTAACCCACCTTCTCATCCACCAACCCATCCACTAACCCACCTTCCCATCCACCAACCCACCTTCCCATCCACCAACCCATCCACCAACCCACCTTCCCATCCACCAACCCATCCACTAACCCACCTTCCCATCCACCAACCCATCCACTAACCCACCTTCCCATCCACCAACCCATCCACTAACCCACCTTCCCATCCACCAACCCATCCACTAACCCACCTTCCCATCCACCAACCCATCCACTAACCCACCTTCCCATCCACCAACCCATCCACTAACCCACCTACCCATCCACTAACCCACCTACCCATCCACCAACCCATCCACTAACCCACCTACCCATCCACCAACCCATCCACTAACCCACCTTCCCATCCACCAACCCATCCACTAACCCACCTTCCCATCCACTAACCCACCTACCCATCCACTAACCCACCTACCCATCCACCAACCCATCCACTAACCCACCTTCCCATCCACCAACCCATCCACTAACCCACCTTCCCATCCACCAACCCATCCACTAACCCACCTTCCCATCCACCAACCCATCCACTAACCCACCTTCCCATCCACCAACCCATCCACTAACCCACCTTCCCATCCACCAACCCATCCACCAACCCATCCACTAACCCACCTTCCCATCCACCAACCCATCCACTAACCCACCTTCCCATCCACCAACCCACCCACCCATCCACTAGGGGTATAACGGTACATCGAACTGTCGATTGTTATAATTTCAGTAAAATGGGTCACCTTGTGGTAATATTTCTTTTCGACCTTGGGCTTTCTTCAGGATTTCTGACCGATCGATCTTTTCTCGTCCCTGTAGCAAGCAACATACTTCTTTAATATTCGTGGCCGCTTATAGCTTCGTCTTCCAAGACACATACTGATTATTTTCGGAAACGAATCGCTCATATTTAGCGACAATCAGATCCCGTTATACTTTGAAATTTAGCAGCCGTATCTTTACCTGCTAAACCAAACAACAAAATTGGGTGACATTGGTCGTTGATTGCATTGAAATTGAAACGTTGGTTTTGTCGATATGTAGCCGTTATAGTCAACATTCGAAATTCAACCGCAAGTAAAACCTTATGCCTAGAGGGGTAAAACGTTTTACCTTGTTGCGCATTCATTTTTAAACGGCCAATAAAAAAATCCAATTTTTGTCCGTTACCAGAGCTAAATGAGACCCAATTTAAAAAAAACCTGGAGCTCGACTGATTGTGAAAAAATGAACAAAAAAATCAATGTAGGAAGTTTAAATTTTTTCCATTTTTCTACCCGCGCGACATTGAATTCTGCCAACTTGCAGCTGTCAGAGTTTGCAAATGCTGTCGTTTGAAGATTACATTTCCTTTAAGGGACGTCACCAGTTGAATGAATTTGCTTAACAGACCTACTCGCATAAAATTTGGGAGATTCAGTTGCAATATTTTTAGGTTTGCAGACGTTGGGGTCATATCCAGTAGAGAAGACCAATTTTTCAAGATTAGGGTCGTCCATTTTTGTTTTACATTTCTGACAAGAATAATTCATAACCTAGCTGTAGCAAAAGTTTTATAAAAAAATCAATGTTAAGGCCTGTTTACACATACGATTTTTGTTGCGATTTTTGTCGCGCTCTCCAACGCAACGTTTGTCGCAAGTGTAAACCAGCGGCGATTTCCTGTGCGATTCGGGTGCGACATTTGCTGTGATTTGCTGCGATTTCCCCAAAATCGCCGCCAAGTTGCATCATGTTCGATACCTCTGCGACATCAAATCGCACTTAACTCGCCGCCCGTTTACACATGCGATTTGAAGATGCAACTTGCGCGCGACAAAAATTGCATCGACAAGTGCGACAAAAATCGCATGTGTAAACGGGCCTTTAGAACATTTTCGCGCTAACGTCCTTAAGCGGACACTAGCGAGGGTCCCGAGGGTGGCCGTATAATACAGGTTTCACTATAGTTAAATTTTACTCAATAGTCACCCCTACCATCCACCAACGCACGTACCCATCCATTCATTCCTCCACCCACCCCTCCCAATGGTCACTTCTCAAAATTTAAGTGAGCTTACGCAGCCACAACAGCCACTAACTGGGCTTTTATATTCTAAGTATACAGCTATTTCAATTAACGTTGTCGGATGAAAAAGGCGAAAAGCCAAGACCGCAAAGTAGTATGGGATTTTTATTCAATGGACTTTAACCCTTACCCATACTACCTTGCGGTCTTGGTTTTAAGCTTTCATCCGACAACGTTTATTGAAATAGCTGTATGTCCGTAAACACATGTTAACAATTATTCATTTAATAAAGTTGAACTTACTCCAAGCTAAGAGGCCTTCAGTCCAAAAAAAATGATATATATGAAAAACAAAACAATATAAACAAAAATGTAAATATGCAATAAATTAGGTCTTATTAATGAGTTTATTTTAAGTTAGAAACCAGTTGGAGTATAAATTTCTATTCTTGATCATTTATTCTTAACGGAGTGCATTAGTCAGATTAGTGTCATCAAATTAAAAAAAATTAACTTAACAAATATGAAATTGTTTTAATGTGTGAAATAAAAACTCATGGAAGAAAACTAAACAAAAATGCAAATAAATAGGCCAAGCAGATAACAACAATGACTATTTTTCAAGATTGAAAGTAATACATTTGACTGTTTTTAACCTTGCAACTCAGACTATATAACCAAGAAACTATTTATTTTTCAATAATTTCCATTTAATATTAGTAATTAATTCAATTCATTTTACCGGCCTGGATCAATATATTTCCAGTTGTAAAGAATGAAACTTGCATGTGTTATTACCGCAGGAATACCTACAGTGCATTAAAAAAAAGTCAGTTAGAAAAAAGCTAGTTAGCAGCTGAAGGTGCTTTTTACCTCTTGAAGCCCCATATCAAAGGGCTCTTAGCCATCTCATAAATATCAAACAACATAAGGTTAAGTCCACAGATCGGTTTTAATTTTCCATACTGAGTTTGAAGTCAAAGAATTGAAGAGTAAAACAGATTTAAAACGCCCAAAACATCTAAGCGTGACATAAATTAGACTACTACAGAGAATGTATTTCGACATGGTCTTCATTAAGTCACAACAATCCTTCCTCGTATACTGAGATATCTAATCAAGTTTTGTGGAACAACAAATATATTGGTATCGAATCGCGTTCAGTTTATAACCAAAAGCTGATCAACTCCGGATTCAGAACGATTCGTGACCTCATTGACTCGAATGGCGCTGTAAGAGAAATCAGGGAACCACTACGCTCAATTCTCTCACCTGTCGACCATTTTCTACTTTTTAGTCTAGCCAATGCCCTCCCTAAAGAATGAATTAGTATTAAAAACGAATGTGACGTTCATTTTTTATGAGGTAGGAGGAGGGGGGGGGGGGGGGGGGCGGGGGGGGGGGGGAGGAGGAGAGGGGGAGGGGGCTGGTGGGATTTGAAGGAGTATTTTTTGGAAATTGAAAGACCCCCTGAGCTTTCCAGTTTTTTGACATGACCCCCCCCTCAAAAGGGTAACTTTTTTTGGATGACCCTCCCCCCCCAAAAAAAAAAACACAGTTGGTGTTTTAAACAGGTACGTTTATAGCGTTATCTTGCTATCATTTTAACTGTTGCTTTTTTTAACTGCCAATGAACATGATTACAATTAAATATTTTTTGAAATGTGCTTGTTATGAGATGAATATTTAGAAATGCACAGAAAGCTGCTTTTTATAAATTAAAACAATGAAAAGTCAATTTCGGATCTCCTAGCAATGGCTCGTCCTGAGCGTGTTGTGGCAGGCCCCTCGTCAGCTTCTTCCTCGTCCGAAGCGATGGTTACAAAGTAGTGACAGGCCTGCACGACTCCCGCCGTTCGCAAATGTGATATTCTCGCCTTTAGAGTTTCGCTCTAACGATACGATTTACCCCTTTTATAGGAGATAATGGTCAGGCTCTTTATATATCTCCCTCAGCAACGGTTGGTTCTGTATTAAATGCCATTTATCCATAAGGATTTTCTTTAAATTGGACACCGCTGGGTGATATTGTGTGACAAAAGGTAGAATTTGCTTGTACCCTTTTTCCTTCTGTTGAAGGGCCGACTTGCTCTCTTCGAATTTCAATTCTGAGAGGACTTTATGTATCGGAGTATCTGGTAACCCTCTCAAATGTACGCGTGATTTGAATTTTCGTATATTCTCTTTAAACGTTGCTTTTGAAGAGTTAGTTTGAAGCAGCCTAAGTGCCTCGCCTTTTATGAAGCCTTTACTGACCCCTGGTGGGTGGCAGGAAGAGAAATGTTTCCGGGGGGGGGGTACTCCCTATAATGGGCTATACGGGGATGCTCCGCCCGAAAGGGGTACCTTTTTGAGGCTAGAGGTATATGAAAGGGTCGGGATTTCACGAATTGAAGTATATGAAAGGGTAGGGATTTCACGAAGAATAGGAAAGGGAAATGAAACCACGCCGTTGAAGCGTAAAAAAGGTAGGCAAAACTGCCATTTTAGTATTATAAAAATGGCCTTTCAAAATATGTCAAACAGACGCACATAAAGGCTCTGAAAGGGGTACCATTTTCTTTGAAAGGTATATGAAAGGGATACCATTTTCAATGAAAGGTATATGAAAGGGGTACCTTTTCTGTCAAAATCGGTATATGAAAGGGTAAGGGTTTGGACCTCAGAGCGGAGCATCCCCGTACAAAACTTTGTTCAGTACCCCCCCCCCCCGGGGAATTGTTACGGTTTGTAATGGGTTCGTACGTCGAGGATAGACGTTTCTTTAAATCTATCACCTTTGTAGACGCACGTTTCCAAGAAAATAGTTTCTTCCTGTGAGATTTCAGCCGTAAATTGAATGGTTTGGTGATATCTGTTAGCCTGTTCAATGAATCCATTTATTTCCTCTATGCTGGTGTTCTACAAAGAGAACACGTCATCGCTATATCTTTTCCACACGAGAGGTTTTGTTTCGGTCTCAACCGCTGCCATGAAAATGTTGGCAAAAGCCACTGCCATTTTCGTTCCCATAGCGGTACCATGTGTTTGGAGATAATTCAGTCTCCATTAACTGAACTGAAACGAACTCTCCTATAGGATAAATCTTAGCATTTCTTTGAGGAATATAGGTTGGGATGGGAGGTCTATTTCTATGGAAATTTTCGTATGCTTTGCATACGGTGGTAATGGAGGGTCGTGAAGGGGGGGGGGGGGGGGGTCCTAATCCCATTTCCCAGCAAATTGTTTTATTCAAATCCCAGCTCAAATCCCACAATCCCAGCCTGTGTTGCTCAAATTGAAATCCCATTCCCATTTTTCTATTGTTTTTGTTTCATGAATCCCAGTCCCAGTGCACAAAATCCCATTTCCCAGCCTCTAAAAAAGGCAAATCCCAGCTCCCATTTTACCCCTTCACGACCCTCGTAATGGCTTCCTCCTGCGGTATGTTTGTATACAGACTAATCACATCCATTGATACAAGGATGGTGTTTTCTTGGACTTTCGTCTTCTCTAGGAAGTTGATAAGGTCTTTTGTATCTTTAAGATGCGAGGTTTGTAGTTTGGCTATAGGCTGAAGTAGACTGTCTACAGCGTTCCCTTTTAGTAATTCTTCAAATAGGGCAAGTAGTGAATGCTTTTAACTACGTTAGTCAGTTTTTTATAATGAGGTATTGTACTTAAAGGGGTAATGTCACGGCGATTTTGGTCTTTTATGCTACAGTTAGTAATAAACGATTGCCTGGTGCCTTTGGTCTTACACGAATGCTCATAGAGCATTGAAAATCAAATAACAACTGATTCCTAGAAGAGAAATTGAAGCATAACCAGATTTAAGGAGGCTCGTGCCCATTTCTCAAGTCCACACCCTTTCAATTTTAATGGGCCATATCTTTTGTTGTAGTGCATAAAAAGACAAGCCACTTTGCATGCAAACACACAATACATTGAACTTTATGGGAGTATAGGATTTGTTTACATCGGTGCTTCCATGGCAACGGAATGGCGATCCTCTGAAATTCACAAGTTGCGGTGTTTCTCTAGATCAAGAGAAATTTTTGTAAAACCCGCTAGTGGACTAATTGATTAGACCATGGGCTTCAACTTGACAAAGTTTGAAAGAAATGTATGAGAGCGTTTTCGAAATTTTTAGGGATGAAGTTTTGGAGATTATAAATACAGTGAAAAACATACTATCGACATAATTGGCTAATATCTAAAGAAAATGATGCGCGATGGGGATGCAGTTTCATCTCATAGTAGTTTGATTCCATTTAAAATGGTGTGTGAAAAAGTGAGGGGGTTGCTTTGGCCGATTGCGAGAAAGAAGGATTTGATTAGCGTGCGTTCAGCTGCTCTTGTTGCCATTTTTGTATGTAATTTGGTCTACGCCTACAAATGTGGTGATAATTTGGAAACCGCGAGATAATTTTTTTTAAAAATTTGACAATCTCGAGATTAGTCATCAATTTATATGGCCTGCAAGTTTCAAGGACATTGAAGACATGCAAGGCAATAAAATAGGGTCTCCAATGAACCAATTTTTTCCCGCAGATTTTGTGTTTACAAGTGAGCGTCCTCATTATTCACGAGTATTGTTTTCGAGTTTCATATGCACGTGCAAAACTTAAGCAAAAAATTTATTTGCATCGGAACAGAACGCTCGATTGCTTTCCGAAGAATTTTCCGAAATATGCTAATAGCTGGCTTGAGAATTGTAATAACATTACGCACTCGATTTTGCGCTATTACGCTGCAATGCAGCCATACCGAGGGTCTCTTTAAAATTACAGGACAAGAAGAACATATCCCAATTTGGAAATTTATAAGCGTAATGCAGAAACAGTGCTTCTTTAATATGTCACACGCAAGAACAGCGTGACAACTTTATATTTTAGCTGAGAATTCTGCTTTGCGCTATTTTATATCTAAATAAGGAACAGATGCTACGCCGATTGCAACAAATAACCAGAGTGAGACAATCATAAATGTGTTATTTCTGCATCCGGCACTTGATGAAATGTGACGTTTCCGACGTTGTCTTCATCAGTGCTGTTGTCATTGCTATTCGTAACGCAAGCCAGTTATTAGCATGTTTCGGAAAATTCTTCGGAAAGCAATCGAGCGTTCTGTTCGATGCAAATAAATTTTTTTGTAAAGTTTTGCACGTGCATATGAAACTTGAAAACAATACCCGTGAATAATGAAGACGCTCACTTGTAAACACAAACTCTGCGGGAAAAAATTGGTACATTGGAGGCCCTATTTTATTGCCTTGCAAATCTTCAATGTCCTTGAAACTTGCAGGCCATATAAATTGATGACCAATCTCGAGATTGTCAAATTTTAAAAAAAAATTATCTCGCGGTTTCCAAATTATCATCACATTTGCGTAGACCAAATTACATACAAAAATGGCAACAAGAGCACCTGAACGCACGCTAATCAAATCCTTCTTTCTTGCAATCGGCCAAAGCAACTCCCTCACTTTTTCACACACCATTTCAAATGGAATCAAACTACTATGAGATGAAACTGCATCCCCATCGCGCATCATTTTCTTTAGATATTAGCCAATTATGTCGATAGTATGTTTTTCACTGTATTTATAATCCCCAAAACTTCATCCCTAAAAATTTCGAAAACGCTCTCATACATTTCTTTCAAACTTTGTCAGGTTGAAGCCCATGGTCTAATCAATTAGTCTACTAGCGGGTTTTTCAAAAATTTCTCTTGATCTAGAGAAACTCCGCAACTTGTGAATTTCAGAGGATCACCATTCCGTTGCCATGGAAGCACCGATGTAAACAAATCCTATACTCCCATAAAGTTCAATGTATTGTGTGTTTGCATGCAAAGTGGCTTGTCTTTTTATGCATTACAACAAAAGATATGGCCCATTAAAATTGAAAGGGTGTGGACTTGAGAAATGGGTACGAGCCTCCTTAAGCGATTTTTCCAAGACTCACAGCTCAGAACTTGAACAAATTGGCCAATTTTTACAAGTTGCAATCCATTTCCATCCGCGCCATCTGCAACCAAAAACACTAATTTATAGCTTCAATAATAAAACAATAAATTGATAACAAATTCGGGGCATTATTTTTAGGTTTCCATCGATATAAATATATTTTATGACCTTACAAAGTGATGCTAAAAATAGGTGACATTGCCCCTTTAAAAGTATTGTATAGCATCAAATTTTTGTGGAAGTTTTATCTATTACTTTTAATAATAGCAACAAATTACCGACTCAGATATACGCCAAAAAAATCACATTTCATGAGTTAAAGTCAGTTACAGTTAAAGCACTGTTATTTAAACTGAGTTCTTCTACACAAACGTTGACAACATGTTTTCTTGTTAGTTTGGAATTGTTTTACCATTTAACAGATGTTTATATCTTGTGAATAAAGCAAGAGATTTTCTCTTCAATTTGTTAAAATTCCGTACCAAATTTAACCACCAAAATTTTGCCCGATCCCCCTTTATCTTCATTTTTTAGACAGCCCCCCCTTTAAAGCCATTTTTTCGCATGCCCCCCCCCCTCAAATCCCACCAGCCCCCCCCCCCCCCGCCCACCTCATAAAAAATGAACAGTCCCATAGAATAGTTCATTCACCGCTATGCTATTTCTGCAACGAAGAGTTAGAGACGATAGAACATTTTTTCTTCCAATGTGAAATTGTGGCTCTTTTTTGGAAATCCTCGTTATAACGAACACAATCCGGCAGCCCAAATGTCTACCCTGATGTCAACGCCGCGATAAAAAAATGAATGTGGAACAGACCAACAGTGTGTGCTATAGGGCAATGGTATAACCCGGCAGGTACAGTTTTCCAGTACCGTAGTTATATGTACAGTGTACTGTAGCTTCATACAGGCATTAAAGTGAAAATGTTATTTGTTTAGACCCGGAAATACGTAACACCGTAACAAAACAATTATTAACATTACTATACCTCGATGGAACTAACATTTTGGTTGTTTTTCCGCAAATTCGTTGTAACGAGGTTTTTGATATAACGAACCCTCGATATAACGAACCAATTTTCCCAATCCCTTGGCACTTCATTAAATCGAGGTTCCACTTTATGATGAATGATATATTTTAAACAAGATAAGAAGATGTCCAACATGGAGAAAAGTTACTCCTTTCATTCAGTCATCGTTCCTGCAAACCACATTGTTTATATTTATACTATTGAATGTTTTTTAAATGAAGGCTGTACCACAATGAAGCGAGTAATTTTTCTGACTGTCATATATACCTAACGTGAACATTAGTAATGTTTTTCGCTCGCTCTTGCTCCCTTTTCCTCTTCTCTCTCTTCTCTGTGATTTTAGGGCTCATCGGGCTCATAAAAACCCCTGTTTGGGCTAGTTGCAGTGAAATTGCGTAAATTTTCGTTGAACACGTTTTGAAAAATCCAGGTATATATATATAGCTGAATTTTTGAAAAGGTGGTCAACGAAAATTACAGAAATTTCACTACAACTAGCCCAAACAAGGGTTTTTATGAACCCAATCAACCCGAAAATCATAGAGAAGAGAGGGAAGATGGGAAAGGGAGCGTGGGCGAGAGAAAAAAAGACTGATTTTCGGTCTGATTTGGGGTCATAAAAACCCTTGTTTGGGCTAGTTGTAGTAAAATTGCTGTAATTTTCGTTGACCACCTTTTCAAAAATCCAGGTATATCTATCTGGACACTTCTCTAAGGTGGACAGTCATATCTGGACACCTCTAGGTGGACAGTCATATCTAGACACCTCTCTAAGGTGGACATACCTGGACACCTCTCTAAGGTGGACAGTCATATCTGGGCACCTCTCTAAGGTGGACAGTCATATCTGGGCACCTCTCTAAGGTGGACAGTCATATCTAGACACCTCTCTAAGGTGAACATATCTGGGCATCTCTATAAGGTGGACAGTCATATCTGGGCACCTCTCTAAGGTGGACAGTCATATCTGGGCACCTCTCTAAGGTGGACAGTCATATCTGGGCACCTCTCAAAGGTGGACAGTCATATCTGGGCACCTCTCTAAGGTGGACAGTCATATCTAGACACCTCTCTAAGGTGAACATATCTGGGCACCTCTCTAAGGTGGACAGTCATACCTGGGCACCTCTCTAAGGTGGACAGTCATATCTAGACACCTCTCTAAGGTGAACATATCTGGGCACCTCTCTAAGGTGGACAGTCATATCTGGGCACCTCGCTAAGGTGGACAGTCATATCTAGACATCTCTCTAAGGTGAACATATCTAGGCACCTCTCTAAGGTGGACAGTCATATCTAGACACCTCTCTATAAGGTGAACATATCTGGGCACCTAAGGTGGACAGTCATATCTGGGCTCCTCTCTAAGGCGGACAGTCATATCTAGACACCTCCCTAAGGTGAACATATCTGAGCACCTCTCTAAGGTGGACAGTCATATCTGGGCACCTCTCTAAGGTGGACAGTCATATCTGGACACCTCTCTAAGGTGAACAGTCATATCTGGGCACCTCTCTAAGGTGGACAGTCATATCTGGACACCTCTCTAAGGTGGACATATCTGGACACCTCTCTAAGGTGGACAGTCATATCTGGACACCTCTCTAAGGTGGACATATCTGGACACCTCTCTAAGGTGGACAGTCATATCTGGACACCTCTTTAAGGTGGACATATCTGGGCACCTCTCTAAGGTGGACAGTCATATCTGGACACCTCTCTAAGTTGAACAGTAATATCTGGACACCTCTTTAAGGTGAACAGTAATATCTTGGCACCTCTCTAAAGTGGACAGTCATATCTGGACACCTCTCTAAGGCGAACAGTCATATCTGGACATCTCTATAAGGTGGACATATCTGGACACCTCTCTAAGATGAACAGTAATATCTGGGCAGCTCTCTAAAGTGAACAGTAATATCTGGGCACGTCTCTAAGGTGGACAATTGCATCTAAAAAGCTCTCTAAGGTGGAAAGACATATCTGGACACCTCTCTAAATTGGCATTCATATCTGGATGCCAATCTCTCAAATGTGAATCGACATATCTGGACAGTCCTCTCTAAGGTGAACAGTCATATCTGGGCACCTCTCTAAAGTGAACAATCACATCTGGACACCTCTGAAGTGGACTGTCACATCTGGGCACCTCTCGTAGGTGAACAGTCATATCTGGACACCTTTCTAATGTGGAAAGACATATCTGGATGCCAATCTGGATGCCAATCTCGTCTTGACAGACATATCTGGACACCTCTCTAAAAGTGGACTGTCATAGCTGGGCACCTCTCTAAGGCGAACAGTCATAGCTAGACACCTCTCTAAAGTGGACATCATATCTGGACATCATATCTGGACACCTCTCTAAAGTGGACATTCATATCTGAACCTCTTTAAAGTTGACAGTCATATCTGGACAACTCTCTAAAGTGAAAAGACATATCTGGACACCTCTCTAATATGGACAGTCATATCTAGAGACCTCTCTAAGGTTGACAGACATATCTGGACACCTCTCTAAAGTGGACAGACATATCTGGACACCTCTCTAAAGTGGTCAGTCATATCTGGGCACCTCTTTAAGGTGGGCAGTCATATCTGGACACCTCTCTAAAGTGGCCAGAAATATCTGGACACCTCTTTAATCTGGACACCTCTCTAAATTGGACAGTCATATCTGGACACCTCTCTAATATGGACAGTCATATCTAGACACCTTTCTAAGGTTGACAGTTATATCTGGATGCCAGTCTCTAATGTAAACAGTCATTATCTGGAGAGGTGTCCCTCTTAAAGTGGACATTCATATCTGGACATTTCTTAGGTGGAAAGCCATATCTGGACACCTCTCTACTGTGTAAGATATATTACAGTGTAGAATGATTATTTACAATTTGAATTGAAGTGATTAAGTTCAACAAAATTACATACTAACCTAAATCGTTAGACACTGCAACCCAAGGAACAGCTAGGCACTTGG
Source organism: Cladopsammia gracilis (assembly GCA_022457155.1). NCBI lineage: Eukaryota > Metazoa > Cnidaria > Anthozoa > Scleractinia > Dendrophylliidae > Cladopsammia > Cladopsammia gracilis. The sequence continues at coordinate 280,934 of JAJGOT010000110.1, forward strand.
GAAGAATCTAGAACCAAAATTAAATATCTTTATTAAGTACTGAGTATATAAATGTTTGTTTTGTGGGAGGTCATGATCAGGTGTGGCCTATATTAATGATACTAATTTGACAATAATTATTGTTAATGATATTAAAGAACTTGTTTTTCATTAGAAGCCAGAACATTAGCTATCAACAGAAGCCCTGATAGAAATAAATTACAACGGCTAAAACTGGACATGAAGTGAAGTTTTCGTAACACATTTTAAAATCAAGTACCAAACAATGTTTTGCTGTCTCCATGAGAGCATTGTCTGAGTTCAAATGCTAATGCGATATGATGAAGTCTATGTAATTTTAATTATTGTGCCCATCGTACCTTCGTATACCTGCCAAGTCTCACACCTTAAGCGTGAGTCTCACGCCTGCGAGTCCAAAACTCCGATATCACGCCTACTCACACCTATGGATCAATTTCTCATGCCTGACTTACAGAATTGAGCTATCAGCCTTAACTGAACGCATGATCCAATTAAAAATATAGTTACGTTTATGACATCTTTGGAATAGATCGGGTTCTCTCCGGATTTGGTCGGGTCGCTTACTCGCCTTTGGAAATCCTGGCACTCCCACGAAAAAATTCCCATTCCAATCACTTGGAAAACATTGGCAGGTATACCTTCACAACTCCTGTGTCTCCTTTGCACCACACATATGCTTGTGAAATAACGGACAGAACCAAATGAGCTCGCTTCCACTCATCTTCTGATAACAGTTTCTTATGATCTAACAAGGGTAGCTTTGAACAAAAAAAGGTAATAAAAAGGGCTGTCACTAATTAATTCCTGAAATTAAGCTGCAGTGGAAAAGGAAAAAAATATTTCTATACGACGTAAGGATGCCTTATTTACAATCAAAACCAATGTTGTCAACAGAATATAATGGGATAATTAACATTGCAAGAGGGAGCAAGGGGAGGATAACATAAAATTGTCAAAAAATGTATTTTGTGAATGTAGAAGATTAACAAGTGTGTTCCAAAACTTGTTGGGATTTGAAGTCTTCTTTAGATTTAAATTAGCCACAGCCTAAAACCGCCTGTAAAGCAAATATCGCTATTGTTGCCGGCTATAATGCTTCATAGCAAAAATGAAATTAGCCTTCACAGACCTTCCAACTCTCACGATTTGGTCGCGAGACTCACAATTTCAGGAGTCATCTCACGGTCTCACGATTTAAGCTTGAAATCTCACGGTTTTCCACAATGAATTACAATCTCAATCAGAGACAATATTATAAAGGTGACAGGCCTCCCCCCCTCCCCCGGGCTTTGCACTTTTACATGATCAGCTATTGAAACATATTATGCAATATTGTGCAGATTTTTTACTATTTCTCCCAATTTTTGAACAAATGCCAATTTTCTCCAATATCCACCCATCTCCTGCTATGTTGAAGCATCATCTTTAAACCATTTGTTTTAATTCACCATTCATGAGTTATGGATCATAAGATTAACTACTATGATGTACTTACTTGTTGAATCCTTTGACGCAACCAGTCACCATCATTCACCAGCTGAGGTAGGCTTATTGCAAGCTCCTCCCAAGAAGAAAAATACTCCGGTAGACATTGCTATTTAACAAGAAATTAAAACGTCATTATTAATTATTTATACCAGATCAAACGAAGGTTAACCCCTAGGGACTTAGTCAGGTATAATAGTGACATGGAGGTGTAAAGACCTTTTCAGGGGGTTGAAATTTGCGATTGGAGGACCTTTTTGGAGTTAGACATTTTGTGGTGAAAGATTTTGTTGAGTACCATTTTAAGGGTCAACAAAAAGCATTAACCTTTTTATGCCGGGGAGAAAAGGGACTTTATGGGGGTTATATTGTTCTGGGCTGTTGGACTTTTTTGGGTCTGGTTTTAGGCTAATAGAACTTATATTGCAATTGTATAATTTAGGACAGTGCAAAAAATAAAAATACAGTACATCACTTTCATAATGTTCAGTCCGAAGAGGAAAGAAAAAGAACGGACCGAGCAAGATTCGAACGTGGGCCTTTCGGCTGTAAGTCCGCGCCTTACACCACTCAACCACCGTGACCACTGACTTGACGTGGGATAAATTTTATTAGTTGAAGGTAGATACAGATACCCATCAAAACGCGTGTTGAAAATTCCTTTTAGCTTGATTTGAACGTTGCATTAAAGACTCCAAATGCGAAACATCTCTAAGCTTATTGTTGTTTATATTCGTTTACACCAATTTAGTTATTGTTATCGCTGGATTTACGCTGTTCTTGTTACAAAACGCATTCGTAACAAGGCTTACGTCACTAAGGCCCCGTCCACACGTATCCGGATATTTTTTAATCCGCAACTTTTTTGTTGCGGATTAGAAAATATTCGCGTCCACACGTAGCGGATTCGAATCGTATTTGCCCGTCCACACGTATCCGGATTCGCTATAGCAGCCAGGGCTTCTCTTTAAATGTTGTCAAAAAAGCATACGCAAAGGCCAAGTTCAAATCAAAGTCCAACTGTAAACACGTTATTAGACTAGAAATAAGTCCATGTAGAAGTGAAGCGATAACATTTCGGTAGGCCATGTTGAATATTCGCGCGGTTAACGACTGGATCTGATACTGTTACGTCAGCATATTCAAAAATATCCGGATTCGACCGTCCACACGATGCCGTACTCGTAGCGTATTCAAAAATTTCCACTCTGGAGAGCGAATTCAAAACGTTGCGGATTCGTGAGCCGAATTCGCCGGATACGTGTGGACGGAAGGCCAATCCGCAACAAAAAAGTTGCGGATTCAAAAATATCCGGATACGTGTGGACGGGGCCTAAGTTCACAGCTGATGGAAGGAGTGAGCGACTCATTTGCATATCTGTCGCCGTTACCGATAACCCGTTCATTACGCATGCGCGCATATTCACGGTTAAAAATGAGTATATACGTTAATATAGTTACAATTTAAAAAGTTTAAAATATGGAACCAAGAAACATGATACGTTACTACATTGACAGGTAAATAAAAAAGCGTCCTATGATAAACTGACAAATATGATAGTTGACTAAATAATGACAGGCAGTTTTGCTAAGATAACATAATTAGTGCAGTTCATCGCGTTTATTAATACCCGAAGGTTCTAGAGTTTTTGCTTTGACGATGAGATGCGCTTCACGCGCCTTTCTAGCAGTCTCTTATGTTTTTTATAAGCTCGATGGGAATGAGTATGATATCGTTGAGTGAGTGGCCTGGCGTGTTGAAGTGTTGTGAGATTGGAGTAGGCGTCTGTAGTAAATGAGGTTTAGTCACTGAGCGGCGATGTTCTCCGAAGCGTTCGTTGAGTCGGCGTTTAGTCTCACCGATGTATTGTTTTTGACATTTTCTACATTCGATCATATAAATAAGGTTTTTAGAGTTGCAGGTAATGTGTTCCTTTATATGTCTTTCTTCACGTTTTGCGGAAAACGTATATTTATCTTGGTTTTCGTTTAAGAAAGGGCAGGTTAGACAGCGCGGATGATTGCATCTGTGGACACCCGGAGAAGGTGGAATTCTACGGTCATCAGGGTCAGTGTTGTCGTGTAGCTTTGTTTTCACTAGACGATCACGAAGACTTGCGTTTCTTCTGTATGCTAGGACAGGAGGATTAGGAAACGTTTCTTTACAGCGGGTAGAGGAGTTGAGAATGTTAAGATGTTTTTTTTACAATTTTCGAGGTGTTGGGAAGAGTTGGATTGAAGGTGTTTGATCGAAGCGGCCTCGTACTTTCATTGCTTCTCGGTGTTTGGATGGCCCGATCAAACCCTCGCACTCGTTGTTGATCTATTACTTCATACATCTACCTCATATTTGATATCGCAAATACACTCACCAAAGGTTCTTTCTCTGGAATAAATCCATAAACCGGTGATATATCAAAGTCTTGAAGTGAAGGAACGGAGGCCATTATTTGTGTAAAGCTCTAAGGTGCAGGATTGCAGAAAACTAGTTTAATGAGATAGAAATCATATTTCGATCTCATATTTCTATCTCATTGTAATGAATAACAATACATCCCATTGTATCATGCTTCGTTCTAAAAAAAGCTGAATTAATTTTCTGCAATCCTGCACCTCACTCGTGTAAAACAGCCGATTCGCATATAATTAACCGCACATAAGCGAGTGTAATTAACATCAAATTACCGCATCGCATGGAAGCGGTATTCACCTGCTGAGAAATAACGAAAATAGAGCTGATCTCAAACTGGTTTTTGTCTTTCACTTGAACATTTTACAGAAAGTAAACTCCTCTTTTAAGAGTAAAAGGGTGTATGCCCCGATCCCGAGTCGTTTGCTTCATAACTAATACGCATATCCACTACACCACGGTAGGGTCGCAGCTGTTAGAAGCCTCTATTTTCCTTGGCCTTGTAAAACACAACTGCTGTTGGTTTTAGGGTTAGGGACCGGTCATTATTTATGTGGGGGGGGGGGGGGGGGGATTTTTTTGTTTTAGCATGAAAGAAAAAACGTGACCCACCCCTTTAAGCCCATTAGTTAATTCTTGATCCACCCCCATATAACTTTATATAAGAGGTGACCCACCCCCAACCCCCTTCAATCCATACCTCTATAAGGAGTTCCTGTTCACTGAAGGAAATCAACATATCTTGTGGACCAGTGTCCTACTCTGCGGCCACTTCTTGTTGATGTGCCTTCTTGTATTGTTACAGTATGACTGTCATCATCTGATTCACTTTCGCTTTCACTTTCATCACACAAAACAAGGTCATTGTCACTGTCACTCTCATCACTGTCCTCACCAACACTGACGCTTGAAGGAAATGTAGATTCCTTTGAAGTTTCATAATAGTGTACTGTGATTCGCTTGATTTTAATTATGCTCAATGTATTTGTCCAACTCGGGGACTTTCAGAGAGTCAAGCTCCCCCTTCTCTACAATTGTTTTCCAGTCATAGCAATGTACATCTTTTAAGGCTCGAACGTGCTTTTCTTTTCTTCGCTCTTGCTTACGGATCTCATTGACACTTTGCAGTTGCGACAAGTGCTCAATGTAATTCTTCGCCACTTTTTCGTCTACAATGAACTTGGAGGAAAATTCTGTTCACGATAGCATCCGATGCATTAATTGACAACTTCCCTTGCTCAAAGAGCTTCTTAATATTTGATCGTGGCTGCCAATCATCGGGAATACGCTTCTTGCCATTTTCATCATTATTGGAAGAAGTATGAATGCTCAAGTATTTAAATTCAGGAAGTGCAGATTCCACATGAATTGTAGTGAGTGTGATTCTTTACAAAACACACAATGACCCACCCCCAATCATCGTGAATTCTCTTTTGGCCCACCCCTTTTCTCTAAAAAAATAGGCCTGGCCCACCCCATGATTTCCCACCCCTGCCCCCCACCCCCCCCCCCCCCCCACGTAAATAATGACCGGTCCCTTAGGGTCCATCGTTGTGTTGTTTGTCCTGTTGTTCTCTCGAAGGGTGGCAAGCCAATGGTGTGAGACCTTACGAGAGCTGCGACACCGCAACGAGGGCTAGCTGACAGGAACTGTAATTTGTAACAAATTTATAGAGTTACCATAACCGTAAATGAAAGCTAACCGTTTTCAAATCAGTGCTTAACCCTAAACACTGCAGATCAGTGCTAAACTGGAGCTCTTCTCTCTCAGTTCTGTGTCTAATATTGAAAATGATGGGGTTCTGTTCTCGTGTACGTTATTAGTATAAAGAATACCACTGTTAGGTAAATAGGGCCTATTTTACTCGCTTGCTTGCGGTAATTTGGATCCGATCAAGGAGAGGAATTCAATTGCATCTGATAAAGAGGCTAGAAGATCTGAATTGGTAGAGTCTACCTTCTACAGCTCAGAAGGAGGCCGGACACTTATTAAGAATTATATAACGTAATGTCGACACTTAGAATTTTATTTTCAATAAATTTTTAAGTGTAAAAAAGAAAATCTAAAATCCCCATTCAGGATTGAACCTGCGACCTTAACTAGGCTCGAACTTACATAGCCTACCGTACCACAGTACCACCTAGCTTCTGGGGTTGTTTAAACCTAAATTTAACTATACATTAAGTGCTATTCCCCAACCTCAACTGAAAGCTAACCAGTTACTCCGTTATATAAGTCTCAATAAGGTGTCCGACCTCCTTCTGAGCTATGGAAATCTGGACTCTTCCATCTGATCAATCTTTATAATTTTTATAATTTTGTAACTGAAAAACCCTTGTAGGGAGTTACAATAAAGTACGTATTGTATTGTATTGTATTGTATTGTATTGTATTGTATTGTATTGTATTGAATTATGCAGACGACCTAGCTTCGTTATCTCACAGGCTACAGGACATGCGTAGTACGATGGAGGACTTGACGGTTACAGTCGAGAAGGTAGGCCTCAAAGTGAATACCTATATACAAGACTAAATGACTACACAAAAAGGAGAAGTCAGAATAGGACGGGAATTGTTAGAAGAGGTAGAAAGTTTCCAGTACCTGGGCAGTATCATAAACAGGACAGGTGGTACGGATGAAGATGTCAAAGCTCGCATATAGGAAAGGCAAAGCAGGTATTTGCAATGCTGAGGCCAGTATAGAGAACTTCCTCTTTATCACGAAAGACCAAACTGAGGATATTTTCGTCCAATGTTAAATCAGTCCTACTCTACGGGGCAGAGACCTGGAGGGTCACCAAAGTCATGCATGCTGAACAATCTCCAAGTATTTGTGAACAAGTGCCTGAGGAGTATTCTTGGCATCAGATGGTCGGAGAAGATTAGGAACGAGGATCTTTGGCAACAAGTTACAGGTCAGGAGCCAGTGGAGATGGAGTTAAAGAGCAAGGCATGAAAGTGGATAGGTCACACTCTAAGGAAACCGGATGGAAACATAACAAAGGCACCGCTCGACTGGAACCCTCGGGGTAAGAGAAGGAGGGGGCGTCCGGATCAGACATGGAGGCGTTCTCGTTTGGCAGAACTACAAGTTAGACATAGGTGTGACGTGGACGGCTGCCAAGAAAACAGCGCAGAACAGGACTAGGTGGAAGGCGTTGGTTTCGGACTTATGTTCCGCAAGGAAATAAGAAGATGAAAGAAAAAGAAGACCCGCTTGCATGCGGTTAATTATATGCGAATCGGGTGCGTAAAATCACTCCAATATGGAGTGAAAACAGGAAGATTAGAGGACAGGAGATGAACCTACGAGTATTGGGTTCTCACGAGTCTAGTACCTGCCGCCCCCTCAGTCGGGGAAAGCAGGGAGGGGGCAGCTGTACGAACACAACGAATACTTGGGTATATTTTGGGTAGGTATGTTCCATCCTGGGCCGGGTTGTTCAAAGCACGATTAAGTTAACCCAGGATTAGTGTCAATTTTGAATCCACTTAAACAACTCTACAATTGAAAAATTTTAAAAGTTTTCTGCCCTTCAGTTTCGACTTTAACTTGTCTTTACTACTAGCTATAAATGACCTTTTGAAAACATTTTTAAACAGAGAAATGAAATCCTCGGTTAACTTTTAATCTGGGATTAGCGTTAATCGGCTTTCGAACAACCGAGCGCAGGTCTCCAAATTTGGACCCCGTTTTAGAAAGAATATTTCATTCAAAATGATGCCCCATTCTGGAAATCGGCCAAATTTTAATACCCCGTTCTAGAAATTTTTTAAATTAATAAATATTTCTTTGTTTGTTTGTTCGTTCGACTTATACATCCAAATACAACAATTCTGCTCTACAAAATAGTTCACTCGCACCCCGAGCACGTCTACCGCGTCTTGCCAAGACGAGTCAGCCGCATTGAACCATGCGCCCCGGCCATGCGCGCGCTATACGAGCTATACGATAACCTAATGCGCGCCCCACGGGGAACAGTTTAAGAGGTTTTGAGAAGGGATAGGAGAAAGAAAATGATTTTTGGAACACCAACAGACAGTTGATGCCCACTTAAGAACACCCCAGGTTGCTAGTGGACTAACTTGGTGTCCGTCTATTAATTATTAACTACAAATTCTAATTTTAAAACTTCACTAAATCTTCAATATTTCTTATTTCTCTTAAATTTTACCAATCCTTTGAGAAAAACTATTTCCTCCCCCAAATACCCAAAAATCACCCAAAAATTTACAAAACATCACACAACATAGATTCATGTAATGAGCGAAGGGTTTTTGGATTGCTTGAAACGTGAACGTGTAAAGCCATGTTAAGTAGCGGAAACATGGCATTCAGGTAGACCCCCGCCTTAAGCAAATTCGATTCTATTTGAATAATTTAAAATGGCTACTGATAATTTGAAGCTCTTGTGCGTCCGAAATATTGTACCCCGTTCTTGGAAAGTTCTCGAAAATGGATACCCTGTTATATATCAGGGGAGCAGGGGTGGCGCAGTGGTGAGAGCACTCGCCTCCCACCAATGTGGCCCGGGTTCGATTCCCGGCCCGGCGTCATATGTGGGTTGAGTTTGTTGTTGGTTCTCTCCTTGCTCCGAGAGGTTTTTCTCCGGGTACCCCGGTTTTCCCCTCTCCTCAAAAACCAACACTTCCAAATTCCACTTAGATCTGGAAAGTGTCCACAATTAGTACTCGCGTACTAAATACTTTGACACTTAAATAAATTGATTTGATATGATTTGAATTCCAAAATCTCGATCCCGTTGGGCGGCACGTACCCGTTGTTCAAAAGGTGGATAGCGCAATCCACCGGATAAATCACTATCTATAGTTGATAACACTAGATAGCCGGAGCCAGGATGATATGAAGTACCCAGCATGAACAGTGGGGTTTCGCCCGCCCCCTCCCCTCCCTACCTCACCGCCCCCTCCCCACATCGCAGGTGCCCTCCACGAACGTTGTTTCGCGACCGTCCCAGAATCCCCAATCGTCTGGAATGCGTTTAAAAATATTTAAAGAAACTTCAATTAAAAAAAATACCCCATCTTCTGAGAATTTCTTGTTATAATTTTGAGACATCATATCTATAAAGATCATATGAAAATTTATTTTTTTTATTTTCTTAATAAAATATGTTCGTGTGGGGAGCTGTTCAATCAGACAAAACAGAACAGGGACGTTTCATGCAGCTTTTCACGAAAACTTAAAATTGTGAAATTATTCATTTTTGTTCGCCTCATGTCTGCTCATATAGCGCTTACCTGACATGATCTGACATGGAAGATTATTTCGAGACATGTGGGTTTGTTGCTCAATTATACTATTTTACGTAATTTCCCGAGCAAGTCGAGGGTTTCAAAAACAGTGCACGAAACACGGTTGTATACAAGTATTTCCCAATTATTCACGTGGTCAATTATAAATTTTTTTGTGCCTTCGATTTGGTCACGAAATCACACCTAAAAGAAATTTCAACAATGTTAAGCCACGCCGGTGAATGTTTCTGGCAAATTTGATGCTTTTCTGTTCGTTTCAAACGAGAATACAGCAGTCCGTGTCCCTGCCATCTTGAGTCATCGTTAAGGAATTTTAGAGTTCATTTCCGGTGCATTAGCAGGTCAGATGGAGGTACTTCCGGTGGACCATTCGTGTGATTTTACTGGGCCTCGCTTTCATGACGAGTCTTTGCGCTCGCCTATAAAACCGGCGGGAGTAATTTTACTGGGAAAACTCCAGTGTAAGAAACCACGGTCCGTGTTTATCAAACGAAGGACAATTTTAATTTCATTAAACGTGGATCTTGCAAAGAATTGTATCAGGGCACTTGTAAAATAATGACTGGGACTGGATACAAATCACTTTCTGCGGGTTCATCGGGCGTTCCGCTCATTAGGTGGGTCTGTAAAAACGTTCGAAACCAAATTAACTTAAGCTTAATAATGTTTATGTTGAAAAGCTTCGATATTTCGTTGTTATTTTGCTTGTCGAATACCCTGATAATCGTAAAAAAATTATGATCTCTCTCATTGTACGATTTTATATGCAGGGCTATCGCTTCGCACTCAGATCTGTCATTGTTTTAACTCTGTGTTGCAATTTTGATGTTAGAAAGCTAATGACAACATTTGTCGCGACTTTGCTATGATTCACAAAACTAGTACAACGAAACTTCAGCTTATTTTGAATGATCCTGGCAACCAAGACTTGATTCAGTCTTAACTTGCCTTTGTCCTAGCTTGCATGTAATAAGCTCAAGCTCTTATTTGTAGCTCCACTGCAAGTTATGTGATAATGCTTTATTGTTTAAGTGTATTACACTTTAATGATAAGTCAATTCAAGTTCCCTGTATATAAGCTTACATGTTTGTAATAAAACTGTTCATACATGTAAGCTTATATGCCAGTAATTTATAATGGATAAAAGAATAACCACTAAATAATCTAACTTATGAAACTGTTATTTATAATTCCCTCACATGTGAAGATGGTCTGGCAAGATTCCCAGCAATGTACAACAATTAATTTTAATATACTAAATTTGCATACCAACCACAAGCCATGCATGACAGTAGCACAAGATTCTTTACAATGTCATTAACTATTTTAATAACCTAGGTAAACCGTGCTTCTCTGAAACAAGATTGAAAGGAAGTCGAATGAAAAGGGGAAAGTACATTTAGAATATACTTCCTTCAGTGCTCAATTTGCCAGTGTTTGGGTCAACCCTCCAAATTCTAGTTGCAAATTTGCATTTAAGGTTTCACATGGTTTCTCTGACCTTCTCTGGCCTAAATAGACATTGTGATAATCACATGAGCTCATTAGCACTTGAGGAACATTGCTTTTTTTTCGGTTTGTGGTTATATCAACATGTGAACATCCTCGTGCAGTTAATATGTATTTCAGAAGCAGGGTTCTCCCTAAATTTCAGCTCAGCAGGTAAGGGATTTTTGCTAAGCGGTAAAGGGAAAACTGTGTGTATTAAAAATGTTCCGGGAGCGAGCAGTTACAGGCGGTAATAAGTACTGCTTCAAGCGGTAAATTTTACCGGTTACCGCCTGATAAGGAGAACCCTGCAGAAGTAGAAACGTTAAATGTCTTTTGTGTGGGTTGTGTAGCAATCTTGACAAAAACTGTCTTATAATGGTACGTGTACATGTATCTGCAACTGCTGCATTGTCGGGTAACTTTTCTGCTAATATGGCATTGGTACGGGGGGTGACAACTCTAACAAACGCTGTTTGAGCAATACTGTGTGGAACTGAAAGTTATCCCGAAAATTTGGAATATCTTCCCGATTTTTTCGGAGACATTCTCGCAAAAATTTCAAACTTCCCGAAATTTAACAACATCTCATGTTTCCCCGAAAATTTTTCGAGTCTCCCGATTCCTGGCAAAATCTTCAGATTCCCGGAAGAATTTTGTTTTTCTCCCGAAATAGGCCTTCTTAGAGTTTTAACCCCCCGTATTGGTGGCCAAAAAGTACAATGTAATATCAGTCTATAGTTTCTCCTTACCTAATTTTCAAACAGCCAGGTGATTTGAATAATTATTACTAATTTTTTGCTCCATCTTGTAGACCAACAGTTTTTAGACAAGTTACAGATTTTGCAAATGTTTTCAAGGCATTCATTGGAACCAACTGGATTGGTCTACCATTTGCTTTTAAAGAAAGTGGAGTTGTGGTAAGAATAATTTTCAGCTTATAAATGCAGTATTATTATTTTTAAGTGATCAACGTACACTGTTCAATATTAGAACTCTATTGTCGCTTATTGGGCTTCCATTACCTCCCATTTCAGTGTACGCAGTAGGCTTTGCTTGAATGATAACACTATAACCCTTTAACTCCCACAAGTGCCTGGTATCAAAATTCAAGAAAAGTCCCAAATTTTATTTTGCAAAATGTTTAAAAACAAACAAAATAATGGATCCATCCAAAAGTACTGCTGAAGAGGTTTCATTTGAATGGTCACACCATAGGATTTCATCAACAGACTCAAAAGTTAAAACAAATGGTACCATACAAAAGTACTGCTGAAGAGGTTTCATTTGAATGGTCACACCATAGGATTTCATCAACAGACTCAAAAGTTAGAACAAATGGTACCATGCAAAAGTACTGCTGAAGAGGTTTCATTTGAATGGTCACACCATAGGATTTCATCAACAGACTCAAAAGTTAGAACAAATGGTACCATGCAAAAGTACTGCTGAAGAGTTTTCATTTGAATGGTCACACCATTGGGTTTCATTGACAGACTCAAAAGTTTGAACTACATTACATGTCTCCATAATTAATTAACTGACTGGGAGTGAAAGAGTTTACTAAGGATTTTTTTTTTTCAGCTTGGATTGTTTGGAGTTCTTATAATTGCACTCATCACCGATCACTGCTGTCAGTTAATCATCAAGTGCAAGAAAGCTGCTGTTCAGAAACTCTTGGACACCGTTCCTCAGCCAAAAGATGTGGAATCTCAGGATAATATAAACATGGCAGGGCTTAGAAACACTGTGGAGAAACGAATGCTGTTTGGAGAAATAGGAAGAATGGCGCTTGGCAAATGGGGTGTTCTTCTTGTCAACGCAGCTCTTATAGCAACACAGTATGGCTTCTGTGTTGGGTATTTCATATTTCTGGGCAACACTATCCAATCAATGTTTCCCACAACACCCAACCCTCATGTGATTTCTACAACAACAACACCGCTACCACTTCACAATGGAACAAATGTAAACGTTACTAATGTTACATCACCCACGAACAGTTCAATGAGCTATGTTCAAAAGGGCCCTGTTCATCACATTCCACCATTTGCTATTCTAATTATTATGCCATTGATTCCATTGATACTATTTTCATACATAAGAGGAGTGCGTAAACTTGGTCCAGTCAGTTTTGCAGCCAACATCGCACTCTTTGTTGCTTTTATGTCCGTGGTTGGATACATGTTAAGTGGTAAGTGCATTCCAGAATTTTGTTCGACAATTTTGTTCAGATCCCTCTCATTTGTAAATCGTTGCTCCAGTTTTATTTAGATATATTTATTTATTACTAGCAATAATCACAGATTATGGAGACGCGTTCGAAGGAATTTCCGGCAGAAATGAGCCCCTGACAAAAAAACAATAGGTGCGGTCATTTGGAAGACCGTCTACCAAAAAATCTCAAATTTTACTGCACATAAACCACAGGACAACCAACACAAAATTAGGATTGCGTTCTTCGAACACGATTATACATAACTTCCACCATGAATTCTTAAAGCAATAAAAATGAAAATACATGGTGTGGGACAACACAACAGTGGTCAGCTCTAACTAAAGTGCACCCTTAAAAAATACTAATTATAGAATAATTAAATATATTATAAACTGTAATAATTATTATAAATCACAAAATGCCAAAGGTTGTTGTTTTATCAATGGCGATCATTAACTTCACTGTGGTTGATCGAAGGTGTATATATTTTTTATATTGGGTAATTTAAACAATCTTCAAGTTCAACCATTTTTAAGTGCCATGTTGACTAAAAGTTTGGCACTGGCAACCTGATTCAAAGAAGATTTGCTAACCTGGGAGCTGTATTTAAAAAGCCACTACAAAAAAAAAAACTAACTTGGAGGGTTGATTTTTAATTACTACTACCACTGTTGACCAACCCTACCCAACCCAGCCCTTATATTGCTAAAGACCAATAAATCTTAAATGTGTTTTGCAGGTTTAAAGTTTAAAACTAATGAGATGAGGCTAGTGAATTGGGCCACCTTTCCAGTGTTTTTTGGCCAAGTGACGAGTGCCTATGAAGGGATAGGAACTGTAAGTAGAATTTCTGGCTTTTGGTTGGTTTTTATGGTAGATTAAATGTTAAACCGTGTGTTCAACAGAAATGCCAAGGCAAAGCTGCGGATACTGTACATGATTCAACCATATTCTTGAATTGTATTCGTACTTAGTTTAACATCTGCTTTGAAATTTAGTCTGCACGCCAAAATAAAAGCAATTCTGCATGTCTAGTTAGCCTTACTTAAAGGAAAGTAACACATGAATTTGAATAGAATTTCTTTTGAAGCATCATGCAAGAGCTCCCTAGGTTGATGGTGGACTGTTTCCTCGATGTCCATCTACTAATAATATAATATTATTAACTTTATATTTTAATTTTAAATCTTCATTACAGCTTTAGTATTCAGCCCTGTCAAAATGTGCTGGCAGCCTGAGCAATTTTGCTGCCTACAGTCAATAATTTGCCATCTACTTCACACTGGAGTTCCCAAATCATGACTAATAACAAAATACATCTGTAGCCCTTACTACCTAACTTCTTCAGACTGTAACCCTGTCTACCGCTACAAAACATTCTGACAGGGCTGAGTATTTCTTATTTTTCTAAATTTTACAAATCCCCTCCTTTCTTTTCCTTTTGCACACTTGGATTGCTTCAATTATTAACAAGATAAATCCATAAAGCCAATCTCAAGAAGTGAAAAAATTGCATTTAGGCACAACTACCGCTTTATTCTCCCACTACATATATAAACTACAACTTGTATAGGCCTGGGGGAGGGGGGGGGGGGGTACCTGTTTATGTTTGGGTGGGGGTGTGCTGCTGAGGACTATGAACCCCACCCCCACCCTATACCAGACCATGTTTTCTAAACACCAAAAATCCCTACCCTATACCACTGATCAGTTTCCCGGCAAATGACACCCTATTCTAGACAAAACTCTTTGATTTCTATACTCTTTTCCAGACAAAACTGCTTGAAAACCATACCCTTCACAACAGCACCCCCACCCACCTCCCCCCAGGAGTATAGGGAAGACAGTTTCTGATAAACACCCTTTGCATTATTGATAGCAACATCAATTAATCCCGACCAATTAACTTATCCTTTTTTTTTATACAGTTGATTCCCATAGAAACAAGCATGGCAGAAAACAGGCACCGATTTCCGTTGTATCTTCATTTTGCCATTGGAGGCTTGTCCACCATTTTAGCATGTTTCGGTTTGCTGGGATATGCTGTGTATGGTGAAGGAGTGGAACAGATTGTGACAGAAAGCTTTCCTCCTGGAGTGTTAATTCTCATAGTGCGATGCCTGTTATGTTTTGCAATTCTATTGACATACCCTCTGCAGATCTTTCCAGTAATAGAGCTTGTTGAAGGATGGTTGTTTAAGCCAGAAACTAGAAATGTAAATGCAGATGGCTCTTCGAATACGGAATCAAACTCAAGTGTTAATAATGTTTCGATGTCACAAGGAGGTATGGTTGGTTCAGCGAGTGAGTGTTCCATGCTACTTGCACCAGAAATACCAAAACAGAAAAGCAGGGTGAGTAAAATGTGTAGTTCCAGAAAAAATCCATACCCACCCCATGGAAGGTCAGTGGAAATTCCTAGGGGGAGGGGGTCTTAAAAGCCAACATTTTAGAAGCAAAGTATGAAGCTAAACTGGAATTTCCTGAGGGGACGGGGGGTGCAAAACAAAAAAACCTTCCGTGGGGGGAGTATGGATATTTTCTGGAACTACACAATGTAATGCACCTATACTTTTGATTCAATGAAAACTGATTAAGTGTCATGCATGAGGGAGAAAGTTTTCCTTGATGAGTTGTCTTTCTTCATGTAGATGAGAAAATCTGCAAATTTTTCTGTGACAAATGCCCTTTTAATGATGGAGTGACAAACTGGCATGCTAGTTTTTATTTGTCAGAGAAAACCTGACAGATCTGAAATTTGCTCTTGTAGGATGGATCAATAAGAAAACCTGTCAAACATTTGTGGAAAATTATAGACCAGACCTTTCGTTTATGTGCACTGTGTTTTCAAGCTTTTGAGCGGCTACACTGTATCTGCATTTTAGAAGCATTTCAACACTATGAACAATAAAAGCCCTGATTGTCCAATGCGTTATCTTTTTTTCCATCCTGGCCTCTATGTGGCTGCATGTCGCAATAAAATTCCTGATTACTGACAAAAATTCTTTTTCATTGATCACTACAGCTTCGACAGTGGAAAAAGAACCTACTGCGTACTTTTCTTGTCCTGACTACAGCTGGCATTGCTATCGCTCTAAAGGACGATTTTGCCTATGTCAGTGCTATTGTTGGCTCCATGGGAAGTTCCACCCTTGGATTTATTCTTCCTTGTGTATTTCACATGGTACTTTGCAAGGACACCAATACAACACTGACCAAAGTCAAGGACTGCTCATTTATTACGTTTGGTGTTATCGGTGGAGTGGTCGGCGTGTCGGTTACAATACAACAAATCGTCGAACAGTTTTCAAAGACTTAAAAATAATAAAAAAAATTGCAGTTATTTATTTGGGTTTTTGTTTGGTGTTTTGCTACACACAAACATGCAAACCATACACACTGTATATATCAGCACAGTCCGGGTACAGTGCCATAGGTGACTAACTTAAGGGAAGGACTTATAAAAATATTGGGAAAAGATGTAGTGGAACTGGATAGTTATAATCAGAAATTGTATAATTTTCTTGGTGTTTTCTTATTTTTTGAGAAGTGGTAAAATAACATACCCAATTGCTGTTTAAGTAATGATCCACATAAGGATAGTGCTGAATGGCAATGCACGATGGAATGGCAACTATTTTCATTGTTACAACTAGTGATCTCATTGGCCTAGACTCAAAAACTGCTAAAAAGTTAAGATTCAAGGTGCATAAAGTCTAATTTTTTTAAGATTTCAAGTATTTCGAGACCCAATCGCACAACATGCAATTTTTAAAAGATTTTGTATTTGGGGAACTTCATCAAAGAAGCAAAATTAGTAGCTATTGTCTTCTGCTATTCCGATTGGTTAAGCATGAACATTTCCTAAAATTTATTTGATGCAATGGACTTTATGTATTTTTATAATAAAATATAATTATGAACCATCAGCCCCTCCTCTATTCTCGAAATCAAAGATATTCTATGTGGGAAAGAGCCAATGCCGCAGAACAATGAAGTTTACTATAGTTCTTATGTGAAGCATTACTTAAAGGATAATAATAATAATGGTCAGTCCCAAAAATATTTTCACAAAATGAGGATACTCAGTTTTTTGGGCAAACACCGTAAAGTTCCGAAAGTAACGACCCCCCAAAAGTAGCGACCCTCTGAAAGCAGCGATAAAATTTTACAGATGTTAAAACTCCGAAAGTAGTGACCTCAAAAGTAATGCCCTTTTTAGCAAGAAATAATGGAAATGACAGATACAACAAGCTATACCAAACTGATCCGTGCTTTATTTTTAATGAGTATAATGATCTTTGACATTCCTATTCAAAGGAAAGTACATAACTCTTAAAAGTACATTACATTTGTTTTCAAAAAGTATTCCTTTCGTCTCTGAATACCAGTTACGTAATAGGGATAACTGAACCTTTTTCTCTAGTGACAAAACTACCATAGGATATATTAAACTGGTTCTTTTCATATGAATATCCTCACATCTAAAATACAAAACCTATTGACAAAGTTAATAACTGCAAAACAGACTGTGAAAGTACTTCTTATGATTTAATATTACCGGTTTTAATGGGAACTGACTGCTGCTAATGTAGATTATTCAAAGACTGATTCTTTCGAATTGTTATTCAAAACAATAACGTAATAAGTTTCTCCAAATAAAAAGTGTGTTTTCACATTTGTCGCCATTTTATTAACTTTGAACGGCTCATGTACAGTGCACGTTTTAGCTACTTAAAAGTAGCAACCCTCCGAAAAGGCTGCTAAATCTGAAAGTAACGAAGGTCATTACTTTGGAACTTTATGGTAAATAGACATTAATTTGGTAAATGAAATGGTAAAAACATTCATGTTTAAAAGAAACATAAAAGGTCTGTATTGTTATACTTTTAGCCAGAATTTAAGCACCTTATTAGACATTACTTTCTTGCCTTGGAAATCACCAAGCCTTTCAATAACAACATGCAAACTGTGAGTTCAAGCCCCAGCTAATGTTTACATTTTACACTGCAATCAATCATAAATATGGTGACCAACATTGGCCCCCTTAAAAAAAGAAGCTGACAAAATGGGTTGAAATCTACCAATCACGACCCACAAACATAATATTTTGACCCTTGAGTTAACATCCATGTTTCATGAGATGTCTGCTATGATAATAAAAACTGTTGGTAGCATACTTATCCAATACTCTGACAAATTTATCCATAGCATTGTACAGTAATACATTGTGCTGTATCGTGCCATTCTAGAATGTACTGTTAAAAATTGTTATGGTCGTACAATACAATACAATACAATTGCTATGCATAAATTTGTCCGAGTATTTGACAACCCTCATTGGTTGAGTTTTAAACTTCAGGGTTTGCGTGTTATTAAAAGGCATAGTAAGTTGTGTTTACAACGTGAGCGTCCTATTGCATCAGATTTACAATCAAGCTAAAGGCGCGAATGATTGACGTCTGATACAACGCTGATGCAAATGTTGTAGACTACTTAAGAAATGAAAACGAAATGCTAATCAGTTACGACATCAGCACATCAACTAACGGTGTTAACTAATTAGCATTTCATGGCTGTTCTGTATTAGGATTACAAGCCTTCATTAAATTTACATTTATTTTGTATTTCCTTACGAATTATTAATGGCTTTTACAATACATGACAACTTTTGAGGCCAGTGGGATAAAATACCAAAATAAAAAAAAAATAAAATATATATTACTGAGGAAGAATGTTATTGTCTCTATTAATCCATTGACACCTGAACTGCCAGCACAAGACTCCACTGCTTTAAAAAATTGTAACTTTCTCAATCGTGCCAACATTGCCTTAACTAGCAGTTGTGAGCATTGACTAGAAAGTCTCAAATTGAGATACCCAATAAACACAAAAAAGTCAGCGATTTTTGCAGAATATCAGCGTTTGAATTTGGACAATAACAAAAGTGAAAAATGGCTGTGAACGTACCAAAAATCGGAGAAAATGATATTGAAGTCTTTATTGTGAACGAACCAAGCAAAATGCCAACGTCACAATGACGTTTCCAGTAAACTTGAGCCTTCAGTGTTTTAGAACAGCACCACTTTCAATGGTAACTCCAAATATGAAGTCATGAAATCCTATGGGGCAGAAAATCACTCAAAAACGTAACAATGGGTTACTATTATTATTAGTGTCAGCCGTACCCTACCCTATCCTATTAATTGTTCAACACTTATCAACACAATTTTGATCAAGGATTTTTTCCTTTCCAAAAAAGAGTGGTTTCACATAACACATGATCAGAAGTTGAAATTAGGCACTAAAGGAGATAACATTTCATTGTTTTCTTAGCTTCTGTTTTCCTTCTATTTAACAACAACCATAATTTACAGTGAACTCTCCCTTTGCAGGACACCCATGGGACCAGCTCTAGCTATTTGCCTTAGAGAGGTGTCCACTTTATAGAGAGTTAAGTTACAAACAAAGAAGTGGAAGTTGACTGGGGCCAACCAACCTTTGATGACCACCTTACAGGGTGTCGGCTTTGAGAGAATTGACTGAAATTTAGGTTTTGTGAAAGTCTTGAAGATTTTAGCAAGGTGTGTTAATACAATAATGTGAATGGTACATGTACCTGAGAATACAAGCAAGTATTCCTACATTCTAGCATGTGACCATTCACATGAAAGAAGCATCTACTTTCATGGGGTACTGCTTACAGTTGAAAAGTGGTTCTAACTTTTGAGTCTGTTGATGAAATCCTAACGTGACCTTTCAGGTGAAAGCTATTGAGTAGTATTTTCATGTGATGCTCAAGAATATGATATTATTTTAAAATGCACAATGTACGTGGTCTAATGTTTGAGTCTGTGGATGAAATCCTAATGTGTGACCATTCAAGTGAAAGCCATTGAGCAATACAATGGTCAGTATTTTGTGGTAATGTTTGGTTTTTGCTATTTTGTTGGGGTTAACTTAGCTCAAGAGAAAAATAATAGAAATTATCATTATTTCTAAGGGTAAATTGTATTAATAGCCTAATTCTTAGAGAGTTTGATGATGGCCTTGGAGCAACCTAGGACCATCTAAGAGTCAGGCTAAGGCATTAGGGGTTAAGAACTTGAATTGCCTGATGATCCAGAGGAATTTCCTGACTGCGAATTCTGATGTCCAAATAATATACAGTTAGTTCCAGTACTACCTTGGTGCACAAAGCTGCCCAGATTTACAATGGAGGTCTGCAGTTTACCGTGCAGTTCTTTAGCTGGATCTTCAGAAAAGTTCAAGTATTTTTCCATGTCTTGATTCAAGGCTTTCAACATTTCCACCTCTCCTTCCACATGCTTCCAATGTTCTTGTAGCTTACACACTCTATTGTAGATCTCCTGTCTTTTTGCCTTTTCCTCCATCAGACAGCCTTCAACAACGAGACGCAAGTCCTTCTCTTGAATCAACTGAGCTTGCAGTTGTTGCACTTCAGATGTTGCCTGATGAAGCTGCACTTCCGCTTGACAAAGTTGGAATTTAAGTTTCTCCACAGCTTTTCTGTCAGTATTTGATTGACTGTGTTCTTCTTTCCAATGAGTAAGGGCTGTGAATATTTTTCTTCGGGGCCCAAACAAGGAAATCCCAACTTCTTTCAGGTCATTGTCGGTAAGAGTCAATAATGTACTGAAATCTATTTCTTGTTCTTCAAATATGGAAAGGTACTTTGTCAGTTTTAGTTCTTGAAGAAAGCTGGCAACAGTTGGTGTGGTGGGTGGAATTCTGTCGTCATGGTTTTGTAAACTTATGTTGGTTTCAGTTTCAAACATGTTCACTTTCTGTAACTGCTTATGCAAACTGGCACTTTCGACTGTTCTGCCACAGTTGATGAAGAAATGCTCTTCAAAACTGCCGACGGGGCCTTCAGGAGTGTTTGGGGTAACAGAGAGATAGTATGGACTTCCCACTGCCTGACCTGCCTTGTCATGTCTTCCCAGTGAAGTGGGAATGTTTACAGGCTCACCTTCTTTTCGCTGATTGTTCATAAACTTGTCAAAGGCCTCTGGACCATCGCGGATCCCAGTTGTTGGTTTGTTATTCTTCATTTGGAGCCAATCGTAAACTTTGTCATCAACAGCAATGCCATTAAGTTCACTGTCGTCTGGTAGAAGACCAGGTTCACTTCGAAGCAAATAATTTGGCTTATGTTGAAAGAACTGTTGATCAATTATATTTGCCACTGCCATGTTTCCGTGCTGGATAGCTAAAGACCGTGCATCCTCACCGAGGTTTGTCCTGGCTTTGAGGTTTGCATTGGATCTAAGAAGCACCTCAAATATGACTTCATGACCTTCTCTAGCAGCAGCCAAAAGTGGAGTCAGACCCATTTTATGTTCTCTAGATTGAGAAGCAAAGGGAAAATGGTTTTAGCATTACAAATTAGCAATACTGAAATCAATCAAACATTCCATTAAGGTAACATTTATTTGCACCCAGTGGAAATGGTCCAGGAAAAACCCATACACCCTCCGTGGAAGGTAACTGGAAATTCTGAGAAGAAGGGGGTAGGGGGTCTCAAAGGCAAAGTTTTTAAAGGAAAGTATGAAGCCAAACTTAAATTTCCAGAGGGGTGGTGTGTGTGTGTCTATTGGGGTGGGGGAACCAAACAACTTATTTGCATGTGAATGAAAACTCATTTTCATATGAAAGGTTTCACACCTAGCCTCGCTTTGATAGAGAGGCGAAAAGGCAACTCGGAAATGGCCTATTTTGTCCTTGGTGCAAATTTTATTTTCCTTTGTTTTTGGGTATGGAAATGTATGATAATGAGTTTTAAACAAAGGAAAATAAAATTTGCACCAAGGACAAAATTGCACCACAACATATATACCTAACGGAACTTTAGCAATGAAACAAGGCTTGTAGGAGACGGTGTTGTGACATTTCAGTAATGCTGTTTTGCTAACAAACAAATGGGCCGGAAGTGAGAGTAGCCGTCAAAGTCAAGAAACTAGAAGCGCACAATCGTGACACAAAAAATAAAAATAACTAAAAACCGTAACTCATGCTGCTCCGCACATGAGTAATGACACACGGCAAGTTTCGCTGAACAATCCACAAGGTATAACAATGAAAGGGCTCCAAGAGCCACCTTGGAATACGAAACAACTTAAGGGTAATTTTAGATTTTCTTGATGTTTACATGTACAAATAAGTGTATTTCTTCCCTTGGATGCGCTCGTGCATGACGTAGCCACATGAATTGCGTGCCCAGTAAGGATGCGCATAAAAAATTAGCGCGAACGTCCTTAAATTAATTTGATTGTTTAAATTAATTGTTTAATTTAATTTGATAACCTGAGGGTGTTATGGGTGGTCTGGCATATTACTAACATACAGCTCAGAAGTACCAATAACTGTAAACAGTTTCTAAGTTTAGTCTTGGTTACGGTATGAGGATCGAGTTAAGCTTAATAGTAACTTAATTTTCATAATAAAATTAGACTTGTACGTACCTCAACTCTTTATCGGCACCAGCCTCTAACAACATCTTTACGACTTCCAGATGTCCTTGGAACGTGGCATAAAACAGACCAGTCCATCCTCTAAGGTCTTGAGCATCGATCTTGGCATTATTCTGCATCAGAAAGTATACAACAGATTCATTGCCGCAGCTAGCGGCTAACATTAGCGGCGTCGCTCCATTCTTCGTTGTGCGAGCATTCACGTCAACGGAGAAATCAAGCAAGAGATTGACTATGTTATCATGTCCAACATAAGCGGCATACATGAGAGGTGTCCATCCATCGCAGTTGTATTTATCGAGATCGGCAATTTCTACTCCGTCCGCTAAATGCTGTTGAACGCAGCTGTAGTGGCCGATAGAGCAAGCCGTGTAGACATCCATTTTGACAACTTCATCTTCGTTCCATAAATTACTGCAGTCGTTCGCATCGGCGAACGAAAAACTAGATGAACGATTTTTTGGTTCATGAATATTTTGCGATAGTTCCATTTGTGTTTGGCTTATTTGTGGGCTCGGAAATCGCTCTAAAATGTTCTTGTATTTCCTCAAGTGTTCTGTGATCGAGTGAACGGCCAAAGCTGATCAATCACGTTGATTACTGGAATGCGCATGTCACATGTTTCTTATGTTTTTATAACCCACCATACCGGAAGCACGTGCCCTGATTGGTTGAAAACCATGCAGATAAAATGCTGATAAGTCCTCGTGTACTTCTGAAAAGGATGTCTAGTGGATATTCTCGGCAATAAGATAAATTATATAAACTACTGAAAGACTTGTTCCAAAATCTCTTTTTTTGCTGTCGATCACCATTTTCTCGTATTTCGTGACTATTCGACTCGGGTTTGTAGCGAGCACGGAAACGCTTCAAATTTCTCGACCTTTGTGATGGTGTGCAAGTTTGAGTCATTTATTCCGGCATTTATTGTGGTCTCTGGAACTCCCTGTGGATGCTGAAAGAGTAATAAAAGCTGTGAAGTGAATATTTGACAAGTGAAAAATAATGTAAAATAAGGTCATGAAGGGAACTGCAAATAGAAATCTGTTATCTCAAGACTGCCAACATCAGCATTTGAATCTCTCAAAGTTGGCCAATTTGCCTTATCAACTCATGCCCCCCAGTTGATAACTAAAAACTCACTCCCTCACCAACACAAACGACCATGGTGCCATCAAATGATTATACATTTTTGCAATTCTTCCCACCCCTATTTTTTTTTAACTGTAAAACAATGCCTAGAATTCTCCGATCCTTCTCGACCCTTTCTGGATATATTGAATATTCTGGATATGTTGAATCGTTTTATGGAATATTCATGGATTGCCATCGTTGTTTAAATATCGAGAAATGGCCAATTCTCCCCTACTCAGGGGCAAAGAATGTATTCAAACGCCCTGTATTCCCGACCAAACGCTCCAAATAAACGATCATTGACCAAACGTTCTACCACTGACCAAGCTCCTCCCTGGCGCCTTTGGCCCGGAATTGTAAAGGTTATGATATGGGTTCTGTATTATTTTTTCAGGCTCCCTTAAATTACAACTGTAGTCCTTCAGTCCGGGTCTTCAGTTGCCCAGGGGGGGGGGGGGGGGTACTCAACAAAGTTTTGTACGGAGATGCTCCGCCCCAAGGTCCGAAACCCTTACCCTTTCATATACCGGTTTTGACAGAAAAGGTACCCCTTTCATATACCTTTCAATGAAAATGGTACCCTTAACTTTTCATATACCTTTCAATGAAAATGGTACCCCTTTCATATACCTTTCATTGGAAATGGTACCCTTTCATATAGCCTTTACGTGCATCTGTTTGATATATTTTGAAAGGCGCTTTTTATAATACTTAAATGGCAGATTTCCCTACCTTTTTTATACTTCAGCTCGTGTTTTCCCTACCCTTTCCTACACTTCGTGAAATCCCTACCCTTTCATATACTTCAACACGTGAAATCCCTACCCTTTCATGTACCTCCAGCCTCAAAAAGGTACCCCTTCCGGGCGGTGCATCCCTGTATAGCCCATTATAGGGAGTACCCCCCCCCCCCCCCGGTTCAGTTGCTGCTCCCAAGAGTTCATGGTCCTCTCAATTCTGTCCTAGAGGAAGTTGACTCTGCTATTAAATGTATCGTCTAGCCTACCGTACCACATTGGTTCTCTCGGGATTTTTATCCCGAGCTCCCAGGGACCTTTTTTCACAGGGGCGTGCGTTCCAGGGCGCTGATACTCCAGAAGACATTTCGGGCCCGAAAGCTGTTTTTTAAATTAGGTTAAATTCAGTTTCTAACGAATGATGTTGAAGTTCTTAGCCAGCAAACCAACCCAACTTGTGCAGTAAACGAATATTTTATTGTTTAACTTTCAAAAGCAACAAAAATTGGATATTGTTGGTAAACATTTTGCCCATAAAGGACCGGGTCTTTTCACTAGAGCTAAACACGTGACAATATCATGTGAGGCTTTGCTTTCACTTGCTAATGAGCTTACATGACAAGACACTGTGTTTTGTTGTGTATTAGAGCTGCAATATCTGCTTCAGCAGTCTTTCTAATGAATACAAAACATTATATAACGCTGCAACGATAAGAATATGAATGGTTATGCGTCTGTTTCGTCCAGGACAACACAAGCGGCGCTCGTAAGGTAGGTAAAGCCCGTCGCCATTTCCGGCATTCGGCGGATCGACAACCATTGCATTATAACGCGTTATAAAGGGATGAATTGATTGTATCTTTACACGAAATAACGAACTAAATTTAAGACTTTATCCTGCATATTTTTTTTCTGCAATGTTCTACTCTAATACGAAGAACTCGCGTGTGAAAAACGAAAAAGAAAGCAGCTAAAATGTGTGTGATTAAAGGAAACGGGTCCCCGCGAGAACAAGCTTCAATATATTAAAACAATGATCACTCTACCATTTTACTCACTCCGTTAGAGATAATTGTAACATAATTAGCTTGTTGTCTGTTGCATGAATAGAAGAATAAAAGCTTTTGCACGAGGTAATTTTCCCGGGATTTCGCGAAAACCGCACACAGGCGAGATTAAGCTTCCTGAAATTCCTGGAAAATTATAAAATTACAATGGGGCCGTCGACATATTCACAAGTTCCCCGCTTAACGTCCAGGTCAGACCCCACCCCCCCTAACAATTTCGTACTTGCTCCAAATGCCCCGCACTAACATCCAAATCTCAAATCTCCCTACCCCTCTCCCTAAACGTCCAGTGGATGTTAAGCGGGGAACTTGTGAATATGTCGACAGCCCCAAAAGTAATGGCAACAAGAATTTGATATGCCGGATTCAAAAGTTGCTCTTTCACATAGAGAAATCGTTATGAAATTATACAGTCATTTACATTGTAACTTTACACCAGACCATGGTCAGCTGATTTTGCAACCCTATGTTAGGGCCTGGTCGCACTAGGGAAATTTTTTTCAAATTTGTGTTTGTTTAAGACAAAAATCTGTCATCACATCAAGTTTCCTAATAGGACCAGTGTTTCGCAAAAAAATTTGAAAAAAAAAATGGAAATTCCAGCTAATCTTCACAATACTGTAGTACATGGGTGGAGCAGGCCGATTATTTTGAAAAAAATTGAAAAAAACAAAAGAAACCGCTTCCTGAGCTTTCACCGCTTATCGATTTGACACAGATATAGAGAGGTTATTCAGAGAAAAGTTGTGTAATACGGCTGGGTATTTTACACGTGCAGTATGGCATTTTTACTGACCGCTGGCATCTTGGACTGTGTTGGTGATTGAGTTTCTGGAAAATAGCAAGTCTGGAATACATGTACGTCTAGGATAAGGGAGGGTTTTTTTGGTGTTTAGTCTAGAATAGGATTGCAAAATGCAGCTGAAATGGTGTAGTATAGGTTAAGGGTCTCAGTCTAGTATAGGTTAAGAGTCCCAGTGAAACACCCCCGCCCAAACATTTGCAAGTGGATTTGCAAGTGTTTTCCCTAGCGTGTGCTTAGAACAGTGTAATATTGTGTCATATTTGCACTCGTCTTGATGCATATTCGCACTGTAAAATGCTTTCACCAATAATGACTTCAATATTCAATCGATGGGAACTTTGTCATTACGCAAATGTTTTCGACAGCATGGATACATGTAGATAGTGCGATCCTAAAATGTTCTCAAATGTTTGGAACTTCTGTTTGCAGTTTCAAATTTTTGCACAGGCTAATTTTTGTTTTTGACTGTAGTGTGACCAGGTCCTTAGACTAGCCAGCCAAACTCCCTGCCCTATCCCAGACTTGTTATTTTTTAGAACTGTATCACTATACATGTATTCTAAGTGTTTTTTATTGGAAAACCATCTGTCAACAATGTTGCCACGATGATTTTATTTCCATTAAAAGAAGCCTACTTCTCTTCTGAGTTTTAATTCCTATTCTAGACTTGAATAATTCTTCATATCACTGATCAGTTTCCTGGCAAATGATACCTTATTCTAGACCAAAACTTTCTGATTCCTATACCCTATCCCAGACTAAACTGCTGGAAAACAGCGGAAGGTATGAGAGTATCTCCCCACCCAGGTTTCCAGGGCCCGGTTGTTCGAAAGCCAATTAACGCTAATCCTGGAAAAAAGTTAACCAAGGATTTCATTTCTCTGTTTAAAAATGTTTTCAAAAGGTCATTTATAGCTAGTGGTGAAGACAAGTTTAAGTTAAAACTGAATTGCAAAGGGCAGAAAAATTTGCAAAATTTTCAATTGCTGAGTTATTTAACTGGATTCAAAATTGACCCTAATCCTGGGTTAGCTTAATCGTGCTTTGAACAACCCAGCCCAGGCAGTTATATATTTAATTACTAGTAGTAATCACAGATTAAAAGATGCCAGGGGAAGTCTGGGCATGAGAACGAAAGTGAGGCCTGGAGTGGGTACCAGTTTCCAGCAGAGAGGTGCCCCTGAAAAATTTGCAGGCAGCTAATTTGGCATTGACCAAAATTAAAAAAGCCTGCCTTCACGAGATTAGAAAGCATTCTCCTATCGTCAAACACAATAATGTACCTACACACTGTATCAAACTTAAGCCTGAGTGGAGTGATTATAGTACAGTTGAACCTCTTTATAAAGGGTCACCAAAGGGATAGCCCAAGTGTCTGTATTATAGAGGTACAGCTGTAGGGATTTTATGAATTTTGGTATCTTCAGGACCACAAGTAAGCGGTCTGTAAACTGTCTGTAAGGAGAGGGTTGACTGTATATACATTATTTGGTTTTATTATAGGCCCACAACCTGGCAGCAGTTTACAGATTTTGCAAATGTTTTGAAGGCATTCATAGGCACAAGCTATCTGTCTCTCCCATTTGCCTTTTATCAAAGTGGAATTGTGGTGAGTAATTAACTTGGGGTTTATTGTATTTATGTTCTAAGGGTGTTTTCAAACAGGAGCCTTGTAGAGGGAGGGACCTAACAAACTGAACTGGCACCTACAGTGTACAATAAGCATGACACATTGTCATTTTGAACCCAATTTCCTTCCATTGAAGCCCCACCCCTGTCATTCTCAACCCCCAAACAATTGTTGTGTTTCAGTTTCTCAGGTCTGTCACTGAATTTGGGGGAATGGGGGTAAATGTGGCAGAGTGTGATGAATGGAAGGAAGTGGTGATACAATGTGTCATTCTTTTTTTGTTGCATGTTCTAGTTTTCGGCTGGAGTACATGTAGGTAACATTTCACAGCTCCTGAGTTCTCAGCTGTAGGTTCCTTTGAATATATTTTAGCCAACATCCTTAGGTTCCATCATGTAAATGTCAACAATGGTTCCAATCTGTATAAGCATTATATGCCATGACATTGCCCCTTTAAGAATCTGACTGCAGGAAAACTTGCCTACAATTAACAGATTGTGGGGAGTGGTTTGAGCACCCCTTGCCTCTCTCCCTGCTATGGGCCTGGTACATGTATAACAGATCTAAATGGCCCTTATCGTTGATGAGTATGCCATGCCAACATCAGCAGTTTCTCGCTTTCTTGACCCTATAGTCTTGTTTTGATGTGTACGAGAACCTCTGACGACGATGAGCGTAAACATCAAATCGAGACTATAGGGTCAAGAAAGCGAGAAACCGCTGATATGTTGGCGTGGCGTACTCATCTACAATAAGAGCTTTTGCATGGTTTTTTTCGACATCTCCCTGTGATCAGATTGACATACATGTACATGTATAATCTAAAACATTTCATCTCCCTTGAATAATGGCACCCTTTAGAATGAATGAACCTTGTTACACACAGATCTTGTTAAACACATGCTACATGTACACTGTTTTAGCTACATATAACCTAATTAGTAAAATGAGTGACTGTTGTTTAATTACAGCTGGGTGTAGTTGGACTTGTAATAATCGCTGGTATAACAGACCATTGCTGTCAGCTCATAATCAAATGCAAAAATGCAGCTGTTGAGATGGTGCTACATTCATCTTCAAAGTACCAAGAGCTACAGACAGAAGCTTGCTATGAGGAGATGGCAAAAGTCAAGGAGACAATTGAAAAGGAAATGACACTTGGAGATATTGGAAAGATTGCAGTCGGGCCATGGGGATACAGAATCGTTAACATCGCCTTAGTCATAACACAGACTGGATTCTGCATTGCATATTTTATATTCATGGGAAACACTATAGCAGAAATGTTTCCACTTATTTACAAACCTCACCATGTGGCACCTGTTAAACAATCAACATTCTTGAGACTGAGTGACATAAATACAGGATACCCAAGTGCCAATGTGTCAATTAACCCCTCCACTATGGTGGCTCCAATTACCACAGGAACACCATTCACTCATGCCACCTTAAGGAACTCATCAAGCATGAAACCACCTTTAGAAGGGGTACCAACAGCACCTCTTTTTGTTCTCCTTGTTCTGATACCGTTACCCTTTCTTGTTCTGATGGCCTATGTGAAGAGCATTCGTAAACTTGGACCTATAAGCGGTGTAGCCAATGTTACGCTACTTGCTGGATTTTTAGGGCTTCTTGGATTCCTTTTGAATGGTAAGAGTTACAACATTAGTGTACAATGTATAATATTAATGTTGCAAATAAATAGGACCGGGGGCATGCCGAATATTAGAAAGTGACATGGTTAGGCTACACTGTATGTTGTTACAATGTGTAGTTCCAGAAAAAATCCATACCCACCCCATGGAAGGTTATTGGAAATTCCTAGAGGGAGAGGGGTCTTAAAAACCAACAATTTAGAAGCAAAGTATGAAGGTAAACTGGAATTTCCTGGGGGGATGGGGGGTACTAAATAAAAAACCTTCCGTGGGGGGAGTATGGATATTTTCTGGAACTGCACAATAGGCATTGCAGTTACATAGTAACGAGGTTGACTCAGAAGCCTGTGACTAAAGAAAGAGGTCATTTCTTAGATTTGTATGTAAACTGGCATCTGGTGGTACGTATATTTTCGTATGTGTTGTGAGTGATATGAGAACCAAGCACACATGTAACCACAATTTCATTTCATTTCTAGGCCTCCACTTTAAGCCAAAAGATGTGAACCTTACAAGATGGGCCACTTTTCCAGTTTTCTTTGGCCAGCTGACTGGAGCTTACGAAGGAATAGGAACAGTGAGTGTTTTTTTAGGTAGCGTTCCTTTTAGACAATCCAGTTTCGGATTTAAGAAATCCAAATTGTTTGGATTTTCCTGTTAGGTGGAACAAAAATCTGAATAATAATAATTATAATAATACAAGGTTCTTAAAAAGTAACACATCAAACAAGAGTCTCTATGCTTTTTACAATGTGCAATAATATTTTAAAAAGATTGTAAAAAAAAAGATTGTTCCATTCCATTTATCATCTCCAGGCCCCTCTGCGAAGGGCCTCTGTTTGTGTTCTGGTTCTAAATTACCATGTGCCATTGATCAGAAACTTGTTTGCCAAATTGAATGCACAATCTGAAACCAGATTCATAAACCAATCTGAACGACCCACCTCCGAATGTGGATCATTCAAATTGAATCTAAATTGATTTGTCTCTAAATGGAACAGAAAATCGAATTTTTGAGCACAGAAATATCCAGATTTAGATTGGTTAAAAGGAATGCAACCATAATAATTTATTGTAAGTTGCAATGAATAATATTTATGTGCTTGAGTCTACGTCAGTGGTTAAAATAATTTGAAGCAAATTCATTTCTACTGAGCTCACAGTTAACAAAATGTTGATCACAAGATACATGTAAGGATCAAGTTGCCTCTGATTAGGCTCAAATTTGCAATGGCCGAATTCATATTAGAAGACGGGAAACTCGTCACAGACGGAATTCCATCAGACAGAATACCGTCTGATATGAATTTAAGGACGGTAAATCGTCTTCACGAGACTGCTTCTCAGTGACCTTCTTCTTGGGCGCCACTTTTTTTTTACCCAGAAACAGTTGCTGTCTTTCTAGTTCCAGTCTTTTCCTAGTGCATGCAAGCGCACAGTGCAAAAAAGTCGTCGTGATTTTTGTGTCTAATATGAATTTAAGACAGTTTTCCGTCTAAGACGAGTTTCCCATCTTATTTTTCCGTCGGTTTAGACGGAAATATAGACGGATAAATTTGAGACGGGAAACTCGTCCTTCACCGGATTCATATCAGACGAGTTTTCCATCTGTAGACGAGTTTCTCGTCCAAAACGGTTTTCCGTCACTAATATGAATTCGGCCAATGACAGTTTTACCACTATAATGGGTTTGACTTCATTATTTTCTGTCTACTGTAGGTGATACCTATTGAGTCAAGCATGGCAGAGAACAGGCCTCGTTTCCCCCTGTATCTACACCTGACACTAGCAATTGTCTCCAGCATCCTTGGATCATTTGGGTTGCTTGGGTATATGATTTATGGCAGTGGCGTCCCTCAGAGTGTAACATACACTCTGGGGACTGAAATACCAGCACAGCTGGTCCGAGTCACTCTAATTATTGCAGTTTTGATGACATACCCTCTTCAGCTGTACCCAGTCATTGAAATTGCTGAATCTATAGTCTTCACCAAAGTGCATTCCAGAGGGAAGTCGCATTTGAGTGAGATCGTTGCTGGTCCAAGCACAGATGTAAACAGTCCACAATCTCCTACAAATTCTAACCAAAGCCAGTCCTATCCTTCGCTGGAGGCATCCAGCCGTACATCCACAAGTGTCAATTCAGAGACACAAGTTCTTTTACCAAATGATTCTGAGGAACTTCAATTTAAGGTATGGACATGTGCACACTGTGAAGGGGCAAATGTTCCAGTTTTGTACCAGACCATAACAAGGCTACTGCATGCACTTACCAATAACTGTTATGAGTCACATGTTCAACTGAGAACACCGTCAACACAAAAGTGTTTTTCACTTACTTCTAGGGTGTCTTGAAGACCCTAAGACCTCAAATTGCTGAGACCCTGTCTTTGGCACCCTAACCCTAACGTATCAAAAACTAAGACCCTAAGACGCAAGACCTTGAAAACTAAGACCCCCAAGGTTAGGGTTAGAGTGCTGAACACAGGGTCTTAGTTTTCAAGGTCTTAGGTCTTAGTTTTCCTGACAACCCTTACTACTACATTCATGCATAACTTGTGTTTACCATGTACGACATGAGAATAATATGTATTAATTTTTTTTTATCTTTGTTTCTCAGACATCAACATGGAAGAGGAATTTGTTGCGTACTATGCTTGTTGTTGTAACTGCAGGATTTGCAGTTCTTCTTAAGAATGAATTTGCCTATGTGAATGCTCTAATTGGTTCAATGGGAAGCTCAGTATTAGCTTACATTCTTCCTTGTGCATTTCACCTTGTTCTATTTAAACACACTAATTCAGTGGGTGTGGTTATTAAGGACATTGTTTTTATTATATTTGGTGTGGTGGGAGGTGTTGTAGGCGTGGTTATAACTGTACAGAATATAGTCAAGCCTAAGAATTCACATGTATCTTAAATGGTGTATTGTAGAAATGCATTTCAATCTCTCAGTGACCACTAAATGAAATCTTGTTTTAATAAGTTCTCTAAATTTTTTATACAGAGTTAGTCTGTATTGAGAATTTCTCAATTAAGCAGCCATCTCCCTTTACAGTGAGTGGAAAAACCATGGTTTTCTCAATGGCATGTGAGATCCAAGAAACTGAAGAGTACGAAAAAAGCTTTCATGCAGTCATGGAACAACTTTAACAGATATCTGATTGGTTGTAACACAACAAATATTCCAGAAATATTTACGGCATTCATGGTTATTTTGGTTGCACTGTGACTAATGTTCCTGTACCTAAGGGGTGGTCATTTACAAGATTCAACTGTATTTCATATTTTAAACTTAAACGTTTTTAAAATGTTATTGAACATTATTAAAATTTTTAACAATGAAATATTATTTGCAGTTTATTTAATGTAGAAAAAATGGCAAATTATATATAGTAAAAATATTCATTTTTTTTTAATTTTTACATGGTTTTGTATGAGAAAGGAATGTTTAAGGTAGGCTATTATGCAAGCAATTGTCTTTAGGTGGTCACAATTCCAATGAATATAAGCTTTTTCAATGTAAATATAATCAATATTTTGTTTGTTGGGTGACTTGGGTATAACTCTTTATAATATTTGTTTACAACTTAGTTCAAAAGGTGATCAGTGATATTAGAAAAACCATAGAAAGGTATAAAAATCTATTTTAATGTTTGACAAAAAACACAAATAATATTTTTCCATGTCTTAAAGTATTCTGTCTCACTATTTGTACTTCTCATAAGGTACATATATTTTTGGAGTTTAGGATCTATATTTTGTGGTGAAAAAGTGGTTAAAAGGAATGATAAGGTTGGTGGGTAACGATATAGCCTGCGTAGCAACCCTTCGTGAACGACGAATTTTTCCACATTCTGGCTGCGCGAAAATTGGCCACTCCGACCCCCATCCTCCGATTTTTTGCTCTCGCCCAATTTTCGCGCGGCCAGAATGCGGAAAAATTCGTCGTACGGGAACGGTTGCTACGCAGGCTAGTAATGATAATGCAAACTGTACAGTGTATGTCAAGTTGATTTTCAAGTTATTGCTTTAGCAATGTTTCCTTTTACTTTAACTATCAATTTTAGAGGGTAATTACATGTATTATATGTTTCATTCTATTTTATGACAAAATTTTAATGCCCAAAATATTGCAGCCATAGCCTTTCAAATTATTTCTTTTTGGTTGTGGTTGTGGGTGAGTGGAATAAAGCCCCAAGTGAATTCTGATCAACTGCTTGATTCTCCTTACAGTTTGTCTTGTATATGCTCATGCAACAAAGGGGAATTTGGGTATAGATCAGGAGTCACTTTTGGCCTTATCCCAAACTGAAATAAGGCCTTGAGTGACCTCTGATCTGAAACCAAATTCTCCCTTTGTTACATGAGCATATACAAGACAAACTGGCAGGAGAATCTAACAGTTGATCAGAAGTCACTTAGGGCTTTATTCCAATGTCAATGTCCTGGGAAATGTATGTCAATAAATTATCTGGGTAGTGATCTGGGTTAAAACTCTCAAGTATTATTACCAGGTTCT
The DNA here is from genome assembly GCA_022457155.1 of Cladopsammia gracilis. Lineage (NCBI taxonomy): Eukaryota > Metazoa > Cnidaria > Anthozoa > Scleractinia > Dendrophylliidae > Cladopsammia > Cladopsammia gracilis. Next base: position 314,879 of record JAJGOT010000110.1, read on the forward strand.
GATAAACAGTAAATTTAATTATTCAAGGGAATAGTTATTTTTGGACCCTTGGCTGTAAAGTAGCAAAATTCGAAAATAAAATATATATTTTCAAAGTGTGGTAATGGTGATCTATCTGATATATTCACAGTAAGATACAAGTACTGGTATCTAGCGTCACCATTCACTATCATTGGTGACCCAGTTATCAACATAAGATTATGTCTGTTATGTGGAACCACAGAAAAAGGAAACATGTATAAATATTATCCCTTGCTTCCAATCTACTGCAATATCTTTTCTTTGTTAAATAATATCTAACACCCTTTTTAGAAATATGAAATTTATATAGCTCACAAACCTTTGTTGTATCAGAATTGAAGTCTTGTTCTTACAGTATTGTTAGTATCTTCTTGAAAATGAATAAGCAACTACCAGTAACCATAAAAATTTTTATTGAATATTTTATAACTAGCATGAGTGTGGTTTTGCAGTTTTGCAGTTTTGCATTGGCCATATTGTAAATAGAATAAAATGGCACCCATTTAAAGTGGTGCACCTTTTAGAAGCTATCAACAGGTTCTAAGTAGCGTTCTTTGAAGAACTGGTGTCTTTGACGATCAACAGAATCATTTTTGGGTGTGAAAAATGAAGTAATGGATGCAGTTCCTTTTGCTGCTTCATCGTCGTCATCGTCGTCATCATCCCTGAAATGGACAATCAATTTCACCAAAATTACGTGAAATATTGCAATCCTGAGGTGGGGGAGGCATGCTTCTCAAATCTTTGGTGGTGTTGTGCTGCCTGCTTCTTGAAACCCTTAGTATAATTTATTGTACCTACATTCATGCCATTCAGACTTAACCCCTATTATCAAGCCAAAATGGCAAAAGTCTGGACTCTTCTTGGCATTGAGATAGAGGCAAGTGACGTGAATAGATTGCGAGCAGAGAAAGAGGTGAGGAAACTGGCGAGAGATGGCTTGCTCTCTATTGCGGTTATCCCCCTTCATCAACCCTCGCAATGTATTTTTCCTTTGCATGCTGGGTATCCTCTTCTCACTATCTGAATGCCTGGAACAGACTTGCAAAAGTTTATAAATTATACCCATGTTATACTAGTGAGTATGAAAATATAGATTACAATGTTGCACAATACATTTTGCTTACCAATGTACTGGAACTGCTTTACTGTCCAAAATATTGCTGCAAGTTGACCAGCTAAAACGAACAAGTTGAGGAAAACCAAAGACCTTGTCTGTTGAATCGGCTAACCATTTTTTGGTGTTGGGATCTGTAAAGAAGAAAGATGGGTTTAGGATGAGACATGCTATGCTTTTGCACAGATTTTAACACCAACGTGTTATAATTTCACCTACATGGCAGTGTACAATTACAACACAAGTAGTTGCTTCAGTTTTGAAAATATAGTTCAACCTCTTAATTGTAAGTAACAGACAGTAGAGTCTACCTGCTATAGCTCAGAAGGAGGTCAGACACCTTATTGAGAATTATATAATGTAATGTTGACACTTAGAATTTTATTTTCAATAAATTTTTAAGTGTACAATAGAAAATCTAAAATCCCCACTCAGGATTGAACCTGTGACCTCAGGTAGACTTGGGCTTACATAGCCTACCGTACCAGGGTACCACGCTAACCTCAACTGAAAGCTAACCAGTTACTCCTATATATTCTCATTAAGGTGTCCGACCTCCTTCTGAGCTACAGCATTTAGACTCTACCGCAACAGACCAAAATGTGAATAAAGATGGTGGTCTGGAACTTGATTTGATTTCATTGGCAAAAATGAAAATCACATTGCATCATGGACAAGTAGTTGTGCCACTAGTTACTGGCCAGTCATGTAAGAGAGGTTTGACTGACAATTATTTGACAACATAAAATTAGCTTTGGTTAATACAGTCAAGAGTGTTTAACCTGAAGGATAACCAGAGCCATGTTCTCTGCTAAATTCAATATTTTCTGGAAATTTCCATTCTTTTAGTACTTTGTCTCTGGCAACCTGGTGACAGTTGAGAACATTAAAATAATTATCTCCAGTTTATTTGTAATTATTATACATTGTAGTCACTAACTGTTTTCTCATTGGCTAAGAGCCTACAGTTAATTCTGGAAATCAGCTCACTCTACAGATTATTCACTAATCTGCTAGCAAATATTTTAGTGAATAATTGATTTGGTTTTGTAATATCTGGAATAATCAAGGTCTCAGTAAGTGTTATCTGCCTCAACCTTCGGATTATTCCAGATATCACAAAAACCTCATGCAATTATTTATTTTTGTTATTTCCAATGCAAAGTAAATTTCTGCACTCTAGAACAAACATTAATTTTGATTGCAATGTTCAGTGGAGGCGTACCATCCTCCATTTGAGTGCTGTTCTTTGCAAAAGAGAAAGCTTTTCTCTATAAATTTTAACCACTTTCAAAGTCACAAACCTCGATTTACCAAAACAGACACAGAAAAACAACCGAAAACTCAATATCATAATGATAGTACATGTAATTGTGAGAATTATTTCATTTTTGTTTGTTTTAAAGTAAAGAAAAACACTTCTCAAATCGGGATGGTATGCCTGCGCACAATAATTGGTTGTCTGTATCTGTTTTCTTTCTAAACTGCTACTTCTTTGTTTACACTGACTATTGAGAAGCTAATTAAAAGTTCATAGAGATGTGAATGTAAAAAGTAATGCCCATTCTCATAATCATTAATGGGTCTTTTTTGTAAGCGTAAGTTGTGTCTCAATGTTACTACTTCTAATAAAAAAACCTTAAATATTGCAGTGAACAAAATTAAGGGAGAGGTTACAGACTTTCTTACCTTAGCACAGATACTTGCTGCACTGACAACAGGAAACTTAGCATCTGCTTTAGGTGTAACAGTAATCTCAATTCCAGGAAATATCTTCTGAAGTTTGTCTTGGTATTTTTCTGCCACTCCCACGGTGTCAACATAAATCTGAAATATTCCAAAAAAACATTATGTTATCTGTGCAGGTATTGGTCACACCATGAAGACAGTGTAGAATGCCTCTTGAAGAAAGTTGCCCAAGTTTCCATATGGTTATAATAGCCCTTTTCAGGGTTAACATTTCTCGTTTGCATTACAATAAAATTCAACGTTGATGCAACAACAAAATTGTCTGAAATTGCCTCGCATCCATGCTGAATTTTATTGTTATGCAAATGAGAAATGTTAACCCTGAAAAGGGCTATTATTGTAGCACACATGGTTCTACAATACGGATCCACCTCTCCATATGTTTGCTGAGGACTGTTTTGCAGTTCCCATCTAAGATCTACCATTTAGATTGTGTGGAGCTGGAGTTTAAAGCTTTCTTTGGCTGCCACTGGAGTAAAAGGCAAATATAAAAGTCTGTCAAGTCCTACAAGGTTCTAATGGCTAATTGCCATGCTGATGAGTTCTAACAAGGATGAAACAGTTGTCCATGGCTGCCAGTAATATGGCTGTCTGCACATGTACTAGCCATATCATACCGTGGAGGTGGTGTCATGTGCCTCCTGCAGGCTTTTGTTATTCAAATAAACGTCTGGAATGTGTACTAGAGCTATATTCTTATATAGTAGATTTAATGACACACTGAAAAGGGGATGATACAAGTGCGAATACAGTGGTAAAATTCCGAAGTTTGCCAAGGACTGTTTTGCAGTCCCCAGCTTACATCTACCACTTGCATTGTGTGAAGCTGGGGTCAAAAGTGCCACTTTAGAATGTAACAGAAATGACAGACTACATGTACTGACCATAGGAAAAAAAAAGAATTTTATTAATTAATACATATTTGCCCAAAAAAGGAAGGACAAACTTTTATACTCACCTCTTGAACATTGATGTTGTTTGCGAGAAGCAGGTTTATTAAACCAATGGCTGTATCATGTGAAATTTCATTCAGACTGTACTTTGTCCTTTTAAAAGAATATGGGATAGACAAAAGCAGTCACCAGCCATTCTACTCCCAGTGTCAACCATGCTCATGTAACATAATTTTATGGTTCTAAATTTTGAGTTTGTGGCCATGAAACAGTCCACTTAGTTGCTTCTGAGCAGGCTTGCATTTGGGGTCTCACCTGTGAGTGGTGAAGCCGAGAAAACCGGAGAGAGAAGAGAGCTGGCAGGGGAGTGGGGTGGCACCCCAGCTCTCACCAACTCAATTTTGTTTTTTTCATTGCTCACAAGTGAGACCCCAAATGTGATCCTGCTTGGAGGCAAATCTTTGAGTGTTCATTGAAGCTTTCTGTGCTGTCTCAGCTTCCAATATTTTCTGCACTGAGCCTCTGGCTCAAATTTATAGAAAAGGTAATTCCCTTTTCAGAGGTTTTCATTAAGTAAAGAACTTGACATCTCAGTTTTGTTTGGTTATTCTTTAGGTTGTCAGCATAAGTCAGTTATCATTGAAGTGTCGGTTGACATGATACAGTGAAGCTTTATTGATGACTTTCTCCCAACAACAGCTACTCAATAATAATGTCAAATCCTCTTATTGAAATATCCCCATAATAGCCACCAGAGGCAGGAAACTATTTTTTGCCGGTTGGCCATTGTAGAGAGTTTCTACTGTAATGTTAATAAATCTATGTTGTCTACAAAACAAATGATTCATAGATTTTACCTTCTTTGCATACTCTTGGACAAATAGTTTGGTGACAAAATATTTATTGCCCAGCCAATAAACTCTTTGTTTTTATCGATGGTTTTAAAGAGTTCCTCTCGTTGCTCCTCTGTTAGTGTTTTTGAATCTGGGAAGGTAAAAATAGATCCATTACATGAGTATAGTCAACTCTCTCTTAGATCGACACCTAACATTGGTCCTTGCTGCACTTCAGTCACTCATTTTACTGTAACTTAACTCTCGATCTCCAAGACAGACATCTCTCTAAGACGAACAACTAAAGTTGGTCCCTGCCGCACATCATTCACTCATTTTCTGTAACTGAACCCTCTAAGATGGACATGCAACACTTCTCTAAGATGGACACCTATTAAAAGTTGGCCCCTGCTATACTTCAGTCGCTCATCTTACGATCTTACTGTAACTGAACTCTCTATCAGACAGACACCTCTCTAAGTCAGTAAGATGGACACCTAAGTTGGTCCCTGCCACACGTCAGTCGCTCATTTTGCTGTAACTGAACGTCTAAGAGGTGTCCATCTACCTCTTTAAGATAGACACCTCTGTAAGATGGACATGTCTTTTAGATGGACACCCCTCTAAGATGGACACCTATTAAAAGTTGGTTCCTGCTTTACTTCAGTGGCTTAATTTCTGTAACTGAACTCTCTTTAAGACAGACACCTCTCTAAGTCAGTAAGACGGACACCTAAGTTGGTCCCTGCCACACTTCAGTCACTCATTTTGCTGTAACTGAACATCTTAGAGAGCTGTCCATCTTACACTATAAGATGGACACCTCTCTAAGATGGACACCTCTGTAAGACCGGCTGACACCTCTCTAAGATGGACACATTAAAAGTTGGTTCCTGCTGCACTTCAGTAACTCATTTTACTGTAGCTGAATCTCTATAAGACGGACACCTCTGTAAGATGGACACGTCTCTATGACCAGTGGACACCTCTCTAGGATGGACACCTATTAAAAGTTGGTTCCTGCTGCACTTCAGTAACTCATTTTACTGTAGCTGAATCTCTATAAGATGGACACCTCTCTAAGATGGACACCTATGTTCATCCCTGCAGTACTTCAGCGCTTCAGACACTCATTTTACTGTAGTTCTCTCTATAACATGGAAAGTGGGATGGAGGTAGACAGGATACACACCTGGGATATGGACTCCCATACAGAAATGACAGGGGTGCTCGTCGTACCTTTTTAGGGGTCAAAATGTGGAGATTGGTACCGCTTAGGGTGCTAAAATCTAAAATGACCACCGTTAGAATTATCGCGGTTCCTTTTAGGGTATGAGCCAAAAAATATGACAGAATATGACATGTGTTGTTTTAGAATTGGTACCTCTTTGGGGTAAAAATTCTTTTGAGCCACGCCCATCAAACAAGATTCTGGTACCTTTTAGGGTGTTTTTCGAAAATTTCCGACGAGCACCCCCGTCATTTTTATATGGGAGTCTCCGGGGGGGGGGGGGGGGGGGGTTACACATAGGTCAATTTTACAAGGCGCTATAGTGATTTTAGTTTTGGCCTCGCAAATGTAAACAAATGTACCTGCTAATCCAAGATTTTTAACCTCTTCTGCTTTTGACAGTGGATAATAGCAGATTCCATAAACCATCGGTCCTGAAAATACAACAACACGTCCCCGATCGATAAAATTAAGCTTAAAGCTCACAAGAAGTCAAAATGATCTTGTTGTTCGAGTTAACAACGACAGCAAAAACTGGTTCAATTACCAAGGACTGGTCCTCGACCCGCTTCATCAATGCCAACGCAACATGGCTCCGATAAGGTTATTTCAGGAATAACAGATTTTACGGTCAAATTTTGTGAATTATCTTCGAACGATTTGAGGTCCATGTTGAAAATTGAGTGTATTTCGCGCCCTGCGCTAAACTGAAGTCGAGGCGCCGAGCCGAGTTCCTGTCGAACTGTTACGAATATCGTACGGAGAGTACCGAAAGCTTATCGATCGATTAAACCGGAAGTTCTAAAAACGCGCGCGATTTGATCATAAAAGAGCTACATGTAAGCAAGGAGCCAAGAAGGTTTAAAAATGTCTTGTACAGTAAACTGAACATCCCAATGGAAAATACGAACACCCACACGACTTGCGAAGAAGATATTTTGCTCCTGCTTAGGAAATACGATGTTTCAAGACCAACGGTACACGAAGCCATGAAAGATGCCGAACAACTCAACAACACTTTTGAATCCCGCTCCGTATCTTTGATTTTCGAGTGTAGATTGGTTACAGCAGTTGCAAATCATCCTTGTTTTCTCCCTGAGAATCCTTTGAATGCCGAGGTTCAAGTGAATTCCTTGCTTCCTTACCTGTCCTCGCCTTGTCGTTGGGTTCGATCTTTGGCTTGTAGTTTGTTGAGAGTTTTCACTTTGGGATTGGATCCTGAAGGACAGCATTTTGAAACACAGGGTAAGCTTATGGAAAACTGCATTCTAGTTTTTTTCGGTGTATTAGTTGAGATGTACTGTAGTGAGATCCACAGAGATTGATTTTACAAGTTTTAAAGTGTTGATCTAGTCGACGGGGGGGGGGGGGGGGGGGGGGGGGGGGTGCGCGGTGGCGGTGGGGGAAGGTTGTGGGGAGCAAAAGTTTGCTCCCTTACCCTCCCTTTCCCAGAAGAAGACCGGCAAAAATCTTTAAGAGGCCGATTACATGGCGAATTTCAGCCCAATAGGCGGGCTGGAATTTTGTTGCGATTACATGATGAATTTCATCCCGGGCTGACACCACTGAAACCTGGCAGCCGCCATTTTGTATCATTGAAAACAAGTGCACTTTTCTACCCATGCCGGCCAGGTGACCTCGCTTTTTAGCCTGGAATGAAATTTCATCATGATTACATGAGGTTTTTCAGGGCTGAAACTATCTTCATGTAATCGCAAACGTTTTTTTTTAAGAAGATTTGTTCAAGAAACCGGGCTGAAATCTCGGCCCGCCTAACCAAGCTGAAATTCGCCATGTAAGGCTCAGTTCATCCCTTCCCAGGGACATCATCTTGAGAGCATTCAGCGCCGTCCCCCTTTCCTGGAAGAAATCCCCATGATACTGGCAAAAATATTTAAGAAGGCTCAGTATATTATGCATGCATGCATAGGAGGTACAGGGGCCACATGAGACATTGTTTTGCATGCACGAAGCACACAAGCAGTTTTACAATATTTTACAAATGAAATTTGGGATTTTTCTTGATTTTTTATCTTTGGCACTCTTGAAAGTGAAAGGGTTACCATTAAGCACCTAGAAAGCCATAGGATCCATGTTCAACCTTCTAGTGAGTCTGAGTTATCAAAAAAATAGGGTACACAAAACTGCAAGAAATAGTGACTAGAGAAGCAAGCTTTTAGCCAGCAGAGGGTCCTGGCCTCCTGTGGACGCCCACTTTTTGAAGAAATTCATGACAATTGCACCAATCCTTTAAAAATTTAAGATGGAAAATATCTTCAGGATGCCCACTATTCAATTTCTGGCTAAAAGGCTGTAGAGAAGCCATGAACAGAGTGAGACAATTAGTTTGCTGGGTTATTCTTGCAGTTTCATATTGCGTATGATTAGATGAGACTCTTGTATATACCTAATTCAATAAAGGTTGCTTTGGTCATTGGTAATTGGGCATTGGGAAGCTATTGTTTGGCGGTCACTCAAGCAAAGCATTGCATTGTGTTCCATATGCTCAAATGCCAATGCCCAATTACCAATGACCAATTACCAAAGCAACCTTTATTGATTTAGGTATGTATCTATGCTCACCCTTCTGTGCGGTTTGTCTCTTTAAATAGTCACAATAATTTGCAAGAATCTTCAAACTACTTATGAGGAATCTGTCACAGATGCAAGGTCAGTGCATTTTTTTTTTAAATTTTCTCTGGAAAACAATTCAGATTTTGTACATAATATGGGATTTGCTTGAAGCTGACTTGCATCTTCACTTGTTTTCATGCAAAGGCTATAATTTTTATCAACTTTATGTAGAGGTTTAGTGTGTGAAAATGCATCAAAACAAGTGTAAATACATGTATCAGACTGACTGCATGGTAGATGGTAAAAGGTAGGTAAAGTCGCACACGAGCCACGATGGCCCACACGGCCGGAGCTTAAACCCGGTTTCTGTAGCATGAAGCAACTAGGAATATTGCTACTCCCCCCTGGATGGGATGCTAGTCCATCGCAGGGTTACCCCCAGCATTTTGTCGCCGGTACCCATTTATACACCTGGGTGGAGAGAGACAGTGTGGAGTAAAGTTTCTTGTCTAAGAAAACAACACGACGGCAGAGACCAGGCATCGAACCACCGACCTTCAGGTTGAAAGTCCGACGCGCTAACCACTAGACCACTGTGCCGCCCACTAGGCATGGTAGATAAAGGAAGACATTTGTTTTGGAAAAGTTTTGTGTCCCATATATATAATAAACAAGTAAGTAGTAGGAAGCTGTGTTACCTTAATGATAATAAAGAAAAGCTTCATAAAAGTATGCAGCCATATTGCACAAATTTTTACTGATAAACCTCTTAATTTAACAAATGTTTTCACTGAGACATTTGCAAGTCAAGTATTTAAAGCAATTTTTGCTTCTGACAATAATATTGCATTTAATTTGTATTTATTTCTTCACAAAGGTTTCATCTTTGCCAGATTATAGCTTGTTCAGCACTTTGTTCAATTACAATTTCCTGTGCAACTCTTCTTCCTCTCACCGCCATAAAGTTTGTTCTTGTAACCTTACGAACTGTCCTGAACATTCTGACCAATCACGCCAAGTGTACTAGTGGATTTCTTTATCAGGTAATTCAATTAAGATACACTAGACACATGCCATTTTTCTTTATTTGCCAACTGGCTGCTGTTGTTTGTTTCCATGACTACCACCACTGAGGGGTGATGGGGACCCAAATATCCACATATAACTTTTCATGTGACTCCTTTATATTGAGAATACTTGGAGAAAATAGAATGCTAATCACTCTGCTATTTCTGTTAACAGGTGTCAGTGGATGGACTCGCCAAACTCTTTAAGAGTCCAGCAACATGGAATGTTTTATCTATACTGGAGAAACAAGACACGGTAACAGAGTATTTGCACATATTTCTTGACAAATCAACATCTAAAGCTGTTGATGGCATTACGTTGGCTAGAATGCTCGAAGTTATTGACAATGCTGATGTGCTGGGCATCATACTGAACTTGCCAGACAAGGGAGAATTTGGAAAATTGCTCAAGCAGCTTCTGGAGTTGTTACCTCCAATCACTTCTTCAAGTGGTAAGTCTTTACATACAAAATGAAAAATTATAATTATTATTTTCTAAATTGTCCATCCTTTCATTATGACAATACAACAGATAGATATGCAATTTTAGTGGCGGATCCAGGGGGAGGGTCCGGGGGGGGGGGGGGGGGGGTGGTCCGAACCACCCCTTTCAGACCTGTGTCTCCCATGTGGTCATAAAAAGAATAGAATAAAATTGTTTTATACGTAGTTGTTTCACTTCCACCAATTGACTGATTGTTAAGTTTTTGACTTAACAAACGCTTTTCGACTCTCAGGAATGCCGGAAATGGCGTTTAAGAGGGTAAAATCGGAAACATTTTCCGAGGGACATGCACCCGGACCCCCCCCTCTCAGAAATTCCTGGATCCGCCCCTGAATTCAATACAACAAATAGGAGATTAATGCCAGTCTGTATTTTTGTAGAAACTTTTTTGCTTTAGAGAGATTTTCATTTGAGTTTCGAAAGTAATTATTTTCGTGATTGCTTTGAACTTTGCATTGCCCCACTGTTTGATGGGCTTAGAATATCTCGCGCCACTTTCTCAACCAATCAGAAGCAAATATAACTAGCACGCAAATGTGCTGAAGACGCAAAATGCATGTGTAGGGCCCAGGGCTCGAAACTTTAACACTCGCAAACTCGCAAAATGCGAGTGGTTTTTGGAAGTTGCGAGTCTTAAAAATATCCTCTAGCAAACTGTTGCGAGTAAACATTTCTCTAACAAAAGTTGGAGGGAAAAAGTGAATGTTCCTGGAGAATTTTGTGGCAAAAATTCAGACATCATCGAATGTCATCATGATCTACGGGAGAAAATAAGCGTGGTTTTACACAGAACCTGTGCACACTTTACTAGTATCTACGCATTCACATGTTGTTGGAATCAGCAACGTGACAGAAGAGAATGAATTTCACGCTTTGTGAGCCACTTTTGTTGTAGATGTCTAAAACATCCGCTTTTTTCAAGAGGCGCTCGACCTCTAAGACTACCGGTAAAGTGACCGATGATATAATGTCTTGCCCGACAACACCGAGCCGCCAAAGAAACAACAAGACAACGCCGGCAAAGAAGACCACAAAATTATGCATCAGTCAATTGAAACCCCGGCCCCCCGACCCCCGGGACCTAGCGGGGAATTTAACATTTGTCTGGTGTTAAAACCCCGCTAATTTCCCCGCCCCCGGGGCCAAGTAGTTTGTTAAAAGCCCCGCATAGCGCGGCATTAGTACTTCAGAACAAAATAAACACAACTCGATTTGGTTTCTCTCAAATAAAGCAATGACCACTTGGACAAACAGCACGGCGACGTGAAGCCGGATCTTGGTGTAGATCAGGATCAGCAGTATTGAATAAAACTTAAAACTAAATGCAAGGCTGATCGGACAGCTATAAAGGGTATTTTATTGCCCAATATTTCGGTTAGTCAAAACTAACCTTCATCAGGGGCTACAAAGAACTAAGTAAAAATGGAATAAAACGGTTACAAAATATAAAATGATTAAAATGAAAAGATTAAATATGATTGGTTAACAAAAATAAACAGCAGAAACGTTTACAAAGGCTACTATAAAAATAGAAATATATTTAGTTTCATCGCGCCTGTTCATCCCAATATCCCATAGGGTTCAAGAGTCTTGCCCTTGGAAATTGCTTCTCTGGAGTTACGAATGGCGTCTCTGTCAGAGTTGTATGTCGTTGATTGAATGGCCAGGAAGAGTAAAGTGATCTGAAACGGCGGTAGGCTGATAAATGTGATGTTGGTTAATGGCTTTTTCGATTGCGCGTCTGTGTTCACCAAATCTGTCGCTGAGATGTCGTTTAGTTTCTCCTACGTACTGTACTTTGCATCTGCAGCACTGTATCATATATATGAGATTCGTAGATGAGCAAGAGAATTGGCGTCGTATTCGTTGTTGTTCGTATGTAGAGAAAAAGGTGTAAAATGTGGCTCCCTCTGAGATAAAAGGATAAAAGGATTTGGTTTACTGGTTTCAGCCGGACTCGTTCCAAACGTCAAACTATATACCGTAAACTTCCGAAAATAAGCCCACCCCCCCTAATTTATAACAAAAAATCCTTCCAATAATAAGCCCCCACCCCCCCCCCCCCCCCCCCCACCCCGAATACAAGACCATGGGGGTGTTTTAAGGATGACCTGAAAATACATTATAAAGGAGTCATGTTCAACTTGGACTTTGCTTTTAATTATCATCAACACAAAAGAGAATCACCAGTGTTTATAGTCCATTTCGAATTTCTCTTCTCACTCTTGATGTGTTTTCCTTTTGGCCGTATACAATTTAGTAGTATTAAACATACAATGAACTGCAGGGCTGATCTGACTACGTAAAAAAAAATTATCTTTGGGAGACACCATCATGACAGTACCAATAAAGTAGGATCGCAATCGTGGACAACAGTTTCGTTGTTATTGCAACTCATCAGCACGGTGCAGCGATGAACTAAATGACGCCAGGAAGAATGCCAACACAAATAGATTACACAATGACCGGTAGTGTACTCACTTGTTACCTGAATCACGCGTTGCCGCATCACATGTTCCGGGAAACAGGGAGCCCATAGAGTCGCAAAGATGTCACACAAAGAAAAATGTAGATGGACAAAGCCGATCTGAGCAATTAAACGCATGGGTGAAACCATGCTAAAACTGAGAGCATATCAGATCTGTAAAGACCTACGTCCCAAACTATATAGAAAATAAAAGTAAAATCTGCAATGGACCGCAAACGATAATGCAGGCTGCTACGGTATACGTAGGATCTGCGTAAGATCGCTAAACCGTGCTGATGAGTTGCAATAACAACGAAATAGATGTCCACGGTTGCGGTCCTACTTTATCGGTTTCTGTAGTGATGGTGTCTTACAAAGATTACTTTTTTACGTAGTCAGATCAGCCCTGCAGTTCACTGTATGTTTGTTAATTTTTTTGGCTGGTTAGGTCTCTCGCACACATGTATCCTACGTATACCGTTAGCAGCATTATCGTTTGCAGTCCTTTGCAGATTTTACTTTTATTTTCTACAGATCCTTTATTTAAACACGATAGAACTTGCAAGGCAGTTCAATGCCACCGCCTTGAATCGACACTCCCCCCTGGTGCTCCGCATTTTTCACCTGTTATTTTTGCCTGTATATAAGTTATGGTTTTGTCCTTGAACATTAGGACTAAAATTCGGGCAAGCGGTTCAGGAATATGCCCCACAAAAGTATTTCTCTTGCAATCGCCTTGATCAACTTGTGTGTTTACTGCAATGGCATTTCTGTCAGGACTGCGGGTATTATTTGAAAGATTAAATACAATTTGTTATTGATTGCGTCTTCAGAAAATTCAATGACCGCAAATGGCCAATGACCCAAAATGCCACCCGAAAATAGCCCCATTGAATTTTATAACGAATATTTCCAACCAAAAGAAAGCCCACCCAAAAATAAGCTCGGCAAATAGGGACGTTGGGCAAATATAAGCCCAGGGCTTAGACTAGGGCTTATATTCCGAGGTTTACGGTATATTCAACTGCATTCGCCATTTAGAGTGAAATTTGACCTCATATAAAATTAGTCCATTTTCAAGAGAAAAATACGATAGGCGTATTAAACGTTTTTAGTAATTCTGCACTTAGGACACGGGACTGATAGACGTTCCTCAGTGACTACATTCTAATACGATCCTGGTGTGCGAATCTCAAACGTCTCATAAAACAAGGCCGATTTAATTATTTAAATTAAAACTCACGTGCCTGATAATGGGAACTCTTGTAACTACTTTTAATCAAGTTCATGGCAAAAATGTGTGTATTTCTTTGCATGGTATACCGTAAATCCTCTATTAAGCCCCCCGGGGGCCTTATTGATTTCAAGTGCTTTTGAGGAGGGGGGGGGGGGGGGGCGTTAACAGATAGGGGGCTTATTGCCATTTAGCGAAACACAAGCAGTTCACCACTCATTGATTACCATGATAACGCTCATTTTTAGTACAACTACCGGTTCTATTTTCCCCAAAGCTTGCGAGTACCGTGTATATGAATTCGCGCCCGGATTGGAACGGTGCAAATGTACCGGTTATACAGTCAGCCATTATGTTTTTTATTTTCTGGGTTGTGAAGGAAAAAGGACGGGGGGGGGGGGGGGGAGGCTTAATGAATTTCTTGCTCCAAAAAGGGGGCTTATTGGATTATTGGATTAATAGAGGATTTACGGTATAAGTATTCTGGATGTTTCATGGGTTAAACGTTTTTACAAATTCAGTTTAATATAGCATATACTTTTCTACTTTTCAAACAAGTTCAATCTAGATAGTTAATCAAGTAATGAAGAGTATTGACCAAAGAATACTTTCTTCAACTTGATAACTTGATTTATAGTAAATACAAAATTTGCATTCTTTAACTAGGGCAACATTGAACAGTATTAAAAATATGCCGTTTCATTGATAATTAAGTAAGACATTGAATATACTTTAGGTAACATGATTGTAACATGAAAGGTATTTAAAGACTCCAAAGTTTATTAGCATATCGAGAAAATTTATAAGAAGCCTGTGGAACTAGCTTTCTTTGAATTACCCTGTACGCGGTATGCGTGCATGTACAACACTGCACTGGATTATCCTGATGCACAATTTTAGTACTAACAGCCATCTATATATGAAGTCCATGTGAATACACCTCAATACAATGAATTAAAACGCACGCACCTCTCTCTCCTCCGCCGCCATTTTGGAAAACGAGGTTTTTCCTTTAGTCCTTCATGTTAAATCCCCGCTCAATGTCCCGGGTCACACAGACATTTTGTTAATTCCACTGCTCCCCCGGGCCAACACGTCGTTAAATATGCGTTAAATCCCGGCATTTGCCGCGTTAAATCCCGGCTATCTCCCGCTATGCCCCGGGGGTCGGGGGGCCGGGGTTTCAATTGACTGATGCATTAACAGTATACTATTTAGCTGTTTTTACCATATTTTCAGAGTCATCAAAGGGAAAATGACTGCTAAAAAATAGCTAGGGACCTTTACTAGTTTTGCAAGTAGAAAAAAATCTTACCAGCAAAACTTTGCCAGTGGACTAAAAAATTAAGTTCGACCCTTATGTACGTTGAATCAGGCGTCTTTTTCGATGGTACATAGTACACAACTGTATATGTATTACTCTTTTCAACGGTGTCCGGTCGTTTCGCTACAAAGTCGTTTCGCTACAAGTCGTTTCGCTGCAAATCGATTTGCTACAAATGTAAAGTTACCTCAAATCGTTTCGCTAAAATACTAGTCTTGAATGAACACCACCGAAAATGAGCTAAACTAATACTTTATGGAGTATATAAAATATTTCTCGTTCTTTAATCCACTACGAAACGACTCTGGTTTGCAGCGAAACGACTTGTAGCGAAACGACCGGTGTACTTTTCAACCCCGATTAGAAGCGAGGCAGAGCTAAGAGCGCTGTAAATTCCTCGAAATCAAACCATCTGATTCACGACCATTCACCTGTTTGTTTTCAGAATCCCCGCTCCTGGAAGTTCGATGGAAAACACTGAGCATCATTTACAGAATATTTCAGCTTGTTAAAACTCGGGACATTTCAAAACTTGATAGTTTGTTCGAGAGAGCTTGCTGTGACCCACAACAGATAAGCAGACTTCACACTGTGATAAGAAACACATTTACAAATACAACGTTTTAGGCCTTCAACCCTTCCACGCGATAAGGCCTATCGATATTTTGCGCACAATTTGATTGCCTCTTCATTGCTGTGGCCGGATTTTAGCGTGTCTGGTCGCCATTTTGGAATTGGTTGCGCAGTCTTTGGAGACTGAATGCCTTCCACTCTCTTGCCTGCTTCTTTTCACTCACCGGCCCAAATCCGCGGTTTTCCTCCAAGAGTCAATTTAATATGAAGACATGTAATGTAGCTCTCACGTTTGAGTCCTTTTAGCTTTTTTAATTAGTAGAATTTTAACATTCTGAATTGTGCATGTTGTTCATTCTTACGCAGCCCTTTTTTAGATGTTACTTATTTGACTACCGTAAAGTTCTGAAAGTCAGTAACGACCCCCCGAAAGTAGCGACTGAATGGTTAACGGTTATTATGGTAATTCCCCCAAGTTGCAACCCCCACCCCCCCCCCCCCCCAAAAAAAAAGTACAATTCATGATACAATCTAAGAGCGCTCGCCAAAGAACTCTTTACAGTTGTTTTTTCAGTATAACATAAATAATAGATGGAGTACTTAAGACTGCAAAGGACAAACTTGAAAACAAGATATCTGTTTGCAAAGGTGAATCAATCCATACAATGGTGCACGTTTGATTTGCTACCTGAAAGTAGCGACTGTGAAAGGCTTCTAACCCTCGTCACTTTCGGAAATTTACGATAGCTTATCATGCATGCTAATCAAGGTCATGTCAAGAGTATTCAAGAGTCCGTCGAAACTGCTTCGCATTTTTAAGCCAGGGTGCAGGCATATTAAATCCAAAAGCTGTCTATGAAATCACGATGGGATCAGACAGGTTTTCCAAAACGTTTTAGGCTACAAATTCACGTGAAAGACCTCTGCTTCGGCTAACAGCTGTTTGTTAACCGTAATTCCCAAATAGCCGCCTTTTATACCATATTAAATCGACAAGCAGATGTATTTTTAAAAAAGACCTTTGATGCCGTCCGTATTATGTCTGTTCTTCTTTGTTAATAGTCGACAGAACTTTAACAATCAGAATTTTACTTAGCCTTCTGCGAGATGGGACTCAGATTGGAATGTAGAGATTGAAATGCACTGCACACTCTAACAACACAGCAGTGCGACGGACTAGCTGGTCCGTCTAACATGTAGTTTAGCGCTCAAAACCAGAAAGCGTTCGCAGTTTCGCCCTTCTTAGGGTTCATCAGTGCAAGATGGCTGATCGAAAGAAAACAGTGCAAGCTGGCCGCAATGCTGTGTCGTTAGAGTGCAGTGGACCGTCTGGCATGTTTAATAGCGCTCAAAACAAGAAAGCACTCACGGACAGATGTTTCGTCTTTCTTTGGGCTTGCGAAATAGCTGATCGAAACATAATGAGACCAGATTCGACTGACTTATCATGCATGCTAATCAAGGTCATGTCAAGAGACCCTCGAGACTGTTTCGTATATTTTTTTTAAGCCAGGCTCAACCGAAATGCTATCCATAAAATCACGATAAGATGACGAGTTTTTTCAAGAAGTCTTGGGCTTTTAGCAAATTCACGCGAAGGAACCTACGCTTCGATTAACACCTGTTTGTTAACAATAATTTCGAAATAGCCCTCAATATTTACCGTAAGTGACGAGCAGATGCATTTTCACAAAAGGCCTTTGGTGTCCGTACACGTAAATGTATGTTGTTCAGTTCAACTTCTAACGATGCGGGGGGACTCTTAGTAATGAAGGATTGGAGACATTGGAAATATCTCTGTTTTGGCATGAAAGGGCGACCGTTTTGTCTGCAGAATTTAAAATTGGAGACTTGATCGCAGAATCAGCGTAGATTTGAATGAGACGGGGACAGCGAGGAAAGGAGCGACATCACTAAAATAAAATCGCGACAAACCACAACTTTTATCCCGAAAACTGAACCGACAGCGCCATTTGGTACTTTGTCTTTTCTGATTCGACTGTATTGCAAGCGGGTGTTACATAATACGAAAACAGCAAAACTAAGACCCTTTGATTAAAACCGTATCAGAAATGTGGATTGAAAAATATCTAGGAACTACAAAACGTGATGCAAAAGGAATAAAAGGATTGGAGCGCTTCAGTGCTCCGCCATCTTTCTGCTCCGTGCGTTTAGGTTTTCAACTATTCAGTTCTTTCAATAGTATTATAGAGCGAGTTTTGCGAAGATTAACTGACTGAGAGATTCAGAGACTTGACTTTACACGATTCAACATCGACAGCAACAAATGTTGAACGGTGTTGCAACCTGTTGAGCCCTGTTGAATGACTCTTGAATGGAGAGGGTCTTAATGAGTTGAACTGAAACACATTCAACAGGGCGATGCTGGGGGGGGGGGGGGGGGGGGGGGGGTCCTGAGGTGTCCCCCACTTTGTGAGATAATTTTAGTAAAACACAGCGTAGACTGCGAGCAGTCTCTCTTTTTCCGCTAAAGTCAGTAGGGACGAACGCAAAAAAATAGCGTGATGAGCGAGGCTCGCTCATCACGCTATTTTTTTGCGTTCGTCCCTACTGACTTTAGCGGAAAAAGAGAGACTGCTCGCAGTCTAAACACAGCGCGGATGTCGACATGACAATCTGGTAAGTATTCTGGGTATGACACAGTGTCCCCCCCCCCCCCGCCCTTTGAAAAATCCTAGCTACGCCCCTGTTCAACATTTGCTGAACTTGTTGAAAGGAATACAGCCTGTCTCTATTTTCGTTCAACGACGTTCAACATGTTGAATGGCCGCCCTATATGTATTTCAACATTCATTATAGCACAATACAGTGTTCAAACTTTCTAGAACAGCAGTCGCAACATCTATTGATCAACAAATATTGAATCGTGTTTTATTGGCTTTACGAACTGATTAGTTTCCCTGTAAATGATACCGTACGACCGTATGCTAGACCAAAACTCTCTTATTTATTATACCCTATCCAAGACGAAACTGCTTGAAACCATATACCCTCTCACAGCGGCACATACCCATATAACCAATACTAATTTCGTATTGGTGTCCCTGTGTCTAACATGCATAAAAATTTGAAAATGTTTGGTTTCCGGACTGCCTAATGGCCGCCCCTATTGCTTTTTTTCAGGGGCTCACTTCCGCTGGAAACCTTCGAACGCGAACGCGTCTCCATAATCTTTGATGAGAGTACACCCCCGACCCCCCCCCAACTCCCCCCTCCCCACCCCGATGGAGGTTTTAGCTTCCACTATATAAACACGTAGCGTACGTTCGAGGTTGTGGCGATAAAAATAACCTTTTGCCAAACTATGTAAGATACCGCCTCCTCTAAATAATAATCACAGTAGCTATAACGCGAAAGAGAGTTCTGCGAATGAGAGAGAGATAGAGACGACTTGTGAGGTCGGACATGCTGAGCTTTGGTTCGCTTGAAACGGCACATTTGACTGAGGAAAGTACCTGTCGTGTAATGTCTGGTCACTGAATCTATAATTCCCAGTTGGTTTATCCTTTAAATCTGGCCTTTACCTACTTGCGTTATATAATGCTTCGTGACAGCTGTTTCACAGTCTAAATCTTTATATCTTTTTTTATACAGGTCTTTATCAAGGATAGTCTCCCACGCAGCCGTAATTTGTCTCGTCACGCAACGCTCCTTGCGTGACGAGACAAATAACGGCTGCGTGGGAGACTATATCAAGGGGTCTTAGCTAAAGACTGGTATTGGGGTCGAACCATAAGATTTCTGAGGGAGTGGGGATTGGGAGATTTTGAAAAGTTGCACCTTGTGTCCGGTTCGTCCCTTTTGTCTTAGTTTTCGTAACAACCGTGACAGCCAGCGTGATCAAGCACGTTCTTCGAGGTTAGACAAAACATAATTGATTCCAGAAATTTCTAAGAATTTCGCCGCTTGCAGGAGAGACCGAGTAAAGATTTTCATCGCTAGATAAAATAGATTAAATTGAGATTCCACTCAACGAGTTTGATAGTGTCGCGAATAAAGCCCAGTAAGCACTCAGTTTTAATACAAAGTACCTAAATCTATATATCAAAATCAGATGGAGAAATATAAAATTATAATTTCGTCGACAGAGTAAAAATTGGACACGATATGGCACTTTAAACACAAAATGACCTATGCTCGGCTTTTTATCGTGAATTACCTGCTACCGGTGGTGGTTGCATGATATTAAGCAGACATTGGCCTCCAAAACCTTGTCGGGGAATTTATATCTGTTTTCCAAACAAAATTAAGCGATTTGAAGATTGCATACTTTTTTCAATCCAACCCTTATTGCGTTCGCGCCAATTGCTTTGAAACTAAAGCGAATTTCGAAAGTCTCTGATTCGGTTTTGCCGGGAGGCCTACCGGTAAGTTTCGTGGAGCGAAATTGTAGCGCGGGTAATTCGGTACTGCGGTATCAAAGATGCGTTACCATAACCATTATCTTGCATTAGCGCCAAAATATAAATACAGGACAAATTTTAAAGAACTTTTTTGGGAAATAGACCAGCGAACTACGCGACACTGAAAATGCTCAGCTCAACAGCTATCATTTAAATGGTCACAATTTAGGGTGATTAGGAGATTGGAGCTACAACGTTGAATATTTTCCGTTTGTCATGTTTCTATTCCCGGGATTTGGGTGGGGCGACGCCAGACCGGGAAAATTGCTTTCGCTCCGTACCACATAAAGGAAATAAGTCCCCTATTATCTTCGTGGGCATTCTGTGAATTTAAACCCAAAACTTGGACTTTAAAGTAGTTTGAGATGTTTTGGGATCCGAAAACGCCCTCCCTGTCCAAAGGTCATTTGTATATAGTTTTACAGGAAGGCATACACATGCTTGAAAGTCTGCTGTTACTGAAGCAGCGCAACTTAGGTTTTCCAAAAACGTGTTTTCGCAAAGGAGAGTTTATAGTTGCGACTGCCCAAATTGATCATCCTTCATCCGAGAAAGCCTTGTCGTGTTCCCTTACTTCAACACAAACAACCGACATTCATGTAAAAGGTCAAATTTTCTGTTTTATCAAATCAACAATAAGGGTGGAATTTTGAACATGTCCTGATCTGGTTCTGTTCTCACAAGCTTGACGGCAGAAGTTTTATTATAACCGTATATGGCAAATTCGAGACGGGCGGATTGAAGATGCGTGCTCTGTTGTGGTTTTTACGCGTCTTACAACTTTGCCGAGACAAACCTAGAGACTTGTGTGTTAAAGCGCTTGTGCACAAGAGTTTGATCATTTATGTTATTGGATCAGATTTTCGCTTTCAGATTTGTGTCGATCCGTGGAAAAATCTGTCACCATGACGACGTAAAGCGCAGCGGCGTTGTTATTACGTCAGTAATGTCACTCGTCTTTCAGGTTTTTCTTCCTGTTGAATGTTTCGAATGCAATGGATATACAAACTAGGTGAAATTATGACCAAATAAGGCGAAAGAAATGATCCTGCGGTCGCCGCCTGGGTACATAGCCTTTCGTAGCCAAGCCCTCGTCTCACTTCTGTTTAGTTGTCCGTAGAGACGCGAGCATAGAGCCTGTTTTAGCTGGGATATTTCGATTTTCTATCTAACAAACGAAAATGGCCGATGAAGACGTTGCTGCTTTGGTTGTGGATAATGGCTCCGGTATGTGCAAGGCCGGTTTCGCCGGAGACGATGCTCCTCGTGCAGTGTTTCCATCCATCGTTGGCCGCCCAAGGCATCAGGGTGTGATGGTTGGTATGGGTCAGAAAGACTCGTACGTCGGCGACGAAGCTCAGAGCAAGAGAGGTATTTTGACGCTGAAATATCCCATCGAACACGGCATCGTAACAAACTGGGACGACATGGAGAAGGTAAATAAACTTTTGCGAAGTAAATATCGAACTGAAAATTTTTCCTGATATGAAATTTCCTTAACTTTCAGATCTGGCATCACACCTTCTACAACGAGTTGCGTGTAGCGCCCGAGGAACACCCAGTTCTGCTGACAGAAGCTCCTCTCAACCCAAAAGCAAACAGGGAAAAGATGACACAGGTATATGTTTTGACCGATTGTTTGATTATCTTAACTCCGTGTGAAAACCAGTCGAACCGAGAAATACATAAATCCTGGCAAGCGAGAAAATACATTTCCATACGTGTAACTGTGTTGATTTTATTCATTAAATTGACACACGGGAAAAATAAAAAATCGAGAATTTACCTTTTTGTTTGCATTCAAAATAGTGCTATTTATCCGTCGAATTGTCCTACATCTTCGAATTATTGAATTATGCATTATTAGTAAATCACAAAAGGGCTAATTAAATGTTCCGATTTTCTAAAATTGATCGCCTGCAAACCGCATGTCTGTCAAGTCAAAAAAGCTGTTTTCCTTGTTCGGAAATCAAGGCCCCGCTCCCAAAAAAAAAACAAATTAAACACAGTTACGTACGCCAAAGCAATTGATTCAAACAGGGAATATAATTCAGTTATCAAAGAAGCAGAAGAATATCGAAAACAGCATAAATGCTTCCAGTGACAGCAGTTATTAATTTAATTCTTTGTGTTTTAAAAATATCGCATTTTCGTGACATTGTCGTGTGCTAAAGGCTATGAAATGGCCGTCCGTTGATGTTGCCTTATTTGGTTAAAGTTGTTCAGGATTGGTCAGACTTTGTTGAAAGTGAGATAGCTGAAGAGATCATAGCAAGATGAGGGTCATCAAGCGATGTTTGTTGTCGGGAGTTCAAAAAATCGTTCATTGATTCAATCAATCGCTTTTATTTGGCTTTTTAATGATACTTAAAAAAATATTTAACTCGACTGCGTAGCGTGTTTATTCATCCGATAATCCCTTATATAAAAAAAAGTTCATTGCTAAAATATTGTTAAATAAAATATCTGTATTTGGTGAAGTCGTCTGGGGAAATTTTCTAAATTCGGGCACGTGACGATGAAAGATATGGTTTGACGATCAAGTCCGTCTTTAGTTTCTCCATTATTATACTATCCTTGTTTGTTTTTGTGCTACAGTATCGCAAAAAAAAATTGTACATCAAAAGATTCTATTCAATTCGGCGTAGATTGGTCACTTTAAGTTAATAGGGACGGACCATTTAATTTTTCTGGGGGGGGGGGGGGGGGGTTGGGCAATTTCTTCTGAGTATGATTTTTTTTTCAGCATCACTATTTGCAAGCATTTTTTTAACAAAATGCTTGAATTTTTTTTTCACGTGCTTTCTTGTGCACGATTTTTTTTCTCTTAAATTTCTTCTGCAGGAATTTTGTTTTGGTAGTTGCCCAACCTCCCCCCCCCCCCCCCCACAAAAATTAAATGGTCCGTCTGTTAAGAAATGTTCTGCTTTGTTGGCTAATTTTATTTCTGTTTGTTTACATTTTACAGATTATGTTCGAGACCTTTAACGCCCCAGCTATGTATGTCGCCATCCAGGCTGTACTGTCTCTGTATGCTTCTGGTCGTACAACTGGTATCGTTATGGACAGCGGTGACGGTGTGACACACACGGTTCCAATCTACGAGGGTTATGCTCTTCCCCATGCCATCCTTCGTCTCGACTTGGCCGGCAGAGACTTGACTGACTACCTCATGAAGATTCTGACCGAGAGAGGCTACTCTTTCACCACCACCGCCGAGCGTGAGATCGTGCGTGACATCAAGGAGAAGCTGTGCTATGTTGCGCTGGACTTCGAACAAGAAATGAGCACCGCTGCTTCGAGCTCCAGCTTGGAGAAGAGCTACGAGCTTCCTGATGGACAGGTCATCACCATCGGTAACGAGAGATTCAGGTGTCCCGAGGCCATGTTCCAGCCTGCCTTCCTTGGAATGGAATCGGCTGGCATCCACGAGACCACATACAACTCCATCATGAAATGCGATGTGGACATCCGTAAGGATCTGTACGCCAACACAGTGTTGTCTGGTGGCTCCACCATGTACCCAGGAATCGCTGACAGAATGCAGAAAGAAATCACTTCCCTCGCTCCACCCACAATGAAGATCAAGATCATTGCTCCTCCCGAGCGTAAATACTCTGTATGGATCGGAGGATCCATCTTGGCCTCGCTGTCCACCTTCCAACAGATGTGGATCTCCAAACAAGAATACGATGAATCTGGCCCAGCAATTGTTCACCGCAAATGCTTCTAAAAACATTTGACTAGACTTTTCTAAGCGACTGAAGATATTTGGCCGTAGTGGAGGCCTTAACGTTAAATGGACAAACACTTTTTCACCGAACTGCCCTGACACATTTATTTTATTTTTGAAAGTTTGGATAGATGTTTTAAAACAAAAACAAAAAAAATCACATAAAACATATTCCAATATTTCTTTTGAGGCCTTTTCTTTGAACAATTCTGTAAGATGCCAAGTAAGTTTTAGATTATTTGTTGAGAAATAAAACATTTGTATGCAAACACGTGTCGAAATGTTAACTGAAGCGAGGGAAAGATGGTGTGAGCTCCGCAGTGTGTGCGAAGGGGTATTGTGACGGAGAATTTGCAGGTTTTTGGTGAAAAATAAAAAAAAAAGCACTCAATATATCACAAAGTACATTAGCTCCCAACACAAAATCGTCTAAGAACATCAACAAGAAAATATCAAATGATTTCTCGAAGGGAGAACAACAACCATAATCAGTTTTTCGCTGATTTTTTCCCAATACACTTGGGAAGGGCCAATTTTTTCAAGTTGCAATTCATTTTCCATCTCCGCCATCCACAGCCAAAGATAATGAATGCTAGTTTCTGTGCACTAATTAAGTGATTCTTAACAAAACTTGACCATTATTCCTAGTTTTTCATTGATACAAATATGATTTTTGGCTTTTCGAAGTGACAGTAAAAATAGATGACATTGCCCCCTTAAAGTGCGTGCGATATGCATTGCATAAGATGGCCCACGATTTTCCAATTCCCTGCGTGAACCATACCGTTCTTTACTTGTCGAGAAAACTTTCGTTGTAGTGACAGTGTCGGTGTGAACAGCGGTTTTACAATTTTTGACTTGATCCAATAAAGGTTGGGTTGAGATCGCGAAAAATGTTGCTTCTGACTTGGGAGTGTTTATAATAAGTTAAAAGACCTTGGGGAAAAGTCTTCCGGTTGTGTTTGTGCTAGTTGCACGACTTGTAGGAGTCGTAAAATAGAGTATAGTCCCAAACAAGAAGGCAGTTATTCAAATCGGAAGAAAAAGAAAACAGTTTCCACAAAATGCGATAACTGGTCAATTCATAGAAAAACAGAACTCCCGCAAAAATGGTCAAGTACGGTAGGGAGAATTTGGTGCCTGATAATATCGTTATTGTACCGTTACATTCCATGTTACGATTTATTTCGTATCGTTGATCAGATCCCTAATTCTCATAATCTGCGTGCTTGAGTCAGGTGGGAGAATTTGGTGTCTGGTAATGTCGTTATTGTAACGTTATATTCCGTGTTACGACTTATTTCGTATCGTTGACCAAAACATTAATTCTCACTATTTGCGTGCTTGAGTCAATAAGCTCGACTCCATCTGTATTTTGACAAGAAATTTGACAACCGTC
Organism: Cladopsammia gracilis; assembly: GCA_022457155.1. Taxonomy (NCBI): domain Eukaryota; kingdom Metazoa; phylum Cnidaria; class Anthozoa; order Scleractinia; family Dendrophylliidae; genus Cladopsammia; species Cladopsammia gracilis. The sequence continues at coordinate 340,023 of JAJGOT010000110.1, forward strand.
GGTTCTGAATGGAAAATATTTTGTATTTTAGTGCAAGTAGTCCGCTTCTTAATCGTTTAATCCCCAGTAGTGATTAGCATCAAATTTCTCCTTGTAATATTAATGCTTAATTAATCAGCCAGCAATCAAGCTCTCGAGGAAGTGTGTGGGGGGGGGGGGGGGGGGGGAGAGAGAAGGAGGGTCGAGGGAGCTTCCTGCCCCCCTAATCCCGCCCAAGAACTGCCTTGATATTTTAACAATTTCTCCTAACTTGGACTAAAGGATTCCAAGTACCAGCCATTTTATCTCATTGTTTGCAGGTTACAAATGTAGTATCCCCGACATTATTAAGGCGGGGTTCCACCTGAATGCCATTTTATCGCCACTTTACATGGGTTGTTTAATGGAAATGTCTCGTTCACGTTTCAAGCAATCCAAAAACCCTTCGCCCATCTCATGAATGTTTGTTATGGGGTGTTTTGTGAATTTTTGGGTATGTTTGGTTGGAAATAGTTTTTCTCAAAATATTTGTAAAATTTAGGGAAATAATAAATATTGAAGATTTAATGTAGTTTTAAAATTTGAATTTGAAGTTAAAGATTAGTAGATGGACACCAAAATAGTCCGCTATCAGCCTGGGATGCTCTTGCGTGGGTATCAACTGTCTGTTGGTGTTCCAAAAATCATTTTCTGTCTTCTATCCCTTCTTTAAACCTCTTAAAAATTCATTGAAATTCAGGTGTACCTCCGCCTTAATCGAACTCAATCGTACCCAATCATATGATTAGTTGTGTTCGGTAATCGAACCCTGGAAAACAATTGCAGCAATCGAAAGTTCGAGTGGGTTTGATTCAAGTTCCTGATCGAAGGAGTGTAAAATTAAAATACCTCTTATTTGCTGATAGCAACCAGGTTTTTTCGCAAATTGTTACACTGTTACAACTCTGTTTTGGATCATAATTGCTTTTCTGACAAGTATGGCAGTTGCTTGTTTTGTCCAGAAGAGACCAAAACTCGTATATAAACTCAACCTCTATAATACAACTGTCTATTAAAATATTACAGAAAGTTTTCTTGGTCTCGATCGAAATTCATACAATTTCTACCTTGAAATTCTTGTTATTTCGGTGTTTCGTGATTGTGCTTAATCGGTATGCTTAGTTCACATTGTAAATTTAGTAACCAGAACCTTGCTCGTGCTGATCATAACATCAACAGAGATCAGAGAGAATCCCAGTTTGCACTTTATAGCAATAGATACACGTCTATAAAACGGAGTCAAACCTTAGGTCGTTTAATGCAGCGGGGTTCTTGTTAAGGTTTTGAAAAGAAGGTAATAAGCCCAAATTAGCAGGTAACTTTGTTACATGCCATCAAACGGGGTGAGGTCATACCGGGGTCCAGGGGCAGTGCCTCAGTAGGGGTGCAGGGGACGAAGTCGGATATCTCGGTACGATTTTCATCACGATAGCCGGTACCATTCACGTGAATAGACGGTAAAAATAACCGGTTACCGGCTCTTAACAAGAACCCTGTTAATGTGGTTCTGACTTTTGCGTCTGTTGATGAAATCCTACCAGGTGACCATTTTGTCAAATTAAAGCTACAGAGCAGTACTTTGGTATGGTTCTTTTTATGATTTTGTATAAGGTGGTTATAACTTTGGAGTCTGTGGATGAAATCCGAGTCCCACCATGTGACCGTTCAAATGAAAGCTACTGAGCAGTACTTTACTGCTGTTTATTATGCTGCACAAAGTGGTTCTAACTTTCGATTTTGTGGACAGTGAACCCCTACCATACGACCATTCAAATATAAGCTACTGAGCAGTACTTTCCCGTGGTACTGTTTATTATGTTCTACAAGGTGGTTCTGACTTTTGAGTCTGTTGATGAAATCCTACCATGTGACCATTCACCAAATGAAAGCTACTGAGCAGTTTTTTCCTGTGGTACTGTTTATTATGCTCTACAAAGTGGTTCTGACTTTTGAGTCTGTTGATGAAATCCTACCATGTGACCATTCACCAAATGAAAGCTACTGAGCAGTTCTTTCCTGTGGTACTGTTTATTATGCTCTACAAGGTGGTTCTGACTTTTGAGTCAGTTGATGAAATCCTACCATGTGACCATTCACCAAATGAAAGCTACTGAGCAGTTCTTTCCTGTGGTACTGTTTATTATGCTCTACAAGGTGGTTCTGACTTTTGAGGCTGTTGATGAAATCCTACCATGTGACTATTCGTCAAATGAAAGTTACTGAGTAGTACTTACCTATGGTACTGTTTATTGTGCTGTACAAGGTGGTTCTAACGTTTGAGTCTGTGGGTGGAATCCTAAAGTGTGACCACTGAAATGAAAGCTACTGAGCAGTACTTTCCTATGGTACTGTTTATTATGCTGTACAAGGTAGTTATAACTTTTGAGACTGTGGATGAAATCCTAAAGTGTGACCATTGAAATGAAAGCTATTAAGCAGTACTTTCCTATGGTACCGTTTATTATGCTGTACAAGGTAGTTATAACTTTTGAGACTGTGGATGAAATTCTAAAGTGTGACAATTCAAATGAAAGCTATTAAGCAGTACTTCACTGTGATGCTGTATATCATGCTGCACAAAGTGGTCAGTCTAACTTTAGAGTCTGGATTAAATCAGCTCATTTTAGAACCAATGGGCTTGGAAAAAATGCAGTCTATGTAACCTTAAACGTTCAGCTTATTTTCTTGTTATTACATTTGTAGCTATTTACTGAGGTAATATTAAGATCAAAACTGAACTTGATCACTTAAAATCAAATACAATAAAACAAACAACTTGAACATCCCTTCACGTTGTTAAAACTGCGGTCATTTTGTCTGCCGGGTAATTCTGATAAAACTATCAGGTCTTTTGCTACAGGATCAACTGGTTGTAAAATGCTTTATATATCCAGACGAGGCTCGGTTAATATAAAAAGTTGACATGTGTCAGTTGTTTTGAAAATACAACTACTTCTCATACAATATCGGTAAACCCTAAAATTATCTGAAGAGAAGCTTCCTACTTGCATTTTCTCGAAAACGAAAATGAAACTAACTTGTGGTTTCCTTTTATAAACCGGGGAATAATAAGATCGACATGTTCTACTGTCAGTGGTGTTAATCGTAAACTCTAATTGTGTTCCCTTTTAACATATCATTTCCATTTGAGACTCGGTTGCAGTTACCGTGAAGATGAAGTCATCTAGTTGCCGAGCAAACTCATTCTCATCCGGTATACCGATGGCTAAGTCATCTGCCAGTTTTCGCAGCTGCTTCACGACAGCCGGCTCTTCCTCCGTTTTGCCTTCTTTAAATGAAGCGATTTCCGTCCAGTTGGTCACCAACGCGTTGATGTCTAATGGCAACATAACAGCACTGAACAGGAGGCTACCAATGTGTAAAATTTTATCATTTTTGCTAAGGCCTCGCCGAAACAAAGCTTCACCACCTTCGCTGGCAGCTGTCGCAGCAACCTTGCTTCCGGCTTTGAGGGCGGCTACGACATTATGTATCATGGCAGCAGTTTTGAACAACGCCGTACTGCCTTTTTCCTTTATGCATTTCTGCGCTGTTTTTCCAAATTCTTCCAAAAGCTTCTGAATGGCTTCAGTGGCTTTTCAGTCTTCGTTGATGATTTTCTGAGCAGTGTTGAAAGTATCTTTCTGGATGTAGACCTCTGTGATCAACGATCCGGCATTTGTTACTGCACCCGCAGCACCAATGCCTCCACCAACTGTAGAAATAAAAGGTATGAGAGATGCGAGAGATGCTCCACCAGTTACAAAAGAAAGGCCAAACGCAGCTGCCAAGAAACCAAAGCCTGCAATTGAAGCAGAACTTCCTGCAACTTGTGCACGGCACACGTTTATGTGATGAACCATAAGTTTATCTGCTGAGACTTGCAAAGTGCGAACGGTCTCTTTTCGCTTTGGAATCCAATCATGAACCAAAGACTTCAGCTCTTTTGCTTGTCTTGAAAGCTTACCTTGGTTTACCATGATGAATTTAATATCTTCCCCAAACAACAATGAACTGCTTAATCGTCACTGCCGAGATGTCAGAGATCTCCACATTTCTTGGAATCCGCTTCGGTTGTGATCAAGGCTCTTATTGGCTTGGAGCTAGTGGTGTGACAGTCTTGAAAACTGAGTAAAATTCACCAAAATCATTGCTACTCGAGACCTTAAAGGGACACTGTCACGAGGGCGCATGCGCCAGTTTCTCGAATCGAAACTTGAAAAGTTTATACTAGCCTAATTTTTTTATAGCCTGCGTAGCTGGCGGGATTATTATAGCGGGGTACTGTTTTGGCCGTTTTTTTTTTGGCAATTTCTTATTCATGGCATGAAGCGAAATTCCCTGAAATTCATCGCGGGCTACGAAACTTGCTCCGATTCTCTCTTCGCGGCGCACTTGTTGTCGCTAGAATATTGCTCACGTCACAAGAAGGCAAAGGATTTTAAATTATTAAATTGAAAGCGGAGTACACGGCGGCCGTTGAAAATTTGAGCGCTTTTTAAGACGTTACATGGGAAAAAAATAACGTAGATTTCGACAATTTCAATTAAAATTCAATAAAGCGACACTATTAATCTACACTCAGCTCTGGCGTATTCTTTTGTCCTTTGGGGTTTTTCTAGCCATTTCCGATTTCTTTGTCGCCACTGTTTTCCCATTTATAAGTGCTCATAAGACGGACTCAACAACAACAACAATTTATTTCGGTTTGACCGACTTCCACTTGGAGGCGATTTGCGTCCCAAATATCTATCCGATCGACGATTTTTTCAGCCACGGTTAAAGAATTATTTCCCTTTCCACCATAAAACATGTCTGGTTTTTTGAAAATCATCGCATATTACGCTGAAAATGAGCATTTTCTGCCACCGATTCCAAGACTTAGAGTAGGCTCGGTTAATATAAAAAAAGTTGTTACATGTGTCAGTTGTTTTTAAAATACAATTACTTCTCATACAGTATCGGTAAACTCTAAAATTACAGGAAGAGAAACTTCCGGGGTTACATCAGCTGGGATTGCGTGCTTCAGAAGGTACATAGCGTTACTGCGTTGTTTTTGGCTCGACCTTTTTGACTAATAGGCTACTAAATCTGTAAATCAACTCAAGAAGTAACATTTTCTTGGAAAAATGCAGTCTATTAACGTTACAAAGGTTTATTTTATGTTCCTGTAACTATCACTCTAGTTATTTACTGGCGTGATACTGAGTTAAACCTTGAAGGTTAAATCGAGTACATCGGAACTGAGCAACTTGTTTATTTGGAGAGCTGTTCAACAAAGTGTTCCCGGAAAACTGCGGTGGACATTTAGTCTGCTAAAACTATCAGGTTACCATTCCATAGGATCAGCTCGTTCTACGATGCTTACATTCCCCTAACAGGACGTTATTAAATACAAAATGGAGGTTACATTGGTGAATGTTTTAACGTGTTTAGCTATAGTTATAACTTTATCTAAAACACCTGACTCGATTCTCTAAATCTTGAATTCAAATGTCATTCGCGGCGTACGTATCCCGGGGGGTACGTACATGGGAATGAAAATAACTTGATTGTTATTCTACCTAAAGCCATTTTGTAGATTTCCACTGCGAGTCGTATTAATTTATTATTTTATTCTGCGTTCTTATATTTCTTCATTAACATATCATTTCCAGCGCACTAGAAGCACTGCTCGCCATGATCAAATCATCTAGTTGCCGAGCGATCTCATTCTCATCCGGCATTTCCTCGGCCAATTCGTCTGCAAGCTCTCGCAGCTTCTTCACCGCTGTTGGCTCCTTGTCGTTCTTTCCTTTTCGAGATGCATCAATTTCCATGGAGGTATTTACCATAGTGTAGATGTCGACTGGCAAAAGAACAGCACTGAATGCGAAGCCGCCAATGTGAGCGACTTTGCCTGCAACGCTTAGGCCGCGAAACAAAGCTTCGCCACTGCCATTGGCGGCTGCCGCACCAACCCTAAGGCCGATTTTATAGCCAGTTGATGCGGTGCAATTTACGATGGATGCAACTTTGAAGCCCACCTTGGCACCATCTTTAACCTTGCTTAGCGTCATTGTTTCGTGTTCAAATTCTTTCCACAGTTTTTCAATGGCTTCTACTGCTTCGCGATCTTTTTTGACGATGCTCTGAACATTGTCGAAAGTATCCTTTTGGATGTAAGTCTCTGCGATTGACGCTCCGGTATTTGTCAAGCCACCTGCAATTCCAATCACTCCACCAACGCCAGCTAGTATAAGAGATGCACCAGCGGTTACAAAGGAAAGGCCGAATCCCACTGCCGCGAAACCAAAGCCAAGAACTGAAGCAGAACTTCCTGCCACTTGTGCGATGCACACATTGTTATGGTGGGCCATTAGTTTATCCGCCAAGACTCGCAAGGTGTTTATGGTTTCTTTTCGTTTTGGAATCCAATCAAGGACCAAATACTTCATTTCTTGAGCTTGATTTGAAAGCTTACTTTGGCGTACCATGATTAAACTACGTGCCTCAAACAACAACAAGCTGCGTGGGATCACTGGTAGAGACCTTGACACCGAAAAACATTTCGTGGAATCAGCCTCGTTTTTGATCAAGCTAGGCTCTTATTGGCCAGGAGCTAATACAGCGAGAGGCCTAGAGAGTATCTCCGCCAAATTATTTCTTTAGTGTCAAATTTCGAGTATAAAGCGCTTTGCAGAATACGCGTCCTCGCCCCGCTAAAAATGACCGGTCACTGAACGGACCACCACTCTCACTCATCCTGAAAGAGCACAAAACCGCAGTTGTAACCATTTCCAATAACAATCATAAGCTCTGCACTTAATTGATCTGAACATAGTTATCCGCTGCCCTAATATTACGCTAAATTGAGTAAGACATCCCTTTCCAACTCGCTCGATTTGTCGTCGAGTATGTCATGTTATGTTATGTTATGTTTTTTTTGTTTTCACACGCCCTCTCCATGGCCTACACTCAAACTTCAACACTCCGACATAATCTACATAACATCATACATAAAAAACTTGTAACCTTACAATTACACTTTTCCATTTCTAAAACCAGCTACTTTTTCATAGCTCAAGTGCTAGCAGTCAGGCGCAGGACGCATGCCAAACATGAACCTACGAGTCTCTCGTAGCTCAGTGGTTAGAGCATCTGACCGGTGTGCGGAAGGGCATAGGTTCCATTCCTGTAACTCAGATTTTGTCCCACGCTCGTGACGTGCGGAACGCATGATTCAGTGGTTCCTTCGCCCCCTCTCCCCAGTCCTCTCGCATTATTATTCTCATTTTTACTCGCTCGCCATCTTTCCTTTGCTCTCCCCGTGGGCCAGTCCTTACAAGGCGGAACGCTTGATACAGGCTAGGAACTAGCAAGCTACGGCTCCACAGTTTGTTACAAATGGCTTCATATAAGACTGCTTTGGTATTGGACAATGGGTCCGATACAATCAAAGCTGGATTTGCGAAAGAGGAGGCTCCGCATTCAGTATTTCCGACCGTAGTCGGCCAAACAGCGTACGCAAAACAACTAGAAGTTCTGGATCGACCAGATCCATACATCGGAGAACAAGCTAAGGCGAGGAAAGATTCCCTTGATCTAACATATCCCATCAAAAACTCGATAATAACTGATTTTGAGGTTATGGAGAAGGTAGGTACAATTCAAATCAAATTTAAGAATAGGGCTGGCTTTTAGTCTCTTACGCTGCTGTTATTTGTGTCGTCACGCAACGATCCTCCGCGTGAGCGTTGTGTGAAGACACAACGGCTGAGACGAGTAGGAGACTAGAGAATTTTTGGAAAGAAACATCAACGACATTGGAGTCCTGGAAAGAGCACTTGAATGCAATTTGTTAGTGGTAAAGTTCTACTGATCAAAGAAACACAAACAACAGACTACGAAACTAAAACATGTTAGCAATGTTTTTGAATGCATGTGTAGTTTATACGAAGAGTGTTAGAATGTCTTCTGTGATTCACATTGCAAAAAGACTTTAAATTATACAATTATATATGATAATGATGTGCTAAAGACCAGTGCAGATGTTTTTTCTTCAAGCTGAATATTCAAGCTTAGCTTTGTATGCACTCATGAATATTCAAGCTTAGCTTTGTTTGCAGTCTTGTATTGTTTAATAAATGTTCTCCTTTTGGTACAAGCGTTGCGATTATATTCAGTGCACTTTTGTTTATGTAAACAACCCTAACATTTGGAATATTTTAATCGCAGATCTGGCGTTTCGCATTTATAAACGAGCTTAAAGTTAATCCTGAAGAACACCCTATTCTTTTGACTGAAGCTCCGTTCAACCCGAGTGCTAACAGAGAGAAGACGACGCAGGTATAAAAACTCATGTTATTTCTATTTGTACTTAGAGATCGCGTGACGGAATTTACTCTACGTTGTAAATTACTCATGCGTGGATTATGACACATGCATTGTCACGCATATGTTTTATTCTACAAAAGACTGCAAAATTTTACATGTAGAAGTAATGGTTTCAATTGATAGGAGGGTTGAGGAGTAAAGATGTTCCATTTGGAGAAGTTTTACGAGAAAGTGGACTGTATGCTAGGGAAACCATCGAACCCATTCTTTCATCCCTTCGTTTCGTTCCTTCATTCTCAGTTTTTCAGATAGCGGACAAACCCAGACAGACTGTTAACGGACCGACCAACCGACTCCCTGGTTGACCTGCTATTTTTATGCAATGCTATCTTGGCAGCAAACAGTGTTAGTTTATCTAGTTATGCGTGTCGTAGTTTGTTTGGTACAACACAGGCGGTTCAAGCTATCAGATAACCGGGACGTGGCCCTTGCTTTGTGAGCAGTATTGTGTTACAACAGGTTACAAAGGTTGTTTACCATTTACCCAAAAATTCCGGAAATTTCGGTCAGAATGTAAATGGTAAGACAATTTCGGCTCGACCGACCGGAAAATTTCCGAAATGAACGGAACGCCTTGAAAGGTAGTCCAAAATTTCCAACCGAATTTCCGAACGGAAATGTGTGTGCCATTTGCTTTTATCTACCAGTTCCAGACCCTGCGCCAATTTTGATGCGTAAGCGTGGTTACTCAGCTTGTTTTTGGTGTCAAATGGTAAATGGTACACGCCAATCTCAAACGGAATTTCCCTTTCTGGAGTTTTGCTTACCATTTACACAAACCGTGGACCAACCGGTTTTCCCGTGTAAATGGTAAACAACCAAAGATTTTATTTATAAATGGGGAACGCAACGGTTTTGTTTCAAAATTTAAAAATTCGAATGTTTTGGGAATAAAATTACTGGTGTTGTATTCTTTGTTGTTTGCCTGCTCCTTCGGTAGATTTAATGGGATTTCGGCAAGTTATCGTTATTTGTGTGTTCCACTGCTAAGAGAAACCATCATAAAAAGACAAATAAACACCCAAAAAACCGTGATAACTCACCGAAATCGCGTTAAATCACCCCGAGGAGCAGGCAAACAATTAACAATTATTGGATGAGGTTGAGCATGATAGCGATAATTATCAAGGCCAAAGTTTGTGTTATCTGCCGAAGCCGAAGGCTGAGGCGGATAACACAAACTGAGGCCTTGATAATTATCGCTATCATGCGAAAACCGAATCCAATAATTGTTTTATTATGCATATTCCTGAGCTGCACTTGTAAAGACAAGAGCGCGCACAAAAAAGCGATCAATGCTCAGCAGTCAACTTGTAAGTAAACAACTTACGTCACTTCTGCATGCATAAAACTATTGTTTGTAGGTATGACGTAACAGAAACAGCAAGCAATAATTAGCTGCGTGCTTATAGCCAATCAAAATCGAGCTAGTGACACCAATGTATAATAATAAAGAATACAGCACAGCAACAGGGTAAGTCAATTTTATTCACTAAACATTCGAATGTTTAAGTTTTGAAACAAAACCGTTGCGTTCAGCGTTGCAATACAATACAATACAATACAATGCAATGCAATGCAATGCAATGCAATAACTTTATTTAGGCACGGTAAAAAGTATCATCAGGCATAAGAAAAATAATTAATAAACTACTAACTAATGCTATTATCAAACAATACAAAATCTAGTTAAAACAATGCTAATAAAACTCAAATTCAGTTTATAACATAGCTAGCAGAGCCGCGCAATCAAATTCAGTATAAGTAAGCGTGCTCAAAATCCCGATAGTGCACGCTGATAAATAAAAGTGCCATTCTTGACCGTGATTTCTTTTTTAAAAATAAAGAATTTTGTATTTAAACTGCAGTAAAATAAAACTCGAGCTTTCAACAGAAAATTTGAAATAAAACCAATTCCTATTTTGCTTAATATTTCGCTTACCGCGAACAATCACTTCTGATGTCGCGTCGGATTTGATGCACAATTCCACCGGCTATGTTTATGGAGCACATAACTCGATAGTGCACGCTAAAGCATGAACCAATTGTTAATTATTAAAAAATGCCAGCTTTCCATGAATGCCGCGTGCAATACAGGGATTATCGTTCATTTTGAAAGAAATCACTGCAGCTGGATCAAGGCCCCGTCCACACGTATCCGGATATTTTTAAATCCGCAACTTTTTTGTTACGGATTAGAAAATATTCGCGTCCACACGTAGCGTATTCGAATCGTATTTGCCCGAATTCGCCGGATACGTGTAGACGGAAGGCCAATCCGCAACAAAAAAGTTGCGGATTCAAAAATATCCGGATACGTGTGGACGGGGCCTAAAAGAGGAGAGAGTTTGCGCTTGCCGCAGCTCAACCGGTAGACTATTCTAAAGCACCGAACCTCTATAAGTGAATCTGTTTTTGACAAAGTTGGTTCGGGGCAGTGGAGTAGCTAACTTGCCCTCTGTTGATGCCGCATTGTTTTTTTTACTAGTTTTTTTAACAATTGTGTACCGTTTTCGCGTTAATTTCCTTTGTTTTGCTTTCGTTTATTTTGCTCATCGTGTTTTCGTGCTATTTATATTCTGTTAGGTTTTTTCCGCATAATCGCGCTTTCTTTTAGTTTAGCCTTATATGTACTCTGCCATTTTCGTTAGTAGGCTCTGTTTGCTTCGTTTAGTATCAACGTTCAATTTGTATCGTCGTTCTTCTTTTGTCCATTCGTTTCGGAGTTTCCTGCCATACAACGTTTGTAAGTGTCTTTCTTTACCGTTATGTTATTTTGTATTTTTGTACACGCTTTTTACTTGTATTTTTATCTTCGTTTAGCAATCGCATCCACCGTATAATGATTAAAGACTTCGTTATTATTTGCGTGTTGACGTTTGGCTGCTATACCGTCGGAGTTCCTAAGAGAATAATTAGAGATTTCACTTCGATATGTAAACATCGAATGCAAATAATTTGACTTTTAATAAGTCGAAAACGGAGTTTATGTTGATTGGGTCTAGGCGCAGGTTAATATAATCCCGTCTCTTTTTATTGATACTGCCTCTATAAAACATGTTGCATCTACTAAATCTCTAGGGGTTTATGTGGACGAGAATCTGTCCTGGAATGTTCACGTCGATAAAATCTCAAAAAAGATTGCTTCTGGCATAGGTATTCTAAAGAGAATACAAACCTTTATAAATCGAATCTTTGTAACACAATACCTCTCATAAAGCAAGGGTCACGTCCCGGTTATCTGATAGTGAGCTTGGGCTGCCTGTGGTACAACGGCGAATTGTGAGTGCCACTAAAACCGATAGTTCCTCTCGACACTTACCTCGTGTGCCCATCTTTACACAGACGAGCTAAAAGATGCATGTCGAGACAACAAATTTTGGCCTTGTCCAATTTCGTCTCGTGTGTTCGTCCATAAAATATAAGTCTGTAGTCAGTATAAAGAGTCAGTCAGTCCATAGGGAACCCACGCGTTTATCAAGAATGATCATAGAATAAAGTTACAAATGGACTTACGTGATGTAGTGTTTCATTCCAAATGTGCCGTTACTTTTGTGCTGTTGAAATCAGTTTCTGCCGGGATTTTTAGCAGCTAAAACGGTCCGATCAAATCCGTTGATACGATTTCGAAACGATCGTGTCTGTAATTTTTTGAATGGTCTCGCATTTCACCGTCTGTTATTAAATTTTAACTTGTCAGCCGTCACGCGGGATGGTTTCGTATTTTGGCGTCTGGAAATAAAATTTAAACTCTTAATTAATTAATAACAAACGGTTACGTGATATGCCGCATGACGCCGAAATACGAAACCATCCCGCATGACGGCTAACAAAAAATTTAATAACAGACGGTGAAATGCGAGACCATTCAAAAAATTACAGACACGATCGTTTCGAAATCGTATCAACGGATTTGATCGGACCGTTGTAGCTGCTAAAAATCCCGGCAGAAACTGATTTCAACAGCACAAAAGTAACGGCACATTTGAAATGAAACACTACATCACGTATGTCCATTTGTAACTTTATTCTATGATCATTCTTGATAAACGCGTGGGTTCCCTATGGTCAGTCGGTCAGTTAGTAAGCTAGCCAGTGAGTAAGTCAGTAAATGATTAAGCCCCGGGGGGTGGAGGAAATCCCTCAGTTATAAAATCGATGGAAGTGATCGTCTGAAATTTTGAAAGTAGCCAGAAACCCATTCTGTGGGTGTGGCTAACATTAATTTTTATCCTTAAGACTGAGGTACCAATAACTATTTCTAAAATGTTGTTCCAGATAGCATATTTTTCTGGTTTAAAGTGCCTATGAAATGAAATTTTAAAATACAAGTCCATGTTTCACTGATTCATAATTTTCCAATTTAAGTTATGGTCAAGCGCGCAATCTATTTTTTTTTTTTTACCTTAAACACGGACCCGCGCTATAAAAGGGATAGCTCCGCCCCCTTTGTCACACCATCACTGCTTCAACGGCTAATCAAAGATGGCTAACACTGCGAGCAACACGGAGGAAGACCATTGTACCCAAAAAATTGGTCTAATTCTACCTTCACCAGCTCAATCTTGTTTAGGATTTATCTTTCACGAAAATGAAACTAAACACATTATTTGAATTTATGCGCCTTTTATCATGAATATAATATTTTAGCTTGCCAAATTTGAATTTCGCGCCGGTAACGGTTCTCCATTGGCGAGCGGATGCACGTGATGTTGACAGTTCGGTGTCAAGTGTGAAATGACTGGCGGCTTTGCCAGGCCAAGGTTCCTTTTATAGCGCGGGTCCGTGTTTAAAGTTGGCTTATTTGAGCCAAAAATATGAGGCAACCAGCGCCGGGCCAAAATATGCAAATTATGACTTGTGATGTCAACAGTTGTGCAGACCTTCGTAGTCAATATGGTAGTCAAAACTAATCGCCGGAGGACATTTCCAACTGAGCAAAACTGTAAAAATATAGCTAAAAATGTGGTTTGTTTACGAGAAATACTGAAAAGCGACACCTCATTTTTGCACAACTGATGACGTCACCATGTTATTTGCTTCATCTTCTGTTTTTCTGCCGTAAGGATCAGTTTGCCGTTTCTTTTGTTTCACTTTAAATTCTATTAATACTGATCTAGGTCTGGAAACCCAGATCCGGTCATTCTCAACGGTTTGCTGCAGTGATCGTGCATTCTATGTTTCTTTTTATACTAGTTCCAGGCCTCAGGACACGAAAGTTCATTTTTGACCAACTTTGAACGTCCAAACAAGTACTTTTCGTTGCTTGACCATAACTTAAATTGGAAAATTATGAATCAGTGGATCATAGAGTCCAGTTTTTAGTATAAAAAATGGGCCGAAAATTTCATTTCATAGACACTTTAATATCCCCAAAAGGTATTAGAATAACCTTGAGAGTGGTCATTTTCTATAGCCGATTTCGAAAAATACCATAATAATCTTTTATATGCAGACTCAGCCTCGCCGGGGTGTAAATCTCCTTTGTTAGAATGGCACAATGGAATTCAGAGTACATGTAGGAATGCTAGGACGTAGCATTGTGTGTTCGTATACAAATGTGCACCGTATGCAAATTGCCAAGAAGTTGAAGCATAGCACGTGCAGTTCGTGCTGAAAACAAAATAAATTGGAAAAATCAGGCTTACATCAAGTACCACCCAAACCTGCACCTTAAAGAGTATTATGGTATTTTTCGAAGTGGCCTTATCAAGCATCCTTAGCGGTACTAAACCACGAATTTTAAATCCTTAAAGGTATGACGATCACTCCTGTCACTTTTACATAGGAGTTACCATCCCCCCCCCCCCTCCCTCCCAGTTAACGAAAATAAGGAAGGATCACTTGGCCTCAACATACATCTTTATTTCTTTTAGATCATGTTTGAGACCTTTCATGCGCCTGCCTTCTTTTTAGCCCTGGCACCCGTGTTGGCGCTTTACGCCTCGGGTCGTAAAAGCGGCACAATCCTTGAAAGTGGTTATGGTGTTAGTCACGCAGTTCCTATCTACGATGGCTTTGCTATTCCAAAAAACATCCTTCGCCTTGACCTTGCTGGCGAGTACCTGACAAATTATCTAAAAACGTGCCTTATGGAGCGAGATGGCTCCATTCCCACTGTCGAACGCGATACCGTACGTGACATCAAGGAGAAGCTGTGCTATGTTGCTCTGGACTTCGAAAAAGAAATGAGTACCGCCGCGTCGAGCTCCAGCTTAGAGAAGAGCTACAAGCTTCCTGATGGACAGGTCATCACTATTGGCAACGAGAGTTTTAGATGTCCGGAAGCGCTGTTCCAACCTCCACCTCCTGAAACTGGTTTTACCGGTATCCATCAGCTCACTTACAATTCCATCATGAAGTGCGATGAAGGCGTCCGAGAAGAGTTGTTCGCCAACATTGTCATGGCTGGTGGCTCCACCATGTTCCCAGGAATCGCTGAACGAATGCAGAAGGAAATCACTGCTCTGTCTCCACCCACAAAGAAAATGAAGATCATTGCTCCTCCGTCTGATCGTAAATTGTCTGCATGGATCGGAGGATCCATCTTGGCAAGCTTAGATACTTTCCAGCCCATGTGGATCACCAAGCAAGAATATGATGAAGCTGGCCCCGCCATTGTCGAGCGCAAGTGTGTTTAGTCAAAATTCGTTTGATAGCTTGAGTTCTTCTTGCTCAGTGCCATGTCGAACTTTTAAAACAAATAATGATATTTACATATAATTACAACTCACTTTTGTTTACTGTTCGCTTAGCATCAATTTTTGGGTAAATAGAACTGAACTCCTTTTAACATTTGCATTAGAATGCACGCGCAATTAAATATTGAAACGAGAGAACTTCTGTGAATCAGGTATAACAGCTGTTAAGCTACTGAAAGCTTCGCTATTACAGGCGAGTTGTCTGTGTTAATGTAGGAGTATATATGCAACCACAACAAGTGTAATTTACGATGAGGTATCCCTAAGGCTATAAAGGTAGTTGTCAACCATTGCAAAAAGGAAACAGCGAGAAAGGCTTAAAGAAGTCATAACCACATGGATGGATGCTTCCGTTTTTTAATTTTTAAATGTTTTGCTGTTTAGAAAGAAGTTCTTTCTAAACAGCAAGATATTCAAACGTTTGTCATCACCACCTCTGTCTTGTGTACCATTTCCTAGCCAGTAGGAACCTAGATCACAAACAAGACTGTTTCCACGAAAGGCTGATATCACCAGTGGATCGTTTTCATCTGCGTAAGCAGTTTGTCTTTTTTGAGAGCAACAACAGATAAACTGAAAAGATTTGGCAAATGTTAAAGCCCGTCGATCATTAATAACTGAGTTATGCGGAAAAGGCGACTTCAAAACTTAGAGAACTTGCATCATATAAGTTTTAATGTATGTTTTAGAACAGTTTTCGATTGAGTGTCGTAAAACCAAAACCAAAGTAATGACTGTGACCAATCACAGCAGTCGTAAACAATCCAATGAACCAATCAGAGCTCGAAGCGAGGAAGTCACGATTGGTTTTGGTTTTACTTCCGAATGGCTGAGAAAATGGCGCGAGATTTCTTAGCCAATCACAAAGCGTAGCAATGCAAAACCAAAACAATTGTGTAATTACTTTTGACACTCAATTGAAAACTGCTCTAATGTTTAATTAATTCATTGTTGCTTGATTCTTAAATGTTTTTTTTTTCCTTTTCTCCATGATATTAGCCAACAGGCGACTCTGTAAATTCGAGTTAGAATAAAGTTAATGTATGTATGTTTGCACTACTTTGGTACACAAGCATGACGGCCGAATTTGCATTTTTAAGAAATTCTTAAACTACAGCTAAATGTTTTTTATAAATCTTTATGTTCAGTTCAAAGATTTTAAAGACCTCTGATTTGCATTCTCGCTTTAAAAAAAAGTCTATATAATTACAAAAAAGTATTTTTCACTTAGTTTATAATAAACTTAGTGAAAAATTCTTTTTTTGTGTGTTTTGCGCATGAAGACGCTCAAAACAACTCGGCGTGGTGATGTCTTTGGTCTGCGATTGGATTCCAAAGCGAAAAGCGCTACTTTAGTTACTGGGTGTGGATTCATTCTTGAACGATAGATACATCTGTGTGTCGTCTGCGTAAGCATGGACTCCAGGAAGGTGACTCCTGAGAATCTCGAAGAGTTTACTTGTGTACATCGTGAATAATAGGGGGCAAAGACAAGAGCCCTGAGGCACCCCATGAGGCAGTGCGAAGTTATCAGAGTACGACTGGTTTATGTGCACACGTTGGGTCCTGCCAGTCAAATATGATCGAAACCATTGAAATTGTTTTTTTGTATATAAATCAAAAGACACGAACAGCCCAACCTAAAATCACAAACCGAGAATGAACGAACGGAAGAGCAACCAAACTGACGCACCGAAAAACAGAGCACAACTGAAAGGACAGCTGAAACTATGAATCTCCGAACGACAAGGCGGCCGCCACCCGAACGTAAAAACCCGCAAGCAACAAAGAGAAGGACTGAACGAATCCCTTGTGCTAGAAGAAAAAGAATAGTGACAAAGAAAGAGCCCTTAAAATGTGGCTTAAGTTAACATTTATATTAAAACATTAGAGTTCCACCCTAAATGTTTTAATACCTGTTGCAAACCTTTAATTTAAAATGTTTGGACTAATGGGCGAAATAGTTTGTTTGCGCCAAACCGCTACTTACAACAAAAGGTCCAACTTTGTTTATGTAAAAAATAACAGACACGAACAGCTCAACTCAAAATCGAAAACCGAGAATCCGCACGGAACGAGAGCCAAAATGACGCACAGAACATCAGGGAACAATTGAAAGTTCAACTGTACCCATGAATCACCGAACGACAAGATGACCGACAACCGAACGCAAAACCAGCAAACGAAAGAGAGAAGGACTGTACGAATCCTTTATGTTAAACAAAAAATAATTTAGCATAGAAAGAAACCTTAATATGTGGCATGTGCTATCATTTATATTAAAACAGTAAATCATAAGATTTTGACCCTAAATGTTTTAATGCCCTATGAAAACCTTTAATTAGTTTATGAAAGTTTGGAGTAGTGGGCGAAATAATTCGCTTGTGCCAATCCGTAAAAACACCAAAAGGTGACAAGGTCCCACTTTGTTTTTGTAAAATGTAACAGATACGAACAGCTCAACCCAAAGTCGAGAACCGAGAATCAACGAACGGAACGATAGCCAAAATGACGCACAGAACATCAGGGAACATTTGACAGTTCAACTGAACCCATGAATCACCGAACGACAAGATGACCGACAACCGAACGCAAAAACCAGCAAGCGAAAGAGAGAAGGACTGAACGTAACCGTAAAAAAAAAAAAAAACCAAAACGTCAAACTTAAAATTGAAAACTTAAAACTAAAATGGAAAAACAGAAAGAAGCTAAAAGTTGAACGAAACGGAATAATTTGGTGATAAATTTTGAGTTTTGAAATAATCAGTTTTACCTAAACATTAAAATTCATAAATATGCACTTTAGTGAGCTCACTAAAAACTTATTAACAGACAACATAGATTGATAATATGGAAAATTTATATCTGCTCAGAAGGTCTGTCATTTTTTTTTGTAAAAAAAAGCAAAAGACATAAACAGCCCAACTAAAAATCACCAACCGGGAGAAAACGAACGGAAAAGCAACCAAAATGGTGCACAGAAAAACACAGCACAACTGAAAAGACAGTCGAAACAATGAATCCCCGAACAACAAGATAGCCGCCACCCGAACGCAACCACCCGCCAGCAACAAGGAGAAGGACTGAATACACTTTTGTGCTAGAAGAAAAAGAATTGAAGTGAAGAGAGAGCCCCTATGTTGTGGCTGAAATTCAAATTCAAATTCACAAATTCAGCTTTTTGATCAGCCTTGCATTGAAGCTATGGGCACTATCAGGAAGCACATGTTCGCTAACAAAATCATCACCCAGCATGTGATCAGGGCTGCTACTGCTGCGTAGCTTAGTGGGTAGGACTTTAGTTTGACCCTTTCTTTCTTCGTCTCTTGTCAAGCTAATGACCAGCTCTTTGCCTTTGAAGTACAGAGACAGTCCAACCACCCTGTGAGTTTTCACTCTCGCAGAAGGGTTCCCAGCTACCGACAGGTACTTCAAATGGGAGTTCAAGCAAAACTTGGAAATCTCGTGGATGTTTTGAATCTGATTACTGTCAATGTTCAATTCAATGAGTCCTGTTGTGGAGTCTAAACCACATACAGTCTCAAGGTTATTATGACTGAGGACAAGAGACTTCAGTTGTGCCAGCCCGCCAGGGATGCCTGTAATGAAATGGATTTGTAAAACCGGCAAAAGTTCATCAGAACGTTTAAGAGAGGTGTCATTGCTACTGTTGGTCCAAGTGGTCCTTGCATTGTTATAGAAGTCATTGGAGCATTTCAGTAAGGTGTCGTCTTGGCCGCCATCTTGGTTACGTTCGTTCGAAACTCATTGCGATATTTACCTCAGATGGAAAATTATCTCGAGATAAAAAATTATCTCGAGATAAAAATTTATCTCGAGACAAAAAATTATCTCCAGATAAAAGTCTATCTCGAGATAAAAAATTATCTCGAGATAAAAGTTTATCTCGAGATAAAAAGTTATCTCGAGATAACAAATTATCTCGAGATAAAAAATTATCTCGAGATAAAAATTTATCTCGAGATAAAAAATTATCTCGAGATAAAAAATTATCTCGAGATAACAAATTATCTCGAGATAAAAAATTATCTCGAGATAAAAATTTATCTCGAGATAAAAAATTATCTCGAGATAAAAAATTATCTCGAGATAACTAAACTGAACACAGGCCAAATTATCTCGAGATAAAAAAAATTGAGCATGGCACCTATGGGCCACCGTAACACCCTGATCGAACAGTGTATAAACTCAGCGATCCAGTTGTATTCCTTTCTGTTTGAAGGGCAGATTCAAACGTGATTTAAGTGGCTTTTATTCAGTGATTCGAATAACTCTGACATGTCATCAGATAGCGTGTCCCTGCACACGTGCGAGCTCTGTCTCATAATAGGCATGCGTGCCAGATGGCGCATGCCCTATAGATTGTCACACTTTCCAAGAAAATGTGATATACAAACAAAGAGGTCATTTAGATTAGTGTAAAGAATACTGAGGAGCCTTGACTGAGGCGTTGCACATCAAACATTGAATCAGCTACTTCACCTTTTCTATGAGAATTATTTTGGACTTAACTAGACTAAACAACTGTGTTGTAGAAGTGTAGCCAGGGTTAAAGTGTTTTAAAAACCGAGCTTTCGGTTGCCTGTACTGCAGTCTTCAAACAGGCAGCCGAAAGCTCGGTTTTAAAAACATTTTAGCCGGCCAGAGAACGTTGTTATATTTATTTATTTCTACTCAGGATATAAAATAATTATTAACAAAGTACGACAATTATTTAAGACGTTAATTCCAAGCTTGCTAATAACATAACATGGACGTAATGACCTACTTTTCACTGTCGTGTGTTGTTTACAGTTTTAGCCATACATAAATTTTCTGGGAAAAGAGCGACCGCTCATGGCCTCATGGAAAATGCTTGAAACTTTTTACACACAATATCTTTCGGCACTCGTTATAAACAGTTTCCATTGCTATCCTTTACTTTGACGGTGCTACGCAGCAAAAACATTTTTTGTGCTATTAACTTTTAAGCCTTACATGAATTTTCTGGGAAAAGGTGCAACCCTTTATCTCATTTGCATTACAGAATATTTCGGTACCGGAAGCAATAAACATATTTTGGTAAGTGAAATTGCACGCCTTCCAATTCAAAAAACATATCATTGTATAATAAACGGGATTTCGTTTACGTTGGTTACCTTGGGATAACGAAAGCTGCAAGGTTGTACACCAGAATATATATATATATATATATATATATATATATATATATATATATATATATATATATATATATATAGATACATATATAACTAGTTAAAAAGACCGGAAATGGACAACTTTTGGTATAAAAAATATAAAAATTTAGTTTAAAAAACGTTTCGGTCTCTCGACCTTCATCAGTTATACAGACAAGTTACACATGTATAACTGATGAAGGTCGAGAGACCGAAACGTTTTTAAACTAAATTTTTATATTTTTTATACCAAAAGTTGTCCATTTTTGGTCTTTTTAACTAGTTTTTTATCATATCCACCGAATCCGGACTGTGAAGCCATTATTGTGATCCTTTTGGTATGACATCTTTCGTTGGCTTAGGCAGCACCTTCAAAATCGTCTATATATATATATATATATATATATATATAAAGAAACAAGAATATATATATAAGTAAACACATCTGGCACTTGAAAGACAACAATTTAGATTATGCAATTAAGTGGAGCATTTTATGCCGTGCTCCCCACTACTCGAATACGACGAAGCGATGTAATTTGTGTATAGCTGAAAAGTTTTTCATTTTGTGCAAACCGGAAACCGCAACCTTGAACAAACGAAACAAATTAATCAGTAAATGTAGACATAAAGATAAATTTCTGCTGAAAAACGTGATGTGACATTGTCTAGACATGAACGTTATCCCCATGGAGATATGATGCTTTTTATACTGTAAATGTTCTTTGTAGTTCACTTTTGGTCTTGCACTGAGGAGTGCAGGTTCGCCCTGTACGAAACAGACCTGTATGCATTAAACCGAAGTCAAAAGTTTAACCGTGTCCACTTATTCTCTTTATATTCGCTCTACCGATGGTATCGAGCCCTCTCGACACACAATACAAAGATTATCCTGGATATATATATATATATAATATATATATATATATATATATATATATATTTATATAGACGATTTTATGTTTATGTATATAATTATAATAAACTGGTTCAAGACTTCAGAGGTAGTTCATCGTTTTATTACTACGTACAGCACTGTTTCGTATGGTCAAATGATTACCACACTCATCAGGTAATATCAACGATTGACCGTTAAATTACAAAAACTGGCTATAAAAGCGGGAATACGGTTGCTATGAGATATAAAAACATGCGTTATTTTATCATATAAATCATGTGAGTGCTATATATATATATAATCTGTCACAGGCATTCAGTAAAAATAAACTAAATGAAGATACACAAATTGGTGTTTTGTGTGAGTCACCTATATTTCGATCGGATACACCGACCTTCATCAGGGTAAATGGCCGGTAAAACACGTCACACGCCACTAACATGCAAGTTACAATTTGAAACAGCATATAACACGCGCTACGTAAATACATGTACAGTCATATCTGAACAACACTCTAATATAGACAGTCACACCTGGATACTTGTCTTATATGGACAGTCATATCTGGACACTTGTCAAAGATGGACAGTCACCTGGACACCTCTCTAAGGTGGACAGGCCTATCTGGACACCTCTGTAAGGTGGACAGTCCTATATCTGGACACTTCTCTAAGGTAGACAATCATATCTGGATACCTCTATGGTGGAAAGTCATATCTGGACACCTCAGAAAGGTGGACAATCGTATCTATGCACCTATCTAAGGTGGACAGTCATATCTGGGCACCTCTCTAAGATGGACAGTCATATCATTACACTCCATAAAGCGGACAGACATAAATGGACACCTCTCTAAAGTGGACAGTCACATCTGCGCACCTCTCTTAGGTGGACAGTCATATCTGGACACCTCTAAGGTGAACAGTCATATCTGGGCACCTCTCTAAGGTGGACAGACAAGACCCGGATAATGTTCTCCCATTCAATTGTCCTGTTCTCGTGTAGATCTATTTTGGCTAAAAAAGAAATCATTTTCATTTAGTCCATGGGGCTTTATGCATTTAGGTCTGTACGCCCATTGTCCTTCCTTGTCCTTGAATACCATTGTGGCCTGGACCATGAAAATGTTGACATATTAAATCGTCTCTTTTTCCGCATATCTACGTTCAAATAACAAAATGTCGCCTTGGTAATTAGCCAAATCCTAAGTAGTGTAGTGGGTAAATGAGGGGACAAAGCCGAGCCTGAGGGAGCCGAAGAAGTTCGATTCTCGCCCAGGATGGATTTTGTTCTTTTCCAACTGAAAATTACTTTTTTTTTGGCGTTCATCAAAACTCGTTACATTTAATTTCCAAAAAACCCCGCAATATTGCGTTACCGTTAGCGTTTCGTATTCAAGGGTTGCTCATAGGAGCCTTTGATTTAAATAGACAAGCAGCAGCGTCTTCATTGAGAACTACAAGTCTAGTAGTATTATTGGTTATAAATTATCATTCATTTAAAAGGCACTCTATGACATGACTATTAAGATATGGGAGGAAACGTTTGTATAAGCCATAGAGTAAGAGTGGAACCGTGATATCCACTGAAGGGGAGGAGGGTGGGGAAAATACCAACCTCGATGCTCAAATGACCCAGCGTCGAAATAAAAGGGGGCAAATTCATCTGATACATTCGGTTAATCAAAGGCTCCTGTGAGCTAGCTCATGGATGAATTGGATAAGTGTAGAGACAACCCTCGGCGCGTGTCATATTTCAGAATATTTCCCCAGGTAAATCAAGGCATGGGCTGCCAGTTATTTCGCCCAAAAAGTGAGCCGGTGGTCTATCTTCGGAGGATTAAGCTATGCAACCGTAAAACGTTGACGGATTAATATGTTTGACAACCACTTGGGAGCAGTAAAATAGATGAATGTTTGTCTAAATTGGTGGCATTTTTGCTTAAAGATTTTTTACGACTTTGCGGACGTAATAAGTCACGTGACCTAATTTGCATACCATGCGCATGTTTAAATGATAATAATTGTAAACTTATTACTGCTGCAAAGTTTTACGCTGGAAAAATAAAGCCTCAGAAGATCGGATAGACCATCCCCTCACTTTTTGGGCGAAATAACTGGCGGCCCATGCCTTAATTTACTCGAAGAATGCAAACTTTGCAATTGACTTTCTTTGCGATTTAACATTATACATGTAATTACATTAAAAAGCCGCTAACAAAATTTAATTTCAGGTTCTTCGATTACAGCAGATACAGTATTCATTCCCTGTTGCATTTTTCCTCCGATCCGAGAGACAATTTTAAACGACAAATAGTCAATTCGCCCAAATAAAAGTGAACCACAGTCGATATTTGTCAACGTCGCTTTATCAATTCGATGTCCATTTTTCGCAGCTAATGTTCTTTGGCTTTTTAGAAGGTTTTTAGACCACACTATGAAAATAAATGCTTACGAAACAATTACGATTATCTCACATTTAGTGTACTGATGATATACCTCATGTTATAGAAACCGAAACCCTAGATCCAATTGGGTAACATCACAGTGTTTCTCTCATTTCCAAGGGTAGATGACAGTTTGCACTTCGTTCTCGAATTCGCGCACAACTTGCAGCATTTCATTCATTTCTCTCTCCAACTCATCTGCCAGCTCTCTTAGCCTTTTCACTGCCTCTGGTTCCTCTTGACCATGAGAGCCAATCTTTATCGCCGATGTCACCACAGTATAGATATCAACAGGTAGTAACACTGCACTAATCGCGAATACACCAATTCGTGCAACGTTGCCTGCTATTCCTATGGACCTCAGCACTGCTTCAGCACCTTCACCTGCTGCTGTGGTAGCTGCTCTCGCGCCGGCTTTTGCAAATTTGCCCACATCCACCAGGTTTTTTATCAAGACAGCAACGCAGGCATTGTAACTGAAGTGGTCTTTTACACTTCCAAACGATACCTTGGACACTTCTCGATAGAGCTCGTTCAAGAGCTTTTCAACGGGTTTCTGCGCTTCGCGGTCGGCGTCGATAATCGCCTGTGCCCTTGCAAGCTTTGATTTGAAAATTGCACTTCTCGCAATGCTGGAACCAGCGGCAGTTGCTCCACCTCCAGCGCACATTGCTGCGCCAACGGCTGAGAGGATCAGAGAAGTTCCAAAACTGACAGCAGCAAGACCAAAACCAGTGGCCACCAAAACGAATCCACCAATCGAGAAGGACGAACCGGATACCTTGGCAATGTGGACATTTTTGTCATGCTGCATAAGCTCGTCTGCCAACCTTCGCAAAGCTTGAACAGTTTCCCGTCGACTCACAGCCCACAACTGGATACTAGTTGTAAGTTCATCCGAGCGTTTCACGAGGTCTTTTGGGCTATTCTTGCTCAGTGCCATGTCGAACTTTTCAGTAACACTCAGTTTGTTTATTTTTCGGGCGGCATCAATTTTCTGAGAAAAGGAATGATCACAGGCAGCCCAAGCTCACGTCACGAGAAAGCGAAGGGTTAATTATTAATTATTTGTTTTGTCACCACTGTTATTGTGGCGACAAAACAACCCAAGACGGCTTGAAATATCCCGAAGGACAAAAGAACACACCAGAGGTGAGTTCAATAGAATCACTTTATTAAATTAATGCCTAAATTTCGCTTTATTAAGCGTTCGAAATCCACGTTATTTTTTCCCCATACAAAGTCTTAAATTTTTAAAACGGCCGCCGTGTAATCCAATGTGACGTGAGCTTGGGCTGCCTGTGGAATGATATAACTTTTTTTGTCATTTGCATTACAATGCAGTTCCGAGATATGAAAACGATACAACTCCTGATATAAACGCTGCTAAGCAACAGAAAGCTTCGGTATCATCAACGGGTCGTGTAAATGATATGATATGGTGTCGGTATAAAGCAAGTTGCCCGCCACTGTAAAAAAAACAGTGACAAAGACTTGAAGAAGTCATAGCCACATGGATGGATTTCACATAGATTTCTAAACAGCAAAACATTCCAAATTTACCATGGCTACCATTGTTTTGCCAGACAAAGTCAATTAAGCACAACGTTTAAGACTGTCAATTCATCATCTCCCAGCCAATAAGAACCTAGATTACAGGCTGTTTCCAAGAAAGGCTGCTGTAAACATACCAAAGGAGTGAAGTAATTTCTCTTTTACTTGAGGAAATTGTTCCAGCATGGGGGAGCAAATTAAGGTTTTAAAACAGACTAAAGAGTTCCTGAAACGAAAAGCAAGCGTTCAAATTTTGCAAGTCTTAGCCGAGAAACTAATGTCGCATCATAACCATCATGTATCGCACAAGTGGCGGGATGCTCTTCTTCAGTTGCTGGGTTTGTACTGATCGTGATGGAACTAAGTCGGCTGACTTTGGTCTCACCTTTGTGCCACTTCAGTATACTTTCTGGAATTGGTGTAAGCATTTGCGCCGCAGGTGGGCTGACAAATGCCTGATCGTTGAACACAGAAGTCTGCATCCAAAGAGATACTTTCGAAAATTGTCGCCTGAGAAGCAACAGGGGCTATTCAAACGCTTTTGGAAGAATATGGAAAAGAAGCACAGAAATTCATGGTAGGAAAAGGTTTTAAAGCAGGGATCATCGCTGCTTCCATGATAAAGAACTAAGTGGAAACCAGCTTCAAACTTAGAGTCAGGGCTGGTGCGACATGGTGGAAAACTGTGTTCCCGCGCTGTCTCAGCCGCGTTGCCCACAGAGTGTCTCACACGGTGGTTTTGTTTTCATTGCGGTTCTTTTGCCATTCGACATCTACACGTTGGCAGAAAGGTGTGAAATAAAGAGTTTGCAGTTGAGTTAGCCAAAGGTATGCCAGATGAGGAAGACTTTGCTTGATAAATAAATGATTTTGTGTCAACGGTCTTGGGCTGACACGTACTCTTATGGACATGATATGTTAAAAAAATAAACTGAGAACTTATAATATCCTGATCGAACAATGCATACGCTCAGCAATCCGAAGTTGTACTGATTCCTTTCTAACAAAAGATTAAAAGGCGATTCCTGAATTTGAACCAAGAGTGGCTGATTAAGCATTTAGACTTGTTATGCGAGGAACACTGACGGAAATACCAAACGATTTTACTTCACATTTTATATAAGAATTATTATAGACTTAGAACCGATACTTTAGCACAGTGATTTGAAAGTTTTCCGTAAGCCTAAACGACTGTGGGTTTCCGGGAAACGCTGCATGGGCTCGTGGTTTATTCCTTTTCCTAAACCTGAATTGCAGTTTAGAATTGACTTTACAAATACGATATTAAAGTAAAATAACTTCATTTATACATGGTAACTCACCCCAGGATATTAAATTTATACACGATAAACAAATGAAGAAAATTTATTAACTTGTTGATTCCAAAAATAAGAAACTATGCACTAATCTCAAATTCAGATTTGACCTAGACCCTGCTTGAACTACAATGAAATAAATAAAAAGGAACGTAATGGTCTCCCAGATTCGGTAATGTCATGCGTTATATATACCTTAATTAAAACAGAACTGGCAGGGTATCAGAAGGAAGGCCATTCCATAATGCAGCACCAAGTAAACAAACGTTTTGTCTAAATAATCAGTGCGGTTGTGAAAGGCCTAACCTCTCCACGCTATTTCATAACTTATATGACTAAATCACTACAAGCGATGAATAAAGTTACAGGCTGACGGCTCTAATCTCATGAAGCAAGGTTTTTGAACATCGTAATTATAGCAGTTATCGTTAAGCTACTCCAATTTAGTTTCGGAAACAAACCTTTAACATACGGCCAGAGTATGCAGAGCAGGTCTTACAAAACAATTGAATTTAGCAAGCGGGTTGTATTGATTTCCGAGAAAATGTGCATTGGATGTGACCGTTGAATTTAAAAAATCGTTTTAGAATTGCTGTGTAAAGATAATGAAGTACATTGAAGCTTTACACCTGGAACATCGACTCAACATTGTTATTCCGTGATATGACGTACAATGTATGACCTTGGTATTCGGACTCCACTAAGACGAGACATTCAATGTGAAATGAGTTTATTGAGGATAAGTCAGTTAGTCATCTGATGGATGTATCCTACTAACATATCATTTACATTCTCCTGACCTCTGTAAATTACATTTCACTTACAGAAAATTGTGCTACGCCAGGTACGAAAAACCACTAAAATCCACCCTTTAGAAGTAGCCAAAAATTGTGGAAACGTATACCCCCCTATAAAATTGCGGTTGCACTGGACCTCGGAGGCATTGGTACAACTGACAAATGATAACGTTTCCAGTTACCTTTGCTATATTACATTATGTAACCTATTTGAAAGACTGAAACTTAAACGAAAAAGAAAAAAACAAGAGGCTCCTAGCAGCCTATATTCATGCGTATGCGTAAGTTAGTTTTATGATATATTTTAAACATGATAAGAAGATGTCCGACATGGCGAAGAGTACTCCTTTCATTCAGTCAGCGCTCCTGCAAACCACATTGTTTACTATTGATTGTTTTAGAAATGAAGGCTGTACCACAATGGAGGGAATGATTCTTCTAAGACTTATATATACCAAACATGAACATTGCTAATGTAAGTAGGGTTGTAGGAGAGGCTGTCGTGACACATGAGTAACGCTCTTTTACCGGAAGTGAGAGTAGCCGGAAGTCACTAAACAGGAAGTGTACTGGCAAAGCTATGAACCGGAAGTGTACAATTTAAAATATGCGTGCATAAATTTGCATGCAAAATCGTGACACAAAAAATAAAAAATAACAAGAGGCTACTATTGTAGCCTACACTCATGGCTTGCGTTTTGAACGGGTCACGCACCCCTTCCCCCCTCAACGAATTTTGCGTGACACACTAAAGAACACGCTAAAACACGTTTTTAAGTCGTGAATACGACTTATTGCGATTACTGGAGAAAAGTCACTCGCTCATCGTAAACTTTAGGAACACTGTTTGACATGCGCCGGTTCTCGTCTGATCACCGAAGTTAAGCCCTGTCGGGCGAGGTTAGTACTTGGATGGGTGACCGCTTGGGAATACCTCGTGTCGTTGGCTTATCATTTTTCTTTCCTTCACTCCCTTTCATTTTTCATTTTTTTGGTTCCGTCAAGGAGCCACTTGTCCTGAGGAGGGCAAACTGAAGCCAAACGGTCATGAAAACATAGCATACCTTCGACGATATTCCAACGACAACGAATGGGCGACGAAGTTTGTCCGTAATTTTCATTTTCGCTAGTAAACACATTCCTTCGTGTTAGCATGTTTTATAATTATTTCCTCAAAACTAACCAGAACACAGAGAAAATTGAATCACAAATTGATATCAACATAAATTCTCACCAAAAAATTATAATTTCTTTTACGGTAAAGTCCCTCATCTGTAAGAAATCTGCTTCTTCGGTTTTGATCGCCCCGCACTGATAGCAGCGTATGAATTTCCTTGAAGCAAGATTCAGTTGCTGAAAGCTCTCCTTTTTCTCCACTATAGCGGCTTTGGGTATTCTTTAAAGCTTTCTCTTTCCATTTTGAATATTTTAAATGTGAGTTATTAATGCGATGACATGAAACTACGGTTTTAAAAATCAAGCACATGCCGAGCGCGGCAGCCATTTTTGTAGAATATGTTGGTGACCCGAGGACCCGGTCACTAAAATATGCGTGCATAAATTTGCATGCAAAATCGTGACACAAAAAATAAAAATAACAAGAGGCTTCAAGCAGCCTACACTCATGCGCATGCGTAAGAAAGTTTTACGATATATTTTAAACATGATAAGATGTCCGACATGGAGAAGAGTTACTCCTTTCATTCAGTCATCGTTCCTGCAAACCACGTTGTTTACTATTGAATGTTTTGTAAATGAAGGCTGTACCACAATGAAGCTAGTGAATCTTCTAAGTCTTATATATACCTAACGTGAACATTAGTAATGTAAGTAGGATTGTAGGAGACGCTGTCGTGACACTTCAGTAACGCTGTTTTACCGGAAGTGAGAGTAGCCGGAAGTCACTAAACAGGAAGTTTAAATGCAAAGCTATGAACCGGAAGTGCACAATTTAAAATATGCGTATGCATAAATTTGCATGCAAAATCGTGACACCAAAAAAAAAATTATAATAATAAAAAAAAAAGAAAAACGGAGGGCATTTTATAACTCATGCCGCTACGCGCATGAGTAACAAGAGGCTATACTTAGCCTATACCCATGCGCATGAGACTCTAAGACGCGTTGGTTGAAGTTACCATTTTTTTTGTGCTCGCTTTTAATATTTAATTTACTGATTACCGATCAAATCCATACTCGTCTATTATTTTCCAAGTCGTGAATTATTACTCATGCGCGTAGCGGCATGAGGTAAGGTTTCGGCTCCGTTTTTCTTGTTATTTTTATTATTATTATTTTTATTTTTTGTGTCACGATTTTGCATGCAAATTTATGCACGCATATTTTAAATTGTACACTTCCGGTTCATAGCTTTACCACTACACTTCCTGTTTAGTGACTTCCGGCTACTCTCACTTCCGGTAAAAGAGCGTTACTCAAGTGTCACGACATTGTCTCCTACAACCCTACTTACATTAGCAATGTTCATGTTTGGTATATATAAGACTTAGAAGAATCATTCCCTTCATTGTGGTACAGCCTACTTACGCATGCGCATGAGTATAGGCTGCTAGGAGCCTCTTGTTTCTGTTACATTTGAAAAGAAAACTTGAAAAAATAGGCAGTCGAGGACATGCCGTAAAACGAAAATTGATGATCAATATAAAGACTTAGTTTTCCTGTGTTACTAAATCACATGCAACCGGTGTAAAATGGGTTATTCCAGAAAAAATCCCCCCCCCCCGACGGATGCAATATTTTTTTACCCCTCCCCTGCCCGTATTTCCCGGCCAGGCCGACCAACCCTTTTAACCCAGATGCCCCCTCCTGCCCGGATTGCCATTAGCTTTTTGTAGGCCCTAAATAAACAGGAAATCACATTCAGGAGACCCGGGATTTTTTTTAAAGTTTTCAAATCTTTGGTGAGAATTGCTATGAATTGGTCAAACATTTTGTAAATAAACGTTGCGTGACGCATTCACTAAAATCTCTCCGTGATTTAAGACCAAATCGAAATGCTGAAATGTTTCCATAATTTAAAGCTGGTTCTTTAAAAAATGCTTTGATTTTGCCATCTACAATAAGTTTTTGCCAGGCTTCACAGTTTCTTCAAAGTGTTCAAAGTGTCCCAAATACACAATTTTGCTTTATGCATATTTTTATGTCAAATGTAATTTGATAGCAAGCAGTTTTTATATGACCACTGAATAAAAAAATATATTTTCTATAAAAGGTCGAAACTTTTGAATGAAACTCATATTTCCTTGAATGAAAATGTCTTTCCTTTGATTAAAAGAGTCAAACACCTTTCAGAATTCAGTGATTTTCTGCTTCTGGAAGTCTTGGCGATTTATTGTGTCCTAATTACTGCGTGGAACCGACTAGCGTCTGCGAAAACATAATAAACATCACAAAATAATTCAATTCAGCAACCTATTTTTATTATGCTTTCTAAAATTTCCGACTTTTTCTGTGTAATGGAATGCCACTCTTATCCGGAAAAATGATTCGCGTAATGCTTTCGCTAATAAAAAAAAACAGTTCTGAATGGTCAAAGGTACAGAAATGAAATGCTGGCGGCGTTTGAATCATGAGTTCGGATAGCTCATGGTCTTCAAACAAACACTTCGAGTCGTCTAATCCGAAGCTATCAGAACTGTCTCATCGTACAGCAATCGGGTGAACTCGCACAACTTCGCGCTTCGAAAGGTCGGACTTACTTACACAGGTGACAACATAGTGGTTACTAGTAACCTAGTAACCACAAAAAGCAATAAAGTCAGTAAAAATCGACATTAATATGACACGCATTCCACAGTCCATAATCCACAGAAGTCCAGTCCCGAAGTCCAAATTTTTAATGAAATCTGATGGGCTGAAGTACGACGCTGTTTTGCCGTGTGTTTCTATTGTTCTTTCTTGAAAAAGGTCTTGAAATTACTCACCACAGGCAGCGAGGACTGCTCCGATCCAGACATTGTAAAGAATCGGCAGTAAAAAAGGGAATAAATTGACAATGTGCTTATCAGTGCGAGAGATCGATGTTTGGCATTTTTGCCTCGGAAAATAGCTCTTAGTTTTTTCAGAATCGCGACGAATTCGGCCTCAAGTTGTATGCTGTGTATAAAAGCAACGTTTACCTCGATGGGAGAAATACAGGACTGACTTATACACCAATAAGACCAAATGACGGAAAATGTTTGTCATGCGCATGCGTATCAAGCATTTGTCTTATATTTCAATGTACCATAAGAAAAGAAGCAATTTATATTTTAATAATTTAAACAAGATAAGAAGACGTCCGACATAAAGAAGAGTTACTCCTTTCATTCAGTCATTGTACTGCAAACCACGTTACTATTGAATGTTTTACAAATGAAGGCTGTACCACAATGAAGCCAGTCATTCTTGTGAAACTAATATATACCTGACGTGAACAATACTAATGCGAGTAGGGTTGTAGGAGACGCTGTCGTGACACTTCAGTAACGATGTTTTGCCGGAAGTGAGAGTAGCCGGAAGTCACCAAACAGGAAGTGTAAAGCTGTGAACCGGAAATGCACAATTTAAAATATGCGTGAATAAATTTGCATGCAAAATCGTGACACAAAAAAGAAAAACCGAGGCCATTTTATAACTCATGCCGCTACGCGCATGAGTAACAAGAGGCTACAGGGTAGCCTATACTCATGCGCTTGCGTAAGAAAGTTTTATGGTTTATTTTAAACGGGTCACGCACCCATCCCCCGTCAACGAATTTTGCATGACACATATTGCACCATAACACAAGACATAATGATTGAAGCTACCAATTTTTTTGTACTCGCTTTGAATATTTAATTTATTGATTCCTGATCAAACCCGCACTAGTCTAATACTTTCCAAACCGTGAATTGTTTCTATTACATTGGGTTATTCCAGAAAGAATCCACCCCACCCCCCCCCCCCGCAACCGACGGATGGCAAGATTGTTTGACCCCTCCCCCTCCGCCCGGATTTCCTTGCCCCATGGACCCCTCCTCCTTCCCGGATTTCCAATAAATTTTTCGAAGCCCTAAATTTATCTGAGGTAATGAAAAAAAAAAAAAACATGTAATCGGATTCAGGAGATTCTGCTTTTATAATGTCAAAACTGTGAAAATGCTAATAAATATTCCGTGACGCATCATACCCCCCCCCCCCCCGTTTGATTGCATATATGCAAATTTCGTGTGAAATGTAATTCGATCGCGCGCTATCCAAAATATTTGTTCTAAAGGTCAAAACGTTTTAATGAAACTCATACTTTCCTTGAATGAAAACGTCTTTCCCTTGAATAAAAGAGTTAAACGCTTATCAGAATTCAGTGATTTTCTGCTTCCGGAAGGCTTGGCGATTTATTTATCCTAACTGCAGCGCAGAGCGTTAGGGTCTGTGAATTATATTATAAACATCACAAAATAATATTTAAATTCAGCAACCTGCTTTATCATATCTAGTGTTTTCTAAAATTTTCGACTTTTCCTGTGTATATAGAATGCCATTCTTATCCGTAAAGATGATTCGCATAATGTTTTCGCGAATCAAAAAATCTTGAAAGCAAACTTTATTTTAGAAAGCGTGATTATTGGCTTCACGAAGAAAACATTCGAACAAGTTTAATCGCAATTTGCCTTTACACAGGAAAAAGGACAACGAATTCTCTCAGTTGAACGTTTTTATTTTCATGAATATCTATTAGTTTAGTCTCAAGAGCAAAATTATCGCATCGAGGAAGCCGTGTCAGCAACGCAAGCAAATTTTAGCACATGTCGAAGAACAAACAGTCTATGAAATGTTTCTTACAAAGTAAATGGACATTCAAAAATGTAATTTTCTTTACCGTAGTTTTCCAGGAATGCTTGAAAATTCTTAGTAAAGTCTACCGCTTCGCGCTGACTTCGCGCTTCGAGATGTCCCGCTTTGTCGATAAATCGCAGGATCGCAGGATAACAGGATCGCATCGAGGACACCGTGCTCGGCAACGCATTCAAATTTGTTTAGCACATGTCGAAGAACAAACAGTCTATGAAATGTTTCTTACAAAGTAAATGGACATTCATAAATGTTATTTTCTTTACCGTAGTTTTCCAGGAATGCTTGAAAATTCTTAGTAAAGTCTGTCGCATCGCGCTTCGTAGGAAGACACGTCCCGCTTTGTGATAAATGGATGCTAATCCTCACAGGAAGATTCCATCGCTTTCAGCTCTCTAACCCCCACTTCAAAGGCATACAATTCGTCTTAAGGACTTTTTCTTTCCATTTCGAAGTCTTAAAAGGCGTGTTTACATTCTGGTAATGGAAAATGATCGTCTGCAAAATTGAAGTGTGGAGTACAGAAGCGGTCATATTTGTTTGAAATCTGATGACAGTCTTCTCCGAGTGACAAAACGGTTCTCTCTAGTCCCCCCTAAAATCCAGACATGTGCTCAGTAGACGAATTCTGATTGGGTTAAACTTCCTGAAGCCTTTTATAACAATAGGGGACAAAAATAACTTTCTAGGGGAGGCAGGGGCGAGTTCGCGTACACTAAAATATGCGTGCATAAATTTGCATGCAAAATCGTGACACAAAAAATAATAACAAGAAAAACCGAGCCCATTTTTTAACCTCATGCCGCTTTGCGCATGAGTTAACAAGAAAAACGGAGCCGAAACCTTACCTCATGCCGCTACGCGCATGAGTAATAATAAAAATAATAACAAGAAAAACGGAGCCGAAACCGTACCTCATGCCGCTACGCGCATGAGTAATTAACTTTGCAGAAGACTGTCCGACGTAGAATGATAAAAAATCTCGCGCCAAAACCTTAAATCGTCCTGAGGTGTCCCTTGAGGACACACGAGCCTCTATGCCGTGCCGTCAGAATAATAATTTCTAACTAATTCGTTCCTGCGTCACTCAGGCGTCAGAAATTACATTTTCAGATAATCACTGGATCAGAATTTGTTTGTTCACGTAACCTTGAAGTCGCCATGATTCGTTGTTTATAGCGGAGCACCTGCCAGGCCGAAGGCCTGGCTGCGCAGCCCCATACTCATAGAACCTATGCCCGTCATTTTACATGGTCATAGCTAGCGGAATGTTTCGCGGGCGCGTCGGTGCGTGTGTACATCCGTCCATCCGGATCCGTCCAGGATCTTGTGAACCTCGTACGTGCCGCCACTGTCCAAACAAACAGGGCACTTCGCAAACGCTTGCCACATCATTATTTGTTTTAACTGCGAACAAACCAGACACCTAGCTTCTGATTGTCCAGAGCCTGTCATGATTATGTGACATTTGTAAGGACGAAGAACCAACACAACCCGTCCTCATCACTGGAAAAACTACACGGAGAAAGACAAAAAAGAAACGCCAATTCCTGAAACAAAGAAAACGGACCCTAAAACTCGCGAACGTTCTGAATATGACGGCGAACAACCTTTGCCGAAGAGGAAAAACTCTGGACATCGGACAAACAAACATAAACAGAAAAGCAAGTAACTTTCTAAATTTGCAAAAATTGTTTAGTTAAGCTTAAGTCTTTAAGCTTAAGCTTAAAAGTTCTTAATATGTAAGTTTTTGCATTCAGAGCTAAATTTACAACTTTGAATATCCGTGGTTTTGGCAATGAAGCCAAAAAACGCCCTGTTTTTGATTTTGCGAAAAATTCCCGTTCTGATTTTATTTGTTTACAAGAAACTTTAGCGACAAGACAAAATGCGATAAATTCTCTGACAACTAAATGGCGTGGTAAAAGTTTCTGGTCGCCCGCTCTTGGTAAACAAGGCGGCGTTGCTATTCTTGTCGCTGAAAATACTGATTTCAAGTGTTTACAATGGAAAAAAGATTCTTCTGGTACAATTGTTAGTGTTTCAACTGAACTCGACGACACGAAAATTAATTTGTTAATAAGAAGCTTACTTATGCACCCACGAATCCAAGTGAACGTAAGCTTAAGCTTAAATGCTTTTATGATACAATTCATGAATATTTTTTCCGAACCCTTTTAAAATTATTGCTGGTGATTTTAACTGCATTGAAAACGTTTCTGATAAGTTTGGAGGAAATCCTACAATTTCCTCGGATTTGAAAGATTTGCACAGTATTCATCGCTTATTGATATATCTGGTGCAAAAAAACTCGGCCGACTGAAAAATACATGCACATGGTTTAATGCGGATAAAACTATCGGTACACGTTTCGATAATTTTTTTTATTGCTCAGGACTTGTATGATTCCTTTCTAATTGTGAAATTTTGCCTTGTGTTTTTTCCGATCATGATTCTGTTGATTTAAGCGCAATTTGCATAATGCATTTTCCCGTGGACCAGGACTTTGGAGGCTAAATTTAGAATTTAATATTTGCGAGATGATCTCAGAAATTATTAAGAAACATGTATTGTACCGAAAAGCATTTACTTCCATTCAAGCTTGGTGGGATTTTCTTAAAGAATCTATAAAATTAGTTGCTATAGATTTTGGTCGAAGTAGTAACGCATATTAAATCGCGATAAGGCCATGCAGCTATAATTTCTTTGATCGAAGCTAAACGGGCTCTTATTTGAAGGAAATAACTGAGCGAAAACCACCATAGAAACGCTTGAAAGAGAAATTCGGGCCATTAATGTATCCCAAATGAGAGGAAGCCAAATTCGTAGCAGAGTCAAATGGCGTGAAGGTGAAAAACCAACCAAATTCATTTTTACGCTCGAAGCAACATGTTCTCAGAAAAATACTGTTACATGTAAAGTGGCTCCTAATAGTTTAAACATTCCCATCATGATACATCTATGATATTCAATCACAGCTACACCAGTAAAGTTAAGAGAAAACGTTTAGTACAGGTTTCTAAACACTTAACCAATGAACAAATTTAGGTGGCTACGACATCAGAATTTGTTACCATGGCAACGTCAAAAGAGGCCAAAAAGACCCCATTTTCAACCTTTTGAGTCTAATAACTTCAAAACTGCTCGGTGAAAGTTTTTGATTTTTATATGTTTTCGTCTTATAAACATAACAAACATTTGTACTAATTTTGAAAAAATTCAGAGATATGTCATTTTTACATAAAATTAAGGTAGCTCTGAACTCTATGTACAGAATTTCTTAAAAAAATGTTAAAATGTTTCTCTTGCCAATTAAACAAAAATATATCGAAAACAAAAACTTTCACCGTGTAGTTTATAAGTTATTAGCCTCAAATGGTCCAAAATAGCTTATTTTGACCTGTTTTCGCGTTGCCATGGCAACGAATGAATGCCGTTAGGCCGTACTTCACGATTTTACAATTCAAGCAACAACAAAAAGGTTTAATTCCACAGTCCTATCCTCTCAGTTCAATGGCTCGCTCACATAATAAAAGCGTGATTTTGTTCGAAAACTATATGCCTTAGTTTTAAAAACAATCTGTCAACAAGTTCTCTATTGCTTTTATGTTACTGATATAATTGAATACTTGTAATGTTTGACCCTCTATCAGTAATATATAGATAGCCCAAGCCTAACAGCGTCGCACTTTGAACAAGCTTAATTAAGGTGAAACTTAACCAAGGTGAAACTTAACTAAGGTGAAAGGTTGGAAGCACAAGAATTAAGATTGACGAACGGGCTATTTTCAATTTTAGCAATTCTCAAAAACAGTATTACGCGACTGTCTGCACAGTACATTTTTATAGACCGTACAAAAGTTAACAAAAACAACTTTTCTCTGTCTAGAATAACTAGTACCACTAGTTTCCGAATAAAATACAGTTTTTGTTTGTCAAAAATTGCCCGAGAAACTGATTTGAAAATCAAAAATTGCAAAATTACACAAACATATTTGCATAAGGCGATACGAGTGAAGATAGAACTGTACTATAAAATCAAAGTCTTGTTTTGTTTACATAAAATCGCTTTTCAAACTATCTAATGAATGAACAAACACATAAAAATGGACAACACAATCTTATTTCGAAAAAATTTATTCAAATCTCCATTAGTTTACGTATAAAAGCAAAACGCGTACCATTTAAGCTTAATTATAGCTCATCGAGTTCAAGCTTTCTTCGATGAAATTCAAGAGATCGATACAACTGAATTTAAGCACGTTTTAAAATCAATTCTCCAAAACTAACAATAACACCAATAAAAAGTCACTCACAGATTGATATCGACATAAATTCTCATCGAAAACATAATCTGTTTCACCTTTAAGCCCCTCGCTTGCTTGGTTCTGAAATCCGTAGAAAACAAATATCTCCCGCATTGATAAAAACATAATACATGAAGTTCCTCGAAGCAAGATTTCATCCCTGAAAGCTCGTCTTTTTCCACTAAAGCGGCTTCTGAGTATCCCTTAATTAGTATCCTTGTCTTGAGTAGCAAACCGCGAAATATTAAGGGAAATAACGCCTTTAATTTCAACGGTTTTCTCCGCTTAGTAAATTCACAGCAAAACATCAAAGTGTTTTTCTAGCTGATGTGACATTCGGCCGTGTAACCGCGCGAAAAACAAAGCCTCGCTTTGGTTTCAACATGACGTCGTACGCGCATGTTTTGCGACGTCATACGCGCCCGCGAGCTAGTCCTGCGCGAAGGCAAGCTAGTCCTGCGCGACGGCGGCGGCGGAGGTCGGGCACACGCGCGCCCGCGAAACATTCCGCTAGCCATGACCATGAAAAATGACAGGCATGGTTCTATGAGTATGGAGTTGCGCAGCCAGGCCTTCGGCCTGGCAAGTGCTCCGCTATAATCGGACAGACGAATGTATCCATTAATAATAAATATAAAAAAGAAAAAACTCCTCACGCCATCACACGATGAAGCAACACTCATATTTCATAACACTCCTCCCCTGTTCATCACGAATGGTGATGAACAATTCGATTATATGTATCAAAGCTTTAAATGTTTCTAATAGCAAAGTTCAACGTTCAGTGGTCATCATCGGTAAGTTCCGCAATGTCTTCTATCCTGGCACGTGCTGCCACAGCAGCGTCTCTTGACGGCCTGAAAATAGGTGCTTCAGGCAATAGGTTTTGACGACCAAACTGCAGCAGCTTTGGTGTACGTGTTGACAGCTGAATAATGTCTTCCACGTAGCTCGGTGGTCGGTTATTCAACGCGCTGCCACTTCCACGTCGAGCAGGACGCCTTGTAGTTCGCCCCAGGTAAGTGTACCATTTCCCACTGTCATGTTGAAGGCTCTCTTCACAGCCCAACCATCCGCTCAAACTGTCCGCCCCACCAGAGTGCTCTAGACAAGTTTAACTGCCACTTTAAGTTGATCTTGGCAAGGAAGTCATGCAGGCGTTCATCGTTCATCGTGTTACTCAGCCATTTTGCTGCTGCCACAAATGTTTTGCCGTTGTCAGAATATATTTTCTCAGGACAACCCTTTCTGGCGATGAGACCCTTGAGGGAACTATAGCTAATGAACTCTTCAGTCTCCATGGTTTTAGTCAGCTCAAGGTACAATGCGCGTGCCAGACTGCCTTTCCCTCTCTGTTCTTGCTTGCACGGTACTTTATAGGCCCGGCGTAATCCACTCCAGCAACTTGAAATGGCGAAGAACCTTGTGTTCTGTCTTGAGGTAGATTTCCTGGAGGTGGATCAACGAATGCTAAGGCTTGCAATATCTTATAACAGTAGCAGCGCTTGGTGACGCTTTTAACAAGCCTGCGCAGTCTTGGGATCCAATGGGTTTCTCGCACCTTGGTCATGGTTAAGCCCACTCCCCCGTGGAGAGTGGCCAGCCTTCCGGATCCTTTAGCCAGGTTGGTCCATCACACCACAGTAGGCTTCTCCACGTTAACGGGACCGCCTCGACTCCCGAGATCTGCAGGATTGTCTCGTGTTGGTACGTGTCTCCAAACAACAGCTTCCTTCTCTTTGACTCTTGCGAACACGATTTCCAACGAATTGCTTGTATTCTCCAGCGCCCCTGATCCAGTGTAAGGCAACCCTGCTGTCTAGCCATGCGTAGAAGGACTTCAGGGGGAAACCGGTTAGAGCATTTGAAAAATCATCAGCAGATTAAGCGCCATATGCCCTGTTACCAACCGGGGAATGGTCAGACCTTGTTTGACGAGCCGTGCCTTTGCTGTGACAAGACCTTGGGTCACTCCTGAAGGTTGCTCTACCACCGCTTAGACAGCCGCTGCTACTCCCTGTTTACTTGCATCGCCAAAGGAATGGAGAGTGATTTCACTGATATGTTCTCCGGCTAACGCTAAGGCTCTGGGAACTTTGACTTGGTCAAGCAGGTTGTTTTCCCACTTGCTCCACTTCT
The DNA here is from genome assembly GCA_022457155.1 of Cladopsammia gracilis. Taxonomy (NCBI): domain Eukaryota; kingdom Metazoa; phylum Cnidaria; class Anthozoa; order Scleractinia; family Dendrophylliidae; genus Cladopsammia; species Cladopsammia gracilis. The sequence goes on from JAJGOT010000110.1 coordinate 379,605, forward strand.
TTGCGATTGACAATGGTAACTCTGCGTCCCAAGCGGTCTTTTCCTTGCATATATCGCGAAATATAATCTTTACTTCAAGGCTTACTGTCGCAGCAAGACCGATGGGGTCATAGATCTTCGCAATTTTTCCAAGCACACCTCTCTTGATGGGGTCAACGACCTCTTTTGGAAAGGTTACGGCAATTTTGTCATCTTCTTTATTCCATCGCAATCCCAGGAGTCCACACTCGCCCGGTTTTACTCCTAGCTGATCTTTAGCGTACGTTAGTCCAACATTACTGTCAGCTGCTTCGGTCAATTCTAGCCCTCTAGCGTTTGAGTTCCATTTGTGTAAAGTGAAGGTGGCCTTAGGAAATATTTCTGTTGCAGTCTTCTTGACTTGACGTGTCTTTTCAACTGTCGGACCCCCTGTCAGTAAGTCGTCCACGTACAGTCCCCTTTCAATTTCTGGTACTATCTCAGGATAATACGGTTTGCAGATTTCTAGGTGATGCTGAATGACGCCTCCAAGGAGAAAGGGTGCCAAACAAGGCACTCGTAAAACGCAAAGTACGCATCTTTTCAGGTTGCTTTGTGTCGATCCAGTGGAATCTCAAAGCGTCTCTGTCTTCTTCACGGATGCGTACTTGGAGGAATGCCTTTCGAATGTCTCCTGCTATAGCTATTGGGTGAAATCTTCCGCGAACCAGCACTTTCCATAACTGATTTTGTAGTGGAGGTCCTGTCTCTAAACGCTCGTTAAAGGAGGGAGCTGTATCGTTGGCTCTAGAGGAGGCGTCGTAAACAATTGGCATCTTGGTAGATGCTGCATTTTCTCTGATAACAGCTTTATGGGGAATGTAAAATTCATTCCCTTTGGCGGGCACTTCCGCTTCCTCTACCACCCCTTCTCTAGCTGTTCACGGATTATGGAATCGTATTCCTCTAGCTTGCCGTTACGTTTAAGTCGCTGTAAAAGGGTTGCAAGGCGTTTTAGGCTACCCAGCTTGTTGTTAGGCAAGGGGGGATGGTCCCCTTTCCATGGAAGAACTGTTTCGTACCACCCCTCTGAACTGCGATTTGGTTGTTCGAGAAACTCCTGATGTACAACTCTCTGGTCACCAATAGGCATGTCTTCCAACCCAAGGACGTCCAAGCGGCACAATTCTTCATAGTTGCGACTGAGGTCTGTGTTCTGTAGGTCCACTTTGGTCTGTTCAACTATAGGCTCCCCTATTTCTCCTACACGTTGATAGCCAGCCATCTTGATTTTCGTGTACTCATTAGCACCCAGTATCACAATGATAGGAATGATTATTTTCGTGTCGGTTTCTTCCATATGGACACCCTTTAGATGTGGATACCGTTTCAATAGTTCTGGGTAATTTGGGTTCTCGAGGGGCAAAAGTTCACGTTGTTCTATCTTCGTAGCGCAGACTGGGAGCACAAACTTTTATTGTGTGTCACTTATCTTAACAACATAGGTCTCAATGCGCTTGGTTACCAGGCCCATAATCGCCTTAATACCACGCGTAACAGTGCGAGTAGGTTTAAGGCGAAAGTTAACCTGAACGCCATTTTTCCGCCGCTTGACATGGCTTTAATGGAAATATCTTGTTCACGTTTCAAGCAATCCAAAAACCCTATGCTTAAAACATAAATCTTTGTTTTATGGTGTTTTGTAAATTTTGGGTGATTTTTGGGTATGTTTGGTAGGAAATAGTTTTTCTCAAAGGATTGGTAAAATTTAGAGAAATAAGAAATATTGAAGATTTAGTGAAGTTTAAAATTTAGAATTTGTAGTTAATAATTAATAGCCGGATACCAAGGTGTTCCAAAAATCATTTTCTTTCTCCCATCCCTTCTTAAAACCCCTTAAAATTTCATTAAAATTCAGGTTTACTCCCGCCTTAACTTTCCCAGATCCACTAAGAAAGCTGAAACGTACGTTCCAGTGGCGCATCGAGAAAAGCGCGGCATCTAACTCCGTTGACTTTGACAATGACGACTGGATGACAAACTTTCTCTCCCAGTTGTGCGGCTGTCATTGCAGCTCCTCCTTTTGTAGGTTGATTATTCCTGTCGCAAATTGAAGTGTGATGCCTTTGCTTGCAGTTGCCACAGTTTCCTCTGCTTTGGCAATTAGATGCTCGATGTGGATGAGTATAATTGAAACAAAGCCTTTTATCCTGTAAAAATTTCCGTCGAACTTCGACACTACTGATGGTGGCGCAGTCTTTGGCCTCGTGGGATACGTCACGGCAGTAAACACACCCCCGTGGGGCGTTTCCATTGCATTCTTCCACATAAAAACTTCTAAGGGGTTCGCGTGACTTCGCATTATCTCGGGGATGAATTTCTTTCCATTCACGGAGGGCGTTGAGTAATTGAGTAAAATTCCATGACTGCTATTCTGGGTGACCTTGTACTAATTCAGCCTTAATTCCGGGTAATTTATTTAAAATACCACGCACCAGTGCTACGCATTCGGATGTTTTTCCTAACGTTTCAAGAGATTGAACATTGTACAGCAGCGCTTCATAGAAGTCGTGGACTTTGGCAGGATGAGTTCCGGAAATGATTGGAAGGGCAAGAATGTTTTCAATCTATGCATTCACAACCTCGCTTATCTTTCCATAATTACCTTTTAAAATTTTTTTTTGCGCGCTCATATCCGGCTTCTGTCGTGAAAGGAAGGTCATCTATTCCTTTACGAACGCGTTGCTCTATTAGCTCCTTGAGATAAGCGAATTTTGTGACTGCTGGCAAATCAGTGCTATCAATTTCTGCCTCATATTTGTTCCAAAACGACAACAGTTTTCAAGAGCCCCATTGTATTTAGTTATTACGAGTTTCGGTAGTTTGACATTTTGTTTATTCGATAAATCTGGCGTCAAGCTTTGGGCCTTAGAGAACTATGCCTTTTGTTGCAGCTGATGCCGCTCGAACTTTAACTGTTCTCGTTCTCGAGCCAAATGATTTTCTTTGATTTCCCTTTCTTCATTTTCAGACTAAGCGATTATTTCTTTCACACGCTCCTCAAGGAATTTGATGTCACTGTCCACAATGTCAATTTTACCTTCGGTTTCTGTTCCCCACTCTTTAACTTCATCCACTGTTTTCCCCTTTTCCAGCTGGTCTTGCTCCACACTACTCTTTAACTCCTTCACCTCTGCTACTATTGTCTGCAATACCTCTTTCTGGCGGCGAAATTTTGTCCACATTTAATATTGCTAATCGTATTCCTGAAACTTTCACCTCTCATCTTTGTACAAATTAAAATTTCTGACTTGTTTTCGGGATTTTCCGAGGTTAAAATCTTTAAAAATCGACGTTCCGGCCAGTTTCACTGGCCTTCTTCAGGTCCTTTTAAAAATGTATCAATATGGCGGAACGTTGTTTAGCTTGGTAACCGCATGTAACTTTGTGACTATTACAATTTTGACCATGTTGAAACATGGAAACAAGTCCTAAAATCCTTCTTTGATCGTGAAAAAGACTGTAGCAGACAGTGAATTATCGCAAAAGTAAAAGTACTTCACAGGCCTTCGAATGCTTTTCCCGCGCATTTTGACATCGTTTACACGTCATGTAATAGTCACAAAGTTACATGCGGTTACCAAGCTAAACAACGTTCCGCCATATTGATACATTTTTAAAAGGACCTGAAGAAGGCCAGTGAAACTGGCCGAAACGTCGATTTTTAAAGATTTTAATCTCGGAAAATCCCGAAAAAAAGTCAGAAATTTTAATTTAATATTGCTGGTGACAACTTCCTTCGTTTTTTTCTCTCGTTAGTTCAAGCAACTGTATAAACTTCGCGGTAAGTTTAGCCTCCATCCTCTATCTCTATTTTTCAGCGTCCCGTCGGAGGTGCCACTTGTCGTGAATGCCGTTAGGCCGTACTTCACGATATCACAATTCAAGCAACAACAAAAAGGTTTAATTCCACAGTCCTATCCTCTCAGTACAATGGCTCGCTCACACATAATAAAAGCGTGATTTTGTTCGAAAACTATATGCCTTAGTTTTAAAACCAATCTGTCAACAAGTTCTCTATTGCTTTAATGTTACTGATATAATTGAATACCTATAATGTTTGACCCTCTATCAGTATAATCGGACAGACGAATGTATCCATTAATAATAAATATAAAAAAAGAAAAAACTCCTCACGCCATCACACGATCAAGCAACATTCATATTTCATAACCAGATGGAGAGCTTTGCCAATTTAAGTTGTAAGAGGAAAAATACCACACAGTTCCTAATCACAAACAATCTTCATTGACGAAAGAATATGTACACTTCCTGTCGCTTGTTTTCACAAAACCTCTTTCTGCGAAAATTATTGTGACGTAAATAGGCAGGTCCGCCGTCTCGTCCCAATCCGTCTCGTTTAATTTCTCTCTTTGTGCTCCTTTCGAGCGACAGATTATTTCGAGAGAGAAACGGATTGCAAGCAGCCGGTTTAAAAGGCTGCTATCACCGAACATCGCAGTAGTGAAGTTACTTGTCGTTTGCAAGAGCAAATTGTCTCAGCATGGGGGAGCAAAGTAAGCTTTCAAAACAAGCTGAAGAGCTGAAGTCTTTGGTCAGCGAATGGATCCCAAAGCGAAAATTAACCGTTCCTACTTTGCGAGTCATGGCCAAGAAACTGATGACCCACCATAAAAATGTGTGCATCGCACAAGTGGCGGAAGTTTCTACTTTAGTTGCTGGGTTTACACTCGTGGCAGTTGGCTTTGGCCTTTCTTTTTTAACCTTTGGAGCATCTCTTATACTTACTGCAGTTGGTGGGGGCATTTCCGCCGCAGGTGGGGTGACAACTGTTCGACATTGCTCAGAAGATCATCAACGAAGACCGAGAAGCCACAGAAGCTATTCGGAGGCTTTTGGAAGAATTGGGAAATGAGGCAAATAAATTCACGGGCGCTAGGCCGAGAAGGTTTAAGTGGCAGTCCCGCTAAAAGCGGTCCGCTCCATTTCGCGACCAAAAATAGTTTCCCTTTATTTTTTGCTGGTGAAAAGGCTTTGGTACACATGTATGACCACCGCCCATTAGACAAAGAGCCAAAAGCGGTGAAGAAGCTACGAGAGCTTGCAGATGAGCTAGCCAAAGGTATGCCAGATGAGAAAGAGTTTGCTCGACAAATAGATGATTTTGTGTCAACGGCATGCACTTTGGACTGACTCTCTAATGGAAATGATATGTGAATAAAATAGACCGAGTACACTTACATGTATTTGATACACTGCAAGCGGCCTTCCCGTGCACTGTGTCAAATGCTGTACAAGATGGTTCTAACTTTTGCGTCTGTATATAAAATCCCAACGTGTGACCATTCAAATGAAAGCTGTCGAGCAGTGCTGTTTATTTTGCTGTCACAGGCTGGTCCTAACTTTTGCGGTGTCGGTAAATAAATATCCTTAAGTATGAATATTCAAACGGCATTTTTCTTGTGGTGCTGTTTGTTATGCTGAGCCCGGTTGTTCGAAAGCCGGTTAACGCTAATCCCGGATTAAAAGTTAGCGAGTTTTTGAAAAGGTAGTGTAGCTAGTAGCGAAGACAAGTTAAAGTCGAAACTGAAGGGCAGAAAACTTTGGAAAATTGACGCTAATCCTGGGTTAACTTAATCGTGCTTTGAACAACGCGGCCCAGTGCAAGATGGATCAGTAACTTTATGTTGTTGACGAAACCACAGTGACCAAAGTGCAGTGACCATTTTAATGAAAGCTTTTGATCAGCACATTCATTTGATGCAGGAGATCATTCGTTCAAGAATTTTCTTGTTGTGATCTTGGACACTCTTAGGGTTGAAAAGGTTATACAATATATGCTTAGACAGGGCCGGGGTGTGTGTGTGTGTGTGTGTGTGTGTGTGTGTGTGTGTGTGTGTTTGTGTGTGTGTGTGTGTGTGTGTGTGTGTGTGTGTGTGTGTGTGTGTGTGTGTGTGTGTGTGTGTGTGTGTGTGTGTGTGTGTGTGTGTGGGGGGGGGGGGGGGGCTTTACCCCAGTTTTTTCTCCAAAAAATCTGAAATAAAAGTACTATAAACTTTTTTAATAGCAAAGCGCACAAATGACGTCAGTACTCATGTTTGTCTGAGTTTATAATTTATTCTTGTTTATTCTTGCATTTCTGACAATAGAAATTCGTTATTAGGAATCCCCCGAGAGTCACTTTTGGTTTGTTTGTCTGAGTTTTAGTTCTATAAATAGTAATTGTGCGCTACGCTATTGATACAATGTAATGTTCGCGCAAAACTCGTGACAGGTCTCTTAGCATTGACGCGTTTGAGGAATTCTAGGCATGCAAAACACAAAATTCGCTAAATTTTCACAAGGAAAACCTATTTTATAATTTTTGTTTCTATAGCTAAACACCGGAGAATTGAGCAACCTGATTCCGATCTGTCTGGCCAATGCAAAAACCAAAAGGATTCCATCGCAAAGCTTCTCCTCCTCGTTTTGTTTTTGCTTCAGTTATCACGAATGTCTGGTCTATGGGCCAGAGAGAGTCAAGACAAGCGCCGCGGGCACGACCAATGAAATCTAGGAAACACTACGCTCGGATACAATATAACTATGCATATCACACTGTTTCTTTTACTTACAAAGAAAGGTTCTCGATTTCGCACACGGCTTGAAGCGTTTCATCCAGTTCTCTCTCCAACTCATTTGCAAGCTGTCTTAGTTTCCTGACTACATCCGGTCCCTGGTCTTCTCTTCCTCTTCGATGGGAGTCGACCTCCATAGCTGATGTCACCATAGTGTAAATATCAACAGGTAGAAGCAGTGCACTAATCGCGAATACACCGATTCGTGCAACGTTGCCTGCCATTCCTACGGTCCTCAGCACCGCTTCGACTCCTTCGCTTGCAGCTGTGGTTGCTACCCTTGCTCCAGCTTTCGCACATTTGCCCACGTCCACCAGGTTTTTGACCAAGGAAACAACGTTTGCATTGTAACTGATCTGATCTTTTACGCTGCCAAACGATACCTTGGACACTTCACGATAGAGCTCCTTCAAGAGCTTTTCAACGGGTTCCTGGGCTTCGCGGTCGGCGTCGATAATCGCCTGTGCCCTGGCAAGCTTTGATTTGAAAATTCTGTTTCTCGCGATGCTGGAACCAGCGGCAGTTACTCCACCTCCAGCGCACATTGCTCCGCCAACAGCTGAGAGGATCAGAGAAGTTCCAAAAGTGACAGGAGCAAGACCAAAACCAGTCGCCAGCCAAGATAAACCCACCAATCGAGACTGACGAACCGGATACCTTGGCGATGTGGACATTTCTGTCATGCTGCATAAGCTCGTCTGCCAAACTTCGCAAAGCTTGGACAGTTTCCAGGCGACTCACAACCCACAACTGGATGCTGGCTGTAAGTTCATTCGAGCGTTTTACGAGGTCTTTTGGGCTATTCTTGCTGAGTGCCATGTCGAACTTTCGAGTAACACTGGTTTGTTTACTTTTCTGAGAAAAGGAATGGTATAACTTTTTTTGTAATTACTCATGCGCATTGCGGCATGAGTCAAGGTAAACAAAACAAAACTTGCATGTCACGCAAAATTCGTTGAGAGGGAAGGGATGCGTGACTCAGTTAAAATAAACCATAAAACGTTCTTATGCAAGCGCATGAGTACAGGCTACCAACTAGCCTCTTGTTTGCATAACAATGCAGTCCTGAAATATGATAACGAGAAAAGCTTCGGTATTATAAACGGGTCGTGTAAATGAAGAAGTATAGAGACCCCAAAAAGAGTAATTGTATAGTGAGGTGTTGGTATAAAGAGAGTTGCCCGTCACTGTAAAAACAGAAAAACAGCGACGAAGACTTGAAGAAGTCATAACCACATGGATGGGTGCCTTCGTGTTTCTTTCTAAACAGCAAAACATTCAAAAATTTACCATGGCTATCTCTGTTTTGTTCAGTCAAGGTCAATAAAGCTCAACATTTAAGACTGTCACTTCATCACTGATCTCCCAGCCAATAAGAACCTAGATTACAAACGCTTTTTCCACGAAAGGCTGCTGTAAACATACCGTGGGAGTGAAGTAAGTACACTTGAGGAAATTGTCTCAGCATGAGGGAGCAAATTAAGGTTCTAAAACAGACCAAAGCGTTCCTAAAGCGAAAAGTTTGCAAGTCTTAGCCGAGAAACTTTGCAAGTCTTAGCCGAGAGACTATAATTTCGCATCATAACCACATGTATCGCACAAATGGATGACTGTAAACTTTTCTTCAGTTGCTGGGTTTGCACTGATCATGATCAGTGGATCAGAGTCGGCTGACTTTGGTCTCTCCTTTGTGCCACTTCAGTATACTTTTTGGAATTGGTGTAAGCATTTGCGCCGCAGGTGGACTGCACGACAAATGCTTGATCGTTAAACACAGAAGTCTGCATCCAAAGAGATACTTTCGATACTGCTCAGAAAATTGTCGCCCGAGCGGCTATTCAGAGTCTTTTTGAAGAATTTGGAAAAGAAGCACAGAAATTCATGCTAGGAAAAGGTTTTCAAGCAGGGATCATCGCTGCTTCCATGATAAAAAATAGTAAACTGAGAACTTATATAAAATACCCTGATCGAAAAATGCATTTAAGCTGAGCAATCTAAGTTGTACTGATTCCTTTCCAAGAAAATGTAAAAAAGCCAGGCGATTCTTGAATTTGAACCAAGAGGTCCGATTTAGCATCGAGACTTATTATATGTAGAACAATGAAGTACCTAAGGATTTTACTTCACATTGTATATAAGAATTATTATAGACTTAGAACCGATACTGTAGCATAGTGATTTGAAAGTTTTCCGTTAGCCTAAACGACTGTGTGTGGGTTTCCGGAAATCGCTGGGTCGTGGTAATTATTTGTTTTCCTAAACTTGAATTGCAGTTTAAAATTGACCATACAAATACGATATTAAGGTACAATAACTTCATTTATACATGGTAACTCATCCCAGGATATTAAATATATACATTATAAACAAATGAAGAAAAATTATTAACTCATTGATTCAATAAATAATCAATGAACTATTCACTAATTTAAAATTCATTTTCGACCTAGGCCCTGAATGAACTACAATGATTGACATAAATAACAAAGAACGTAATGTTCTGCTTTTCAGTAATGTCATGCGTTAAATAAACAAGCAGCCGAAAGTTCGGTTTTTAAAACAATTTATTCAGAGAACGTTCTTATATTTATTCATTTCTACTCAGGATATAAAATATTAACAAAGTACGAAAAATGTTTAACACGTTAATTCCAAGGTTAATTTCAAGCTTGCATGAACTAACTTGAACTAATGAACCGCTTTTCACTGTCGTGTGTTATTTACTTTAAACCTTGTATGAATTTTCTGGGAAAAGAAGCAAACCTTTATCTCAATTGCATTACAGTACATTTCGGTGCTGTAAGCAAGACATATTTTTTAATAATTGCAGGGATTACGTTTCGAGTTTAGGGATCACAGAAGGTGTAAGATTGTACACCAGAAATACTAGAGAGTATATATTTTTTTTATCTCAATCGTCAATAAGGCCAATAAGGCCTTATAAGTCATAACTACACTCATGGGGGCCTCCGTCAAAACATTGAAACTTTTCAGCATGGGGAAGCAAAGTAAGCTTTCAAAACAAGCTGAAGAGCTGAAGTCTTTGGTCAGCGAATGGATACCAAAGCGAAAATAAACCGTTCATACTTTGCAAGCCTTGGCCGAGAAACTGATGACCACCACAAAAATGTGTGCATCGCACAAGTGGCGGAAGCTTCTACTTCAGTTGCTGGGTTTAATACACTCATGGCAGTTGGCTTTGGCCTTTCTTTTGTAACCTTTGGAGCATCTCTCATACTTACTGCAGTCGGTGGGGGCATTTTTGTCGCAGGTGGAGTGACAACCGCTGGATCCTTGATCACGGAAGGCTGCATCCAAAAAGATACTGTTCAGAAGATCATCAGCGAAGACCGAGAAGCCGCAGAAGCTGTTCAGAGGCTTTTGGAAGAATTAGGAAAAGAAGCAAAGAAATTTACGCTAGGCCGAGAAGGTTTAAAGATGGGGTTTGGCGCTGCTTCTATGTTAAAGAACTTCGCGTAAATCTTCTTCAAACTTGGAGTCATGGCTGGTGCCACAGTTGCCAGCGAAGATGGGGAAGCTTTGTTCCGCGGTTTACACGTAGGAAGTCGAGCCAAAAGCGGCGAAGAAGCTAAAGGAGCTTGCAGATGAATTAGCGAAGAGTATGCCAAAGGAGAAAGAGTTTGCTCGACAAATAGATGATTTGGTGTCAATGGCATGCACTTTGGACTCACACTCATGGAAATTATATGTGAATAAAATACACCGAGTACACACAACACCCTGTTCGACGGTGCATAAATTCAGGGATCCAGTTTTACTCTTTTCCAAGAAAATGTGATATTCGAGCAAAGAGGTCATTTAGATTAGTGTAAAGAATACTGAAGAACCTCAAGGCGTTGCACATGTGACATTGAATCAGCTACTTCACCTGTTCTATGAGTATTATTTTGGACTTAACTGAACAACCGCGGCTTTCTCGCAAATGAAAGCTATCTAGCAGCCCGTGGTTCTGTTTTTTTTTAATGCTGTACAAGATAGTGCAGTTGAACTTTCGAGTCTGAGGACGAAACCACAAAGTACAGTGACCTTTTAAATAAAAGCTCTTGATCAGCTCATTCGTTTGGTGTCGTTTGTACCTTGTTTATTTGCAGACGATAATGAATGTGTACACTTCCTTTCGCTTTGTTTTCTGCGAAAATATCTGTGACGTTAGTGGGCAGGTGGCATCGGCGGCGAGTTGTAAATATAAGTCATGTGATATGCACGTGTGTCATGATCACCGAACTATTTTCGTCTTCCTTTTAGTCATGGCTTTCGATGTAGATTTTGATAAAATGAACTGATATTTCTGCCTAGCTAAAAGCACCGTTAAATTCCTGTGTTTTTTTATCAATCGATAGATCAGTCTATTTCAACGCAGTTTCGACTTTACTTTTCATACATCAATGACACACGCAACTTTCAATAGTACAAGAGCATGAAAGCATGGCGATCAGACGGGATCGTGCCGCTGACTCGAACGTTGCTGGTAAGTTTTCTGAAAGCTTTATAGTTAGCTTCTTAATCAAAGTTATTGTAATTGGAACATGATACAGACTTCTTAAAAGGAAACAGAGATAGACAACATACATCTTTAGAAATATTTTAGCTACACTGATATGTAAATACGTTACACTGATTGTATTTTCAAACATCGGTTTTTTAAACCGGAAGTGTAATGCATATGCGGGAGACTTTGCCCTTTCGACCATTTTTGAGATCCGATTTTTGGGCCTTGCACTTAATTTGTGGTTTTGGTTTTGCATCCATGGTCCCTTTCAAGCAAGGGTATTTTGGGTAAACATGTCAAAAAACTAAAAACGTTTCTTTGGGAATGCATTGTTAGAAAGAAGTATTTTTATCGTAAAACAACTTTCGTTTTGTCATATTATCGTCTGTTTAATATTTACGGTCATGGCCATTGATCACGTCATGAGGATGGTGGATTTATGGCTTTGATCCTTTCTTTGGAGAAAACAAACAAAACGTATTTACTCCTCTTAGGTTGCTTTCAATTAATTGTTAATTTCTTTGTAGACTCTCATCTACTCTACAGAATGATTCGACTATGCAATATGCGTCTTCCAAGACAAATGCGGCCAATTTGTGACATATTGTGACTTCAATTCCAGTCAGTTTGTTCATGTGTTATTTAATTTCTTCTTCGCACCCTCAGGAGAAAAGACTCGTCTATGTTACACAGATTGTTGGATATATAAATTTAACAAAACCTGTTTTAGTTCTTGACGATGGGCAAACATGACCTGAAACGAAGCCTCTACAAAAAGGAACTCGAGATGCCAAACTGCCATTTAAGATATACACCTTATTCGATGGTTTAACAGAAAATACGCGCGGATATTTTACGAGTTGTCACAGAATATGTGACAGTGATATTATGATGATAGTGAATGAAGAAAGTCAATATAAAATGCGAGCAATGAGTAAAATAACCGCATGTATTATCTTTTAAACCATCGAATAATGGATTTATTATTCGACTGATATTAATTTCATAATTGCTTAATATATGTCTAAAAACCAGGATACTAATGTGTAATATAATGTGTAATATAAAGTAAAATGACATCACAGTGGAATAATAAAAGATATATATTATACTTATGCTCCTTATTTATGACTTTGCCTTTCTAATTTCCCCCATCAGCGAACCTTCCAACTACACACAGAATATGTGACAGTGATATTATGATGGTAGTGATTGAAGAAAGCCAATATAAAACTCAGCATATAGAGGGATATCGGCCAATGAGGATCACCTCATGGCAGCAATACAGGGCTAATGATGAACAACCACCAGCGGTTGCTTTTTGCTATGTTGTTGCCCTTTACTCCAGACAAAATAAGGAGATATGGATTTGCCAGATAACATCTTCAAGTCCAAATGAGCTTGTTGTTGTAAGTTACTTGCTTTATTTTTTAAAATGTGGTAAACAACTGTCATGCAAATAAGTTTATTTCAGTTTATAACACAATATAGCACTTGCACCAGGTTGCAACCTAGCTCGTAAGTCCCTAAAGCTTAAAAGTAGTGCATGAGTGAAGGTGCGAGCCGAAAGTAAGATATTTTAAGGGTCTTCAATGTTACCATGGTTACCATATTTGCATAGTTGTGCTGTGCGAACGTTAGAATATTCAACAGACAATAAACAATACCAACACCATAACACAAAAACTAGCCAACAAAGGTTTGTACAACACTGGTAAGAAATACCCGGATGTTCTGACGTGCCACGTACCTACGCTAGAGAGTTTTGCTTTGCTCGGGAGCAGATCAAGCTGATCAAGTTCTAACCTTGCTTGCTTTCGTGGTTTTTATGTATGTCGACCGAATGTCCCACATAGGTTCTTGTGAAATGTAACAGTGCTAGCAAAAAGAAATCTGGGTAAAAACAGGTTCATCTGGAGAATTATGCCAACCGACCTAGCAGATCTTTGCTAAAGAAATGATATTCATTTTTATAAAACAAATAAATATAATGCGGGCGCTCTGATTGGTCAATAGCTATTAACTATAATACCCGTCCGGTAAACCACATGGATAATGTACTTGTTATATAAAAGCAATAGACATCCCATTTCCATGGTTTATCGCTGCAATAAAACCACTTGGAATGTTGAAATAACACTCGAATAGCTTTTTCAACATCCCACGCGGTTTATTGAGCTGATAAACCATAAAAATGCGTGGTCTATTGCTTAAATTACCTCCACAGAATGATGGACTATACAGGATGATTATGAACGTATATCCAGGAAGGGGTGCTGTTATTGGCAACTTTGCTATAGACAGCAGAGGGAATCAGCTTCCATCACACGCTCGTTTGTTTACCCTAGTTTTACCTGGTGATATCCCTATGATCTTCAATGCGACTCTACATCTTATCAAAGAGGATGGTGCTGTTTTGTGTGACGAGGTTGCTTTCAACATAAGAATGAATCTGCCGGGAGAAGGTTCGTCATGTTTACACCCAAACGAAAGTTTGCTTGAAGTCGTGTTTCCTCTTCCGAAAATAAAGCTTGCAGGTGAGCGTTTCAGGTCTTTTCTATCGTCTTCAGATGATCCACTTTACTTTTGCTTGTTATCCTATTCTCTCTCTGGATAATCATAGTTATCGACCTTAATAGAGCGCAATGTCTACGAAACCTGAGAAATTTCTTTGTTGGATTTTTTTGTTAGCGTTTCTTGGCCTTTAATTGTGCACAACCACAATAGATTTTAAACTTTGTTCGAGCAACTGACAGATAAAAATGTTTTCCTTTAGTTATTCAGTCATAGCGTGTGATAGAAAAACAAACGATGTGCAAGGTTGTAGTATTTTCAACATATAATTTGTAGCTCCTTTGTTATCGCCATTGAAGTCTGCATGGTGTCATAACCAGTCCCTCTACTAACTATCGCTTAATCAAAGAAAAAATGACTTACAATATAACAGCGACTTATGATTGCGTGTAGCCCGTATTATGCTAGCAGTGGCTACGCTAGTTAAAACCAGGCTCAACACTCGTAAAAATCGACCGACATGTGCGTTTTCGCTCGACTTCTGCCAGACTGTGAGCCACTTTTCTGCTCTTACAGGGCCACAAACCGTAGTGAAAACTTCACGTTTAAAAGTAATAAGCCTCAGAAAGTAAGGACACCATATGACGGTGGTTTATAGCAACTCTCTTGACGGATATCTTGGGATAGACGGGGGGGGGGGGGGGGGGGGACTCTCATATAAAGGCCCTGGGTACGGGGATGCTCATTTATTAATATATTTCGTATAGAATGACGATGTTTTTGCTGAATTCTTCCCTAAAAAAATACCTTTATGGTTCAAAATATTGGCGTTCCTTCCTGAACACCTTTTTGGTAATCTACACCCCTTCACGAGACGACAAGCATCCCCATACCTTTGGTATGGGACTCCCCTCCCAGGGGGGGGGGGGGGGTGCACTCAGTCTTCATCCTCCTTCATCTTCTGTAACCTCTTATAAAGGATATACTGGTAAGAAATCGAACTCGACATCTTTGATAGGTCCGCTTGGACGGGAGGTACCCAAGAATTTTTCAACTACGAGAAGTTCGACAGGAACAGCAACGTCAAATAAGAATATTCCCTTTAGTAATGTTCAGATTGCTTCACCAACTGACAGTAAACTAGAGCTAAACAGACTGAAATACTTTATCTTGGTTTGCAGGAGTGCTGCGGTTTAACTTTAGTTGGAATATCATAATGCACTTTGAGAGCTTGGCAGATAATGGTAATTCATTATGCTATGAATTTTATATACAAGACCATGTAAACTAGAACGTATAGTACACCTTTGATATTTATTTATTTATCGTTTAATGAAGTGTCTTTTTACATTATTATCGCCACGTGATCCAACTAGACTCTCTCAAAGACCCTTCCAATACTATAAACTCGACTGATTAAAAAAAGCAAAGGTCGACTTGTGGCAAGTCTAGTGATCCAACACACGCACGCTTTTCTTGCAAAACTACGACCAAGAGTCCCCTAATGAGAGCTGTGTGCATTAGGAACGGGACGAATGCAGCCCCCTGTGATACAATAGCAAACTGTTTTATCTTTGCATAAAATCGCAATTTAAAGTCACTACTGTCATACTCTTGAAAAGCATATCCATGGTTATTGCCTACACCGTGTTTTCAAAGAGTAAACATAACTCATAAAGTGAAGTAAATTAACTCCCTACACTGGAGTTATTTTTTGTAATTACTTCCACTCCAAAAAAGGAGTTATTTTATCCCCCAAAAGGAGAATGTAGTATTGTTAAATTAACTCCATGAGGAGTGAAAATAACCCCAATTGCGGATGCGAGTTACAAATTAAGGAAGTTAAAACCTAAAATTTTAACTCCAGTCTTGGAGTTCACATATCCCTTTGATTTTGATTACGGTGTATGTTTGGTTGGGCCAGATAACAAACTGATAATGGGTTCCAGGTACGCACCCCATGATCCGGAGCCAAATATTTTTCCATCCGGACCTGCCATTCAGTCAATAATACTAACTTGTGCTGAACTTAATAGTGCGATGCTTGAACAAGCTTTGCTAACTTGAAGAATGGGAGCGGATAGAAAAACTATACCATTTATCTAGAAATGACAACTAATATATTAATTTCCTTTGTCCAATCACGCAGGACAATATGAGCTTTATAGGAGACATAGAAAACTCTTGGAAAACTGGGCCAAAACCAGGCCGCAATATCAGGACCTAGTTGCTATGATATTACTGGAGGTGAGCCAAAGTGCATTACATTTATACATTTACGTAAGATACGAAAACAAATCCAGTAAAACGTCAATCAATCAATCAATCAATCATTCAATCAATCAATCAATCAATCAATTAATCGATCAATCAAATATTTATTTAAACACATAACGCCTACGTGTTAAAAACTCGCGACAACGCCGTGCAGAATCTACAGTACACACGTGCTCAACGCAATCGAAGTTTATCTGTAATTGAAACTTCGGCTTCTTTTGTAGGAAGGTGTAGCGTGCTTAATTCAACACAGGCTAGAAGAGGGTGTCAGCCTCTCCAAACGAGCCTGTCGCTTGTCGTCATATTACAACTGTGTTAATGACCGTGCCATTAGAGGCTATGCCTCTGCTGTGTACGCTGCCGCTGACAGATTTGCTGGAAATCAAGATGGTGCAAGAGAGCACCTCGTCAATGCTTTGGAGGTGAGCTTCTGTTTCGTGCTGGAACATAACGACAGTGTAAACAAAAGACTAGACATGTTGCGGAAACTAAGAGAATGCAATTATATATTCCTTGTGCAGGGGTTCACCTGGACGTCACCTATATCAGTGCACTCGCGTGTTTTGAACACTTGGGTTGTGTTCGATTGCTACATGAATCGACCATTTCAACGCAATTGTCTGATCTGGTTGAGCTGTCCGAACAGTCTGAAAAATTTTCAACTGATTTAGGTTGTAACGGAGTGATTATTGAAAATATGTTTAACCAAGTTCAATGCTGGCGTTGAAATAACCTGCCATCCAAACCAAGCAAAAACGGTTGGTATCAATAGAGCACAAAACTGCTCAGTCGACAGACCGAAAAGGGTTTTCTCTTATTAGAACACAAACAAACACAGCTATCCTAGCCAACCGTAAATCATTTTCCCTCCAAAGAACACGAAAAAACACAGCCAAATCAACCAACCAACCAACGAAATAGTACGACGGCTTTTTCCCAATAGAAAACAAAGGAAGACAGTCAACCCAACCAACCGAACAAGATTCCCCCAATAGAACACTACTAGAGGCAACCTAACTAACCCAAAACGGTTGATAACAACAGAACATGACTCTAGCTTGTAAAAAGTTTGGGTTTGATAAGATCATTAACCGCTGTACATTTGGTGGAATTAAAAACTGCAGTTTTGAGCCCGTCATCAGAACAAATGAGTGGATTGTGGGTCAAATTCTGTTTGAGGCCCCAAGCTGCGTAAATGGTGTTCCTCAGGTAGATTTCTAGTGGCTTCGAATTCAGCTACCTGTGTGCTCATATGTAGGAAAGCAATGAATTGCGAGAAGCATTCGTTGATTCACTTACGTTTCATTTGCGTAGACTCGTAGGGAAGTGCTTTGACTTGAAGAAATTTACATACAGGAACCTTTGTCAAACTCTGACAATATATGTAATCAATTACAGATATTTGAACCAATGGAACCGTCTACATACACATCGATAACCCTCTACAACATTGGAGCAATAACCATGGAGAGATCAGCCACGGAAGGAGTAACTCAAATAGAAGAAAGAGAGGCAGAAAGTTTCCTTCAAAAGGCAGCAGAACACTGGATGCACCAACAACTTAACACAAGCACTCGGGTGCTTCCACGGGTATACAACAGATTAATTTCTCTGTATCTCAAGTCCTCTCCAAATACAGCACCGGATCTCAATGTTGCTGTGTCTCAAGGTAGCTTGACACGCGCAAGTGATGTCATCAGAAGATTCGAGAACTTATTCCCTAACTGTTCGAAGTGGATGAAAAGTACGTTCTGCCTTGGAAAGACCGATTACTGCATAAGGATGAGGGATATCGATGCAGGTGAGGGCGATGCAATCTAACTTAAAGGGACGATGCCACCATTTTCAGTATCATTTTTAACAACCCAAAATCTTATTCGTATGAATGAAAACCTAAATTAAATATAACGCTTCAGGTTTGTTAACAATTACTTTATCAGTGCATTGAAGCTATAAAGAAGTGTCTTTGCCAGTGGATGGCCTAGATTCGAATGGATTG